>OZ018329.1:25403216-25962030 GCA_963969495.1 Ceratothoa steindachneri
TCAGTAGTCCTTTGGAAGCAAGCAACGCCGTTTCCCGTAACACAGAATGGCACTCTGTGAAATTGATATTGCTTGCCATTCACTTCAAAAGCAGTATATGGCTTGTCCTCCTGTATAGGTATCTGGTGATAAGGACTTTTCAGGTCCAGTGAACTATAGTACTTGTAATGAGACAGTTCCGTGACAAGGTCGTCTATTCTTGGAAGAGGGTACGCATCCAAGCAAGTGAATCTATTAATGGTCTCTCCATAGTCAACAACTAATCTCTTTCGGTGGTGCTCATTTGACACAACAAGAACTTGTGCCCTCAATGGAAATGTACTTTCCTCAATAACACCATCATGTAGCATCTTGTTAATTTCAGACCTTATGAACTTCTTATCATTGTCCCCAAACCTCTGAGATTTTGTTGTAACAGGTTTGCAATGAGGAGTAAGACTTGAAAAGAGACGAGGTATATCCACCAAAGCAGACAGTGCACTGCAAGTGGCATGGTTAGAGATATTTAGATATTTCTTGGATTGCCAAAGTCCACAGTAGCACTAGAGTGCTGGCTCATAAAGTCTGGACCAAGAATAACCACAGCACAAGTTTGGCAGTACAGAAAGCCTTGTATTGTAGTAGTACTCACCCTTCAAATTGATGTCAACAGTGCAGCATCCCTTCACAGGAGATGTGAGTAATGAAGAGGCCATAGATAGACTTCCAGATGCTGGAACAACCTTTAACTTCTGCTTCTTGGCATAGCTATGTGAGATGAAAGGTTCAGAGCTTCCTGTGTTGATAAGAGCGGCGCTTCATTATTACCAACCAAAACATACACAGTAGCTCGCTGTAGTAGTCCCGGGGAAGAGCAGAGATTACGGTCAGTGTAGAAGACTTGAGTGGATGCAGAAGTAGAAAATGTAGTAGACCGGCACACCTTAGCAAAGTGCCCCTGCTTATTACACTTATGACAAGTGACGTTTCTTGCAGGGCACTGTCCACGAATGTGACTGGGACCACCACAGAAATAGCATCGGGACTTTAAATTTGCAGCAGCACAAGTCCCATTATCGGTGTGAGCAGGCTCGGATGTTGCAGCAGTAGGCAAGTTGCGGGATGTATCCAGGCATTCAGGTCTCAGGAATTAATTTATCCATCTTTAGATCAAGCGCAGCTTGTTTTTATTTTTATGAAGCTATGATATGGCTCCCACTATTTATTTAAAGTATCAGTATAGCCTTTGGATCGGCACTGGCAGGCTTGTTAGTTGAATAAATTGTGGTGATCATAATAAAGTGTCAATATCTTTCTCTAGGCTTTATTCAACTAACAAAACATCAATACAGTCTGAAAATAAAAGAAACAATATAAGTAAACATACCCATTCTAATCAGGTTAACAAGCACAATTAGTTATAAGTAAACAAAATAATGTAGTGTATCCCATTAGGCAATTATACATTTAAGGTTACATGAAGCTTAGATCATCGAATCGCATCGAATGTGCGAAGATAGTATTACTAGTAACATTTAACAATGACCCTTATAGTTTGTGATAAACCAATTATTTTCTTTGTAAATTTAAAATCTTCCACCATAGAAAGATATTCATATGGGTGTCGATGACTACAAGCAGTTTTAGCACCCTGTACAAAAATTAGAAATAATAATAATAAGATATTTATGAGATAGATCATTGGCTCTTCAAAGCATCCGCTTGTGCCTTTTATGGACTTCCTTAGCTCCAAATTAACCTTTTCTGTTAACTTCAATCCTGAACACTGATAAGTAACACCCTTTTTAAATAACAAACATGAAGTGCCCCCATACTAACATCCATGACAGTCATCACCTCATCAAAAAATAGAAAAAGTGTGTCACAACAAATCCTGGAAATAGACGATAATGCTGACATATTTTTGTCACCACCTATTTCAAACTCCTTTTCCATCCTAACTCAACTTGACCAACTATTCCATCACTAGAATCAGGCCAATTTGATCTGAGCAAAATTTCCATAAAATTTAAGATATAAAAGTCTTCCATAAATAGAAGCACTGTTTTCTATAATTAGAAACATATTTAAAAGCGGTAATGATTTAAAAAGCATAAAATAACCATGGGTGTCAATGAAAATTTATGGAAGAACTGAGAATTATCAATTATAAATAGGTAGAAGATCATTAATAATTTTTTAATTATATCAATAGAATAATTCTTTTCAATTAAAATGATATATTATTTGATTTATAAAAAAAAAAGGATTTAAATATTTTAATTATTTTCAATAACGTATACCATTTGTAATTTTGCCCAGGGAGCAGTTCGAGCAAATTATCCAGGCGCTTAAAGGGTTAACAAAGAAGATATTCCATCATATGTATCTTCTATTTTCCTCTCTGCTTCAGACTTGAGAATTCATTTGTCAAAATGCATACATGCAATTCTTTCAGCTAAAATAATCCACAACATTTTTGTCAAAGTAAAAAATATCCCCCACTGTCCATCAGGTAAACTTTTGATTGAAACTTCAAATCAGTCACAGCTTAGGACCCTTCTAAAACTTAAAACCTTCCCTGATGGTAAAGGAAATTCCATTCCAATTAACAGTGCTTTGCCCTTGCTGTTAACTTGGACCTATCACAAGGATCAATTTATGCTCCAGAACTCCTTACCTGTACTAATGAGGAAATAGTTGAAGCACTGGCTAACCAAAGTGTCTTGGCATGCAGAAGAATAACAAAAAGTAAAGAAAAATTCCAACTAGTATTTTAATATTAACTTTTGTAGGCAAGAATCTTCCCCAAAAGATTCTACTTGACTATATCAGTTATTCTGTAAAACTCTATATACCCCCTCTGTTACGATGCTAGAAATGTAAAAAAATGGCTACAGTTCAAAAAAACACTTCACCACCCCATCTCATCTCCCTACCACATCTCATACTAGCCTTACAACATCATAGGTAGGTACTTACATTTTTCCAAAGAAGTAACATTTATATTCTTAAGAGCGCTTGCTAAACTTTCAGTTTTCACAGGCCTGCAATCTTAAAGGATTCTTCTACATTTTCTACATCACAAATACTCTGTTCCAATGGTGTATTTGAAGAAGAGTTGGACTCACTTCACTTCTGGGCAATGTTTCTTGATCTTCCAGTATCTTTAGAGGATCATTTGCAATCATTTTTCATCATCTAGTGCACAGGAGGGTTTCTTCTTTTAAATTTCTACCATTTTCCTTTATTCTTTTTAACAAAGCACTTGGAATTTTTCTAATATCTTTCAAACTTTTGTCTTTTACATATTTTTTTAATGTCTTTTTAGTGGGTCTGAACATTCCACACGACCCATGTTTTAGCATCTGAAAAAATAAAAAATTTGTAAGCAAATATGTTATGTCACTATTAAGCAACCCCCCAATTTTTTTTAACTAATATCTGCACTTTTTTGGTGTCAAAAAGCAGAGTTTAAAGAAAAGTTGAAAACCTTTTTTTCAGTCATTACTGAAAATGCTCACATTGAGTACCCATTGATTTTATTTAAAGAATTTGTAGATATATGTTTAAAATTAAAAGTGAGAAATTTTTTTGCCAAAAATTAATTGTACTGAGGGGTGGGGGGCTGCTGAAAAATACTTTTGGGAATAATTTTTTGTAGTATTGTTAAAAATGTTAGTACTTAACAGCATTTGAAAGAGCTTTTCAAGCTGGTTCCAACAATATATAATATTGTGTGGTTTACTTTAAAAGTTTCTGAGATATAGCCCACCAAACTGTGGGACCCTACAGCCCTGTCCAGAAATGGTCATGCCCATACCTCGAGAACTGTTGAGCATAGAGAAATAAGAGCTGCACTGTTGGAATCATCATCAAAAACTCTCATAGACAGCAAAGTTACAGCAAAATCCCAGACTTGAAGGTTCAAAATGTCAAAAATTTTGGTTGTCATGGAATGCAGCAAGCTAGCCTATTTGACCTAATCAAGGACAAATAATTATTAATTTACAAAAAAGAGCTAATAATGACTTATCAAAATTAAATTAAGTCCTGGATATCCTTGGTCAATTTAAGAATTCTTCACTTGGTTAATTTAGGACTTCGTTACTTGGAGTTTGTAAAAATTAATTTAACCAAAGCTCTCCCATTATTTTTGTTGAAGGAATTTTAGCTGAGGTATTATAGCAGTACAGATGGAGAGATTGTCTGCATATACTAGCGGTGTCCTTTGGTAAAAGATAATTTTAAACAAAGTACATTGTGGTTCTGGATTTGTGAAGGTGCCCATGGGGCCTGAGATTGATGGTAGAATGCAGGCACAATGCCCCGAGAGTGAGACTGTTAGGACTAGAATATTGAGATGAAGTGAGAAGTAGAGAGGATCACTAGGTAATTTTTAAGTAGAGCGGTGCATGGTATTTTAGCTTTTGTGGCTAAATTTTAGATGTTTTTCTTCTTTTTTTTAAGTTAGCTTCAAGGTTAATTTATGTCTAATATAAAGTTGAAAAAAAGCTTAAAAAAAGACTAAAATCTAGCAAAAAAACAAACCATCAGCTAAAATATTGCTTGAAAATTACCTGACCATAGGCTCAATGTGGTTCTGGGGTTTAAATGTGGAGAAAATTTAATACCTGGATGACAAGAAAATAGGATAATTAATATTTCTTTCCACAGAAATAAATGCCATATCCCATTACAAAAGGTGGCCTAAAATTTGAACCTGTATTGATATATTTTATTTTTGTAATTGAATATTTATAATTAATTTATTTTTGCTGAATGTTTGGAAGAGAAGATAATCAATATTTCCTTCCACAGAAATAAATGCCATATCCCGTTACAAAGGGTGACCTAACAACCTGAACCTATATTACTATTGTCAAGATAGCATGGAAAATATTGAGGAATGCACAAAAACAAAGTCAATACTCTCTGTACTTGGTCCAATTGCTCAGAAAGTATGTATACTTTAGATATAATTTTGCTCTTCCATTCCCAAGTATAAAATTGCCTCATTAATGGGTATAAATTAAATTTGCTCCTTTGGATATTTTGCATGCCCATCATGGGATCTGGACAAGCCAAGTGGTTGGGCAATATACCAAGTGTCTCCTTTTTCTTTTTCCTGGGTTGTCTGCCTATGACCAAGCACACTTCTATCATGTCTTCACCTCATTGTATTAATTTTATTGGTAATTATGAATAAGAATAGTGGATACATTTTAGGCTAATAAAGCCTGCAATGCTTCATATCTTTGTAATAATGTCCTAGGAGTAATATTTTGATGGTGAGGTGTGTCTATCACACTGAATTGACTGACTTAAGATGAATTGACCATACTATCCCAATGGGCAGAGAAATGGCTAATGGAATTTTACATAAGCAAGTGTAGTCTACTTAGTATAGGTAGTCATAATCCACTGAATAATTATAAAATTGGGAGAGTTTAAGGAAGGTCAGAATGCAAAAGAGACGGGTGTTCTGGTAAGTTTGGACCTCCAGCCTAGAAAGCAGTGCATAAGTGCTAGGAATAGCACTAATGAAGTATTGGTGTTTATTGGGAAGAGTTCTCTTGTCATTCTTAAGCTGTACCTGGGATTAGTTAGGCCTCACCTTGAATTTGCAGTGCAATTTTTGGTCACTACATTAGAAGATGGATATTCCTTTGCTTGAGTCTGTGCAAAGAAGGATGACTTAGATGATTCATGGGTTGAGGAGTTTACCTTATGGTTAAAGTCCTAAAGAGACTAAATCTACATACATTAGAAAGGAGAAGTGTTCAAGGGGACTTGATTAAAGTCTTGGTGGGTAAAAGTTTATAATAGGGAATACATAGATAAGGTTCTTATTTTTAGTGAGCTGTATAGGATGCATAGCATTGGGTTTAGGTCTAGGAAAGAGATTGGTACAAATTGAGTGTTAGATAAATGGAATAGGCTCACTAGTCATGTGATAGAAGCATCCTCCCTGCAGAGTTTTGAAAATAATTTATTTATGGATGAGGATGCTAGGTGTGCCTGAACTGTGATGGTAGCAGGAGTTGCCTTGCATAGGCTATTAATTAGCTTTTTGGAGACTCCTTATGTTCTTGTCTATTAAGTCACAAATAGACTATTTCAACCTGATTTAGCCATGCATGAATTATACAACACCATCTTGAAATGCTTAAGCTTATGCTCACACGGTTGCCTCTCAGATTGGGTCAGCAGAACATAAGATGATAGGGTGAGTTGTTCAAATGGTTTCTTGGCTGGTGACCCCATAAGGGGCGCAGCGATTTGCCTTCCTGGCCGCCGTGATGATGGGACTCAGCGCCCAATCCAGCCCCAGCTTAGCCTATTCTCCTTTCAGACAGCCTCTATTTCTCCCCTACTTCCTCACTTCCCTTACAACCTCTCGCACAACTTTCTCTGGTTGGCCTCTGATTCACAAGGTAGATGCTGACCTTCTTCTCAGCCAACTATCCCGGATTGGGGCTGAGCTCCGGTTTGGGATGGTGTGTTTTACGGGGCTTTGCCAGATCCGTATGCACCTCTTGCAGGGCAGGCTACTGCGAGGGGTGATGAGCGTTTGCATCCTGTAGAAAAATTAGGGTCCTCATGCCTGATGATGCAAATAAAAAAAAACTTCCCCTTTCCCCCTCACAATCAATGGAGCTGCCCAAAGGCAGCTCCACACAAAAAATAGAGGTTCCTCCCCTGTGCTCTAGCAGGGGACCCTCCAAATCTCTGTAACCGGAGAGCAGGCTTACTCCTCTCCTTTGCTTATGGGTGTATGGAACTCCCCCTCACCCTCTTGTCTGGAGGTGCCTTCGGGCAGCTCCCTCTTTCCAGCGACAGCCTCCCCCCCTTTACTTTCCAAGTGGACTGCCAAGAAAGCCAGCAGGCAGACCATAGCCGACCACTCCCCATTGAAGCGGCTTGGTAGGGCAAACCCCCTTAGAGGGGAGAGGGAAGCCAGGCTTTATTGGTCGCCATTCCCCGCCATCCTCTCCCCCCCCCAAAATAAAAAAGACTCGGGGCTCCTCTCCATCCGCAGGGCCTGCGGAGATAGATGGGTCTGCTGCCATTTCGGTAAGCGACCAAGCCAAGATCGGCACATCCAACCCCTCTGCTTCCCCGAGTGCAGAGCCCCTGACTATGACCAAAAGTGCTGCAGCCTTGATTATATCAGGGCTCCTCATTCAGAGATTATCCGGCATTTTCGAGCCCACTGGCTTCAAACGCTTCCTCATTATTCGCTCCGCTGATGGCAGCATGTTGGCCAAGGGCAACATGATCCATCAAGAGGAGTAGTTTATGTGAGGGAACTCGTTGACTACTCCATTGAGGAGATCACCTTAGAGCTGGCCTACCATGGGGCGGTCAAGGTCGACTGTGTGATGAGAAACAGGGGGGGGGGAGGGCTCGAGACCTACCCCTACACTCTTCATCACGTTCAACTGTGACAAGCTCCCCGAGTTGGTGAGTGCTTGTTGGTACTGCTACCGTATAAAGGCATTTGTGCCATTGCCGAGGAGGTGCTATTACTGTCACCACTTTGGCCATATGAATCGCTCATGTAGACGTGCATAGTCAGGGTTACCCGTAGTATGTGTAAATTGCTCCAAGACCGCACATGATAAGTCCAAATCGTGTGTGGCCAAGTGTGTCAATTGTAGAGAGCCGCACCCCGCTTCTTCGAAGCAATGTGGTGCATATCTCCTTGAGAAAGAAATCCTGGCCGTTCATGCCCAGGATCGACTCTCATTCCGTGAGGCTAAGGACTTGGTCCTGACATGCACGGCTCTGCCTGGGACGTCTTATGCCTCAATGCTTAGAAAGACACCCTATGTTCCTGGCCCATCTAGGCCAACAAGCATGGTTGTTTCTGTGCCCATTCGGAGCCCTTCTGCGGGTTCTACTCAACCCGGGCGCTCTCCTAGTAAAGCTGGCAGCACAAAGGGTTCACACCAAGCCCCAGCTAAAACCAGTGCTCCCCCTTTTCCCCAGCGTGACCGTTTCCTGTAAGGCGAAATGGCCACACGCCTCCACAGAGTTATGAGACCTACAGTGCCCCCGTAAGGGGCGCGGCGATTTGCCATCCTGGCTGCCCTGCTGACGGGATCCAGCGCCCCGTCCGGCCCCAGCTTAGCCTCTCTTCCTTCCTTCAGATAGCCTGTATTTCTCCCCTACCTCGTCGCTTTTCATACAACCTCTCCCACAACTAACTCTGGTCAGCCTCTAATTTCACAGGGTAGATGCTGACCTTCTCAGCCAACCGTCCTGGATCGGGGCTGAGGGGGGAGGGGACAATGTTCCCTAACCCCTGAGCTCCGGTCTGGGGTGGCTGGTTTTTAACAACCTGCTTCATCCCCACCTATACCTTCCTCACATCCCTTTTCCTCTCCTCTTCACATTCTTTCAATTTTACGCTGTGTTCAAGGTGGAGCCGCCATGCCGATGGACTGCCAGGCCACCAGGCGGGAGGGGTGGTCCCAAATGGTGGCGCCAGGCCTGTAAGCACCTCTTGCAGTGCGGGCAACTGCAAGAGGTGATGAGCTATTGTGTCCCGTGGCACAAATAGGGTCACCATGCCCATGGATGAATTTTCAAAAAAACAAACTCCTTTAACTTCCCCTGAAACAATGACGGAGCCGCCCTTGGGCAGCTCCACCGAAAAAATGGAGGTCCCTCCCCTGTGCTTGCGCAGGGGACCATCCATATCTCTCTAACCGGAGAGGAGGCTCACCCCTCTCCTTCGCCTACGGGTGTAGGGGACTCCCCCTCACCCCCTTCTCTGGAGGTGCTTTTGGGCACCTCCCTCTTTCCAGCGGCAGTCCCCTCTGTTCTTTCCAAGGGGACTGCCAAGAAAGCCAGCAGGCAGCCCTTAGCCAGCCGCTCCGCATCGAAGCGGCTCGGTAGGGCAAACCCCCTTAGGGGGGAGAGGGAAGCCAGGCCCCTTTGGTCACTTTCTCAAAAGACCTGCTGGCAAGAATATTAAACCTTGCTGGGGTCAAGGCCTGTGCCTCCCCACAAAAGACTGGTGATGCTGCCAAGGGAACCTGCAATGTCCTGGAGGGGATGGCCAACTGGAAGCCCCTCCTGTGATAGACATGGTCCTTGAGGAAACCCAGCCTCAGACGGTAGGGCCTTCCATGGGGAGAAATCCGGGCTCGGCGCCAAGCACCGAACCCGAATCCGCCCCTATGCAAGGTCCTCCTCAAACGGCTGAGGGCTCCGAGGCAGTACAAGGAGGGGAGGGATCTCCTCCAACCAGTGCCCCTGCGACCACCAGGACCGTCTCCATTTCGGAGAAGGACCTGGCTGAGGCCGGTCCATCTGGCCTAGGGGCTCCTATCGGCGGAGGTGAGAAGTGGGTTCATTCCCCGCCCTCCTCTCCAAAAAAGACAAAGACTAAGAAGACTTTGGCAAGCGACCAAGCCAAGATTGGCACATCAGGCTCCTCTGCCCCCCCGGTTGCGGAGCCCCTTACTAAGACTAAAAGTGCACAGGGCGGAGCCTCGATGACATCAGGGCCCCTCATTCAGAAGTTACCTGGCTTTAAACGCTTCCTTGTTATTCGCTTCACTGATGGCCCTATGTTGGCCAAGGGCAACATGATCCATCAGAGGAGAGGATTAGCTAGTGCAATTGGTAGAGAGCCGAAGGTGACCCGTTTCTCGGACGGGAGCCTTCTGGTGAATGTGGCGAATCCCGCCAAGATAAGTGCTCTTCGGACACTTCATGGCACCCCGGTGAGTGTGACGCCGCACTCTACCATGAACTTTATGAAAGTAGTGCTGGCCGACCATGGGGCGGTCAAGGTCGAAAGTGTGATGAGAAAACAGGGAGGGGCCTCGAGACCCAGCCCTAAACTCTTCGTCATGTTCGACTGTGACAAGCTCCCTGAGTTGGGGCGTGCCGGTTGGTACCGCTACTTCGTGAAGGCATTCGTGCCACTGCCGCGGCGGTGCTATTACTGTCACCGCCTCGGCCATATGAATCATTCTTGTAGACGTGCAAAGTCGGGGTCACCCGAAGTTTGTGTAAATTGCTCCAAGGCCGCACACGATAAGTCCAAATCGTGTGTGGCCAAGTGTGTCAATTGCGGAGAGCCGCACCCCGCTTCTTCGAAGCAATGTGGTTCATATCTCCTCGAGAAAGAAATCCTGGCCATTCAGGCTCAGGATCGACTCTCATTCCGCGAGGCTAAGGACTTGGTCCTGGCACGCCCGGCTCTGCCTGGAACGTCATATGCCTCAATGGTTAGAAAGACACCCTCTGCTCCTGGCCCATCCAGGCCAACGAGCACGGTTGTTTCCGTGCCCATTCGGAGCCCTTCTGCGGCTTCTACTCAACCCGGTTGCTTCCCTGGTAAAGCTGGCGTCACAAAGGGTTCACACCCAGCCCCGGCTAAAACCAGGGTCTTCCCCCCCCTTCCCCCAGCATGACCGTTTCCCGTAAGGCGAAACGGCCACGCGCCTCCACCGAGTCGTTAGACTCACAGGAGGCAACACTGTGAAAGTTGGTCGCCAGGCTATCTTCCGGGGTTCCTAAAGCTCTTCCCCGAAAGGAGGACAGCAACAAAGGAGCTTCGGCTCCTTCACCCACGCCTAGAGGTGGAGCGAGTGGCTTGGAGACGGTGGTTCTTCGAAAAGAGGGCCCCCCCCCCCGCCTCCCAAGCCGCAACGCCCGCCTAAGGTTTCAAGGCAGATGGAGGAAAAGACTCGCATGGCGAGCCGAACCTCCCCGAATAAGTCCTCGAAGGCGACAGCGCCTTCAGCGCTTTGTCTGGCCAACAGCGCCCGAGGTTCTGCCCCCGGGAAGCCTTAGGCCATTCCCATTAGGGTCTTCAATTCCAGGAGGGCCCCTGCATCTCCGAGCTAGGCCTGGAGGGCATATTCCTTCAATGTAATATGCTGGGAGGAGCTGCGGAGGCTCGTCTCGTCCCGTTTCCCGTTAGCTATCTTTTTGCAGGAGACCATGCTTTTCGCGTGCCCCCTGCCCGCCCTCCCAGGGTATAAGGGTCTCGCGACCCCACCACCGTGGTATGGTCGGGCTAGGGGATGTGCGTGTTTACACCCTGCATGATGTCTCTGTTCTTCCTTTCTCTTTAGATACCTCCTTTCACGCAGTGGCTGTGCAGCTGCACCTGGATAGGAGGTATAATATATTTTCTGCGTACATTCCACCGTCAGCTGACTTCGACGCGGGGGACTTCCGCCGCGTCGTGGCACGGTTGCCCTATCTTTTGCTTGGAGATCTGAACGGCAGGCATCGTCTCTGGGGAGATTACTCCATAAATTCCAGGGGACAAGTCCTTGCCGATCTGATCGAAGAGCTTGAGATGGGTGTCCTAAACAGGGATGAGTTTACGCATCACTGTCCGAGAACTGCTTCATTTTCTTGCCTTGACCTATCTTTGTGCTCTTTGGATGCACAGCCTGATTTTGATTGGGGGGTGGTCGATGACCTCCATGGTAGTGATCACTTTCCCATTCAAATATCATTTTCAGGGCAACTGCCGCCTGTTAGCCCACCTCAGTGGTGCTTGGCGTGGGCGGCCTGCATTTCAGGAAATGACTGAATTTTCTATCTCAGTTGAGGAGTTTAGGTCGGTAGATGAGGCCGTTGAGTTCTTCTCTGGCAACCTCATCGCCGTGGGCCTGACTACTATTCCTAGAACGTCTGGCCATTTTGCAGGCCGACCACTCCCATGGTGGTTGGCCGAGTGTGAGACGGCCCTCAAACAGAAGCGTTATGCCTACATGCGCTATAAGCGCCGTCCGAACGACTTCACTGTCGCTGAATTTCGTCGGGCTAGGGCTAGGTTCCGGTATATTTCGAAGCACACCTGCCGCTCTTCTTGGCGAGCATACGTGTCTTCACTTAATGGGAAGACCCCTTTACCAGAGGTGTGGAGGCGAGTCAAAAGGATTCGGGGCAAGTTCTCGCAGGAGCCCCCTCCCGTTCTTCAGGAGAATGGGACCGCAATCTCGGACCCCGCGTCCGTGTCGGAATCCTTCGCGACCCCTTTTTCCGCATTCTCTAGCCGGGATGCTGCTCCACCAGCATTCAATGCACGTTGTGATGTCGCGGAAGGCCGCCGGCTGGACTTTACCTCCACAGGCGGAGAACCCTTCAATGACAGGTTTACTGGGAGTGAGTTGCGCTCCGCTCTCGCTTCGTGCGCGGACACCGCCCATGGTCCGGACGATGTCCCGTACGCCATGCTTCGACACCTGGGTGAGCGAGGCATGGCCTTTCTGTTAGATTTGTTCAACAGGATCTGGGTGGAGGGTCTTCTCCCAGATTCCTGGCGAATCGCTACTGTGCTCGCCTTTCGCAAACCGGGGTACGGGCAGCTCTTCGGACTGCTTGGCAAAGAAGATGGAAGACGGTCGAAGGGAACTTAAAGTTGCGTGCCATTGCGCCGCGACTGTTCCCATGGACCTATCCCCCAATGCCGCGGCGGCTTCAGGTTGCTTTCTGTCGTCTTCGAATCGGACACACTCGTTGACGCATCGCTACTTGATGGAGCGCTCGCATGCGCCCTATTGCAACGACTGCGTCGTCCCCCAGACTGTTCGGCATATTCTTGTCGAATGTCCCAGTCTGGGTGATGTTCGCGCACGATACCTGTCTCGGTACCGGGATGGGCGGGGTCGCTACCGCCTGTACCTTGTACTCGGGACGAGTGCGTGCACCATGACTGGTGGACTTATTGACTTTTTGGGGGAGGCCGGCCTTCTCCCCTTTATTTAAGGTTCCTTTTTTTGTTATTGTTTTGTTTGTAGGTTGCACTCTCCTGCACCGGGGTGAGGGGGACCTCCCCCCGCTGCCGGAGATTGCTTCGATTGTTAAGTTTTTCCAATTTATATCATTGTTAAGTTTTCATATTTTTACTTTAAAGTAGCCTTGTTCTAGGCTGTCGTGTTTTTCGGCGACTTATGCCCAAGTGGGTAGTTGCCAGATGGGCTCCATAAAATTAAAAAAAAAAAAAAAATCGCAAACCCGGGA
Source organism: Ceratothoa steindachneri (assembly GCA_963969495.1). Taxonomy (NCBI): domain Eukaryota; kingdom Metazoa; phylum Arthropoda; class Malacostraca; order Isopoda; family Cymothoidae; genus Ceratothoa; species Ceratothoa steindachneri. The sequence goes on from OZ018329.1 coordinate 25,416,201, forward strand.
GAGATCCTTCTACTCCGACCGGTTTCCGCCTAATCTCTCTAACCTCTTGCGTGTGCAAGTTGATGGAGAAATTGGTAAATTTTAGACTAGCCTTTTTCCTGGACAGCGGAGGCCATCTGTCTTCTGCACAGTGCGGCTTCCACAAGTTCCACTCCACGTCGGATGCTCTGCTCTGACTGGAAACTGCCGTCTGCGAGGCTTTCCTTCGTAGACAGCACTACGCCACGGTGTTTTTCGATCTGGAGAAGGCCTATGATACCTCATTGCGATACGGTATCATGGAGACTCCAAGATATCTGAATTTTTGCGAGATCGTCGATTCTGTGTACGGGTGGGGGGAGCCCTCTCCGGCCCAAAGGAGCAGGAAGAGGGTGTCCCGCAGGGAAGTGTCCTCAGTGTCACACTCTTTGCCCTGAGCATCAACGGTATCACCTCGGTGCTGCCGAAAGATGTTCTCGCTACGCTCTATGTGGACGACCTTTCGCTCTCTTTTGGCGCGGCCCAGATGCCAACTCTGTAGCGTCGACTCCAACAGGCATTGAACCGCGTCTCTCGCTATGCCGAAGCGCACAGGTTTCGGTTGTCTTTGGCCAAGACTAAGGTGGTGCACTTCTGCCGCCATCCACCGCTTCACCCCGACCCAGATTTGTTTCTTAATGGGGTGCGCCTGGATTTGGTGGAATCGCACCGTTTCCTCGGTCTTGTATTCGACCGACGCCTCACCTGGGAGGCTCATATTCACAGCCTTAGGGTCTCTTGTACCCGCGCCATGGACATTCTCCGTTCCGTGACGTTCAGCGCTTGGGGCGCTGATAGGGCTACTGCCCTACTTTTTTATCGATCCTTTGTTCGTTCGAAGCTCGACTACGGATGCGAGTTTTATGCAGCCCAGCCGAGCGTTTATTGCGGAAGGTGGATTCGATCCACCACACCGGGCTGCGCCTTGCGACCGGTGCCTTCCGTACTTCTCCCATTGAGAGCCTGTTGGTCGATGCTGGGGAGTTGCCACTCGCTCTGCGCCACGTGCAGTGCATCACTCGCCTGTACGCGCGAGCCCGGCGCCTCCCTCAGTCGCCAATAGATCTCACTGCATCCGCAGCTGATCTCGATGGTGCCTATGCCGCCGAGAGACGCCAGTCATTCCCTAAGCCCTTTGAGTTTAGGGCCAAGAAACTCCTTCGAGAGGTAGATATAGCTCTCGGGCCGGTGGCGCCCCTGGTTCTGCCCAGGACGCCACCCTGGAGGGTACCACATTTCGCTATTTGTCACCACGCCTCTGCTCCCAAAGCTTGTACTCCGCCGGGAGTATTGCGTTCGACCTTTCTGGAGCACACCTCGTGTCACGCTGGAACCGTGCCACGCTGGAACCGTGCCAGTGTATATGGATGGCTCCAAGTCCCAAGAGGGGGTCGGCTTCCACGCTGTATCCCCTCTGTGGCAATACACCACTCGATACGGGAGATTATGCTTCGTGCCTGGTTCGGAGACCGGATTGTGATCTATAGCGACTCACAAAGTGCTCTCGGGGCATTGGAATCTCCGCATCCCCTGGTTCGCGATATCCGTGATGCCACTGTTATGGTGAGCCGGGCAGATGTCGAGAATATCTTCTGCTGGGTTCCTGGACATGTAGGAATTGCAGGCAATGAGGGTGCCAAAGAGTCCGCAAGGACTCTGCGACGGACACCAGCGTTTCGCTCTTCCTCACACCGACTACATGGCAGGAATATGGGCAGCTCTTCGGACTGCTTGGCAAAGAAGATGGGAGACGGTCAAAGGGAACTTAAAGTTGCGTTCCATTGCACCGCAACTGTTCCCATGGACCTATCCCCCAATGCCGCGATGACTTCAGGTCGCTTTCTGTCGTTTCCGAATTGGGCACACTCGTGTGATGCATCGCTATCTGATAGAGCGCTCGCCTGTGCCCTATTGTGATGACTGCGTCGTCCCTCAGACTGTTCAGCACATTCTTGTTGAATGTCCCAGTCTGGGTGATCTTCGCGCACGTTACCTGTTCTGGTACCGGGATGGGCGGGGTCGCTACCGCCTGACCTTTGTACTCGGGATGAGTGCGTGCACATTGGCTGGTGGACTTGTTGATTTTTTGGGGGGGAGGCCGGCCTTCTCCCTATTATTTAAGCAGGGTTTGTTTTTTGTCTTATTTTTTTTGTTTTTTGCTCTTGTTTTTTTTTGTTTTTTGTCCCTTTAGGTTGCACGCTCCTGCACCGGGGGACCTCCCCCTGATGCAGGAGCTTGCTTCCTTTCCCCCCTTTTTGGGTGCTTTTTGTCTCTTTAATTTTATTTTAAAGTAGCTTAGAACTAGGCCAGTTTTAATACAGCGATTAATGCCCAAGTAGGCAGTCGCCAGATGAGTTTTAAAAAAAAAGACCTACAGGAGGTAACACCCCTGAAGTTCATCGCCAGGCCATCTTGCGGGGTTCCTAAAGCTGTCCCTGAAAGGAGGACTACAACAAAGGGGTTTCGGTTCCTTCGCCCACGCCTAGTGGTGGGCTGGGTGGCTTGGAGACAGTAGATCCTCAAAAAGAGTTCCCCCTGCCCCCAAAGCCCCAATACCCACCTAAGGTTTTGATCGGAGGGATGAAAAGACTCGTATGGTGAGCCCAACCTCCCCCAATAAGTCCACGAAGGCGACAGCATCTTCAGCACATTGTCCTGCCCACCCTGCCATGGTCTAAAGGTTTTGCAGTTGTACCTTGATAGGAGGTATACTGTTATTTCTGCGTAAATTCCACGGTCAGCCAACTTCGACACAGGGGACTTCCACCGCATTGTAGCACTGTTGCCGAGGCCCTATCTCTTGCTCGGAGATCTAAACGGTAGACACCCCTTCTGGGGAGACTACTCTATCAATTCCTGGGGTCAAGTCCTTGCCAACCTGATCGACGAGCTTGAGATGGGTGTCCTAAATGTGGATGAGTTTACGCATCACTGCCTGAGAACCACTTCATTTTCATACCTTGATCTATCTTTGTACTCTCGGATGCACAGCCCAATTTTGATTGGGGAGTGGTTGATGACTTCCATGGTAATGATCACTTTCCCATTCAAATATCATTTTCTGGGCCGCTGCCGCCCGAGAGCCCACCCTGGTGGTGCTTGGCACAGGCACGGTGGTCTACATTTCAGGAAATGAATGAATTCTCTATCTCAGTCGAGGAGTTTAGGTTGGTAGATGACTACCACTCCTGTGGTGGTCAGCTGAATCTGAGATGTCCCTCAAGCAGAAGCGCTATTCCTACATGCACTATAAGTGCCGCCTGAACAATTTTGTCAGGCTAAGGCTAGGTTCCAGTATATTTCAAAGCACACCCGCTGCTTTTCTTGGTGGGCATATGTGTCTTCACTTAACGGGAAGACCCCTCTAGCAGAGGTGTGGAAGTGAGTCTAAAGGATTTGAGGCAAATTCTCGCACGACTCCCCTGCTGTTCTCTAGAAGAATGGGACTGCAATCTCGGACCTGGCATCCATGGCGGAATCCTTTGTGACTGGTTTCTCCGCATTCTACAGCTGGGATGCTGCTCTGCCAGCATTCAATGTACGTTGTGATGTCGCAGAAGGCTGCTGACTGGACTTTACCTCCAGAGACAGAGAACCCTTCAAGACAGGTTTACTCTGAGTGAGTTGCGTTCCGCTCTTTCTTCGTGCATGGACACAGCCCATAGTTGTTTTGTCATTGCTTTAATTAAGGCTATTTTTGTCCATGCTGGTAGATGCTCTTGCCATGCTATATGTAGTTGACTTTTCAATCTTATGTGTTTCATTATGCTAAAATGCATACGCTTCAGTTTTCTTTGACCAAGACTAAGGTGATGCACTTATGTCAGCTAAACAGACCTCACCCTGACCCAGGCCTGTTTCTAAATGCAACTTGCACTGATTCCTTGCTGTTTTATTTGATTGACACATCATATGGAAAGTGCATTTTTACAACCTTGAGGTTTCTTATTCCAACACTCCACAGGAGTTCTATGCTCTTCACCATTTATCACATGAAGTGTTGATACGACTACCCACCTTATTTTACTACATGTTAACTCAAAGATTGACTATGGATGGGAGGCACTGGAATCTCTGTACCTCCTTGTTTGCAGGAACAGATACTACTGTAAGATGAGGGAGCCATGCTCTCAGCACAGTTGTAACTTGACTGGCCTCTTTTTCTTGCCCACACTGATTACATGTCAAAGAATATAGGAGATGGCACACATGATTAGGATGCTTTTCAACATGCTCAGAAGATGGGTGATCCCCTAAACCAGTGTTTTTCAACCTTATTGTTATCTAGAAGCAGCTGTGACATTTGAATATAAAATAATTTACATATAAATACTTAATTACATGGGAAGCACTTCAAAATTAACCGCAATTGACATTTAACCAAATTTAATAAAAATAAGACATAAAAATTAGAAAATAAATAAATCTTACCTTTAAAAAAAGTTTTATGGGAAATTTGAGCTTCATGAGTATCACATAATTCTTTAATATTGGGATGTATAGTTAACAAGGCAACTCTCCTTTCTTCATTCACTGTCTGCAATCTTTTCTTTTCCTTGTTTTTATGTTGCACAATGCAGAGAAGCCAGTTTCAAAATACTTTCAAGTGTTGTTAGATTTTTTTATGTTTGTTATACATATTGTTTGCAATTTAGTCTTTTTAAAGATTTCTTGGTCGCTCTCACGGCGCTCCAGTTGAGAGCCACTGCCCTAAACCTTTCTGTCAAAATTGCTTGCCTTCCTCTATATGGTAATAACATTTGGTTGAATGTCCTAGTGTCAGGCACCATCGTGTACGATATCTGTCCTATTACCCCAATGGGTGGTGTCGCTACTACATGTTTCAAGTCTTTTGTAAGGATTCCTGTATAATGGAGTATGCTCTGATTGAATTTTTGGAAAATGCAGGCCTATTTAATTAAATTATTGGTTGTATGATCAGGGCCTTGATGGATGTAGGCCTTCTGGCAGCTTTGTAGATATGTTTGTCTTTTTATTTGTAATGTATTTTGCAATTCCAGTGGCTGTGCCCTTGCTGATGGCTGCCAGAAGAGTGTAAAATTTAAAAATAACCTGGGAAGAATTTTGAACATACCTAATTTCTGTTTTTTGATTTTTCACTTGAATTAGATAAAAATTGACATTGTGATTTCACAACTAGTCAGTTTTCTTCTATCATGTCAAGTTTTTTCTGTACAGCTTACTCTCTGAATAAGCACAAGTGTATTGTTTACTGGTCAGCTGATTGCTTTTATTATTTTATCTATTACTAATCATAATATTGTAAGGGAAAAAAAGTTAAATTAGCTATTTTATTAACATTTTGACTGCTACTTGTAGAAGAGGCACTTAGCAAATGGTGACAACTTGTAACTTGTCTCTTTAGGTATATGTGAGAGGTTGTGTGCCACTCTATATAAGTGATTACTATTGTATTCGGCAAAAATGCATAAAAGTGTATAAAATGGGTTAGCAGACCTTATGTAAACCTTTTTTAATTTTGTGACTATTCAACTTATTTTTTATTCACATATTTACTTTCTTTTAGATTGTTTGCCTTTTCTAGTTCTTGTCGTAAGTGCCTAACAGACCAAACTCTTTGTTATATCTGTGGCAGTTTCACCATTCACAGTCAAAAAGCAAACATCAGCACATTTTTCAAGCAAGCTTACTTTGCATATTTTAAAGTAAAAATTGGTGATAAAGACAAGTCTTGGGGACCCTCACAAGGTGTGCATGCAGTTTGTCGAGAGTTTACAGATGTGGACCAAGAGAACATGTGATAAGTTAGCATTTGGTATACCTATTATTTGAAGAGAGCCAAAATATCCTTGCACAGACTGTTACATTTGTTTAGTGAAAATTTGAGGATACAATAAGAAAAACAAATGCAAAATAGTTTCCTAGTCTACCATCAACTATACATCCAGTGCCTCATTCAACTGAAATCTCAGTGCTAATTTTCATTCAACTACCCTCTTTGGAAATCTGGATCATGATGAAGAACTCTGACAACAATGATGTAGATTTTGAAATTGAAGATGACTCAACTCTTAAGGGATTTGCATGATCAGCATGAGTTGAATGATTTAGCACAAGATTTAGGAGTATAAAAAAAAAAAAGCTTAAAAACTTGTAGCATCAAGACTGAATAGCAAAAAGGGGCAAAGGTATCCTACTTTTGATCCAGGTAAAGTGCACTTATGCAGTACTTTCAAAATCACACTAGCTGTGTGTATTGCCATAACATACAGGGATTAATGGAGGAATTGGGAATTCCAATCTAGATTTCAAATGAATGCTGACTGTTCATTGATAGCTCAAAATGGAGCTTAAAGTGACAATTTATCTAGTGCAGTCTCAGTTTGGCATTCAGTTAGTCTTCATGAATAACATGGAGATATAATGAGAGGCATTAAATTGTTGCAATATCACAAATGAAATTAGATCATCTGTTTACCTTAAAATGATATGCTTCCTTCTTGATCAGCAATGTGGGTCCACAAAGTATCCCTGCTTTCTGCATCTTTGGGACAGCAGCAGAGCTCAAGAAGCAATGGGTGGAGAGGAATTTGCCTACAAAGTCTAACCTCAAACTTGGTGTTGGTCATTCTTCATGAGCCACTTATTGACAGAAACAAAATTATGTTCCCACCTCTGCACATCAAACTGGGTCTCATGAAGCAATTCTTAAAAGCATTGACAACTGAAGATGATTGTTTCAAGTACCTCCTTTTGGCATTTCCTGGTCTGTCAATTGAAAAAAATCAAGGCCGGTCTGTTTGATAAGCTGCACATATTGCAGCTTATCAAAGATGATAATTTCAACCAGACAATGTCAGAACTTGAAAAGAATGCTTGGTTATCATTCAAAGATATTGTACAAAACTTTATTTGAAATACATGAACAAAGAATTATACAAAAATTGTCCAGAAACTATTGGAGAGCTGCAAAATGAATGTTCATTTGCAACATGAACATCCAAGTTGCAATTTTTGCATAGCTATCTCACTAACTTCCTGGAATGATCAAGGTGAATGAGTCCACCAAGATTTGAAGTTCATGGAAGAATGGTACCAAGTTAGATGGGATGTAAATAATTTGACTGAGTAATGTTGTAGTATAAAGAGAGATTGTCCACCTATTGAACACTCCAGGAAAAACTCTAAATATAAATTTTTGCCTTAACTACTTGCGCACAATTTGACTTAAAGTAATAATATGCTTTGTGCAACAAAATAATTTGTATAAAAATTAGTCTAACAATGTTTTATTATTTTCCCAGTGGATATAAATTGTTAAAACATATAAAGTAAGCATATATTTGTTAGATAAAGTATTTTTATTGGTTTATACACAAAATGAGGATATCTTGTAGCTCAAAATGTTGATGTAAATGTAATACAGAAAAACTCAGTCATTTTTGGATTCAGGCCAAATGTTAGTCAAAAACAAGTGTCAGATCTAACTCAACAAAAATGTGTTTGTGTAATTTCTTGGTGTCATCAATGTTGTTTATAGACCAGGGGTGGGGAAACTCTCACCAGCGGTATGAACAAATTTTCAATACTGAAATTTAAATGATATGTCCAATTAATGTGGTGGGGGTCAATAAAAATGTTTCATATTAATTTTTTTAAGATACCTATTAATGCATGAGTATATCTCACCATGTAATAAATTTAAGCAACATTTACAAAGATATACAAGTCAAATTTTATTTACTTCCTGCCGACTTCTTTCATTAGAAATTTTCACCCACAGCTCAAATAAGTTTCCCTATGGTCCCCGTTATAGAACCACCTCTTCTATCAAACCTTTTCTTAGTTGTTTATCTATAGTGCACTTATCTTTTGCAGATTATTCAACTGAAAAACAATCATAATGGTACTATATGTGAAGCCCACATCATTTTGCAGTTGCTTAAGCAATGTGAAGCTTTGAAACTTGCCTGTCACCATCTCAAAGAACATTTGGTTACTGAAGCAGAAGGACTTACTGATGGAGTTTTCCTCAAGGAAATTGACCATTTACATCAACCTCTTGTCTCCTGTATTGAAAACTTAAAAGAGTCTACTAAAGATTTGCATGTAAGACCTGTTCACCTTTTATTTTTAATTAATCTGCAATTATATGATCTTTCAAAAATTTTGTTACATATTTTTCAGGATTAGTTTGCATTGGTACTAGTGGGTCTATTTTTGCTTCTTTCTACTCTGTGAAAGTAAAAATACCACTCCTGTGGTATCATCTGCAGTTAATAAAAGGTGACCAAATCTAAATATCATGAATAAAATAGTCAGAGATACTAGGTTCAGGCTTTGTCTTGTATAATAATCTCATGAATATTTTTGGACAGACTTGCCATTTCTTATTGACCCACTTCCACTTGTATTTTTCATGGAAAAGTTGGTTCATCTATTAATGGTTATTAGTTGGGAGTCACTCCCGCCCTCTTGGAGCTGTTGTTTTTAACAGCCATGTACTCCCCCCCCCCTCCTCCCCTAATGCCCCATCCTTTTCATTTTCTAACACACAAGATGATGACATCTGGTATATTTTGTACCCCCCCCTCCCTAGCCCAAATGCCTGCAGGAATATCTGGCAGTCTTCAGCATATTTTCATTTCACTTCACCTTTTCTGCCTGATGCACCCTCATCAGTATTTTGCCTTAAATTCAAGAAGGGGAAAAAACCCATAAGGGTAGGTTGTAGCTTACCATACTTCACTTTTCCAAGGATCTAAGGCCTACGGCATGCCAAGGAGTGCAAGCTAGCTGTTTAAAATCTGCTTGAATGAGTTCTTAGAAAAGTTGTCTGGCAATGCCGTAAACTGTTTGTAACTTGTCTATACTACTTTCATTCTTCATTTTATCTTTTCCTCCCTTTTACTATTCTCCCACTATCTACAATGGTGCCCAGACTCAGGAGGGGAAGTGTTATCCATTAAATAACATTTCCAAGCTGTGTTTATCATCTTCATTTCTTTAAAATACTCTCTGTATAGCATGCCTTTTCCTACACCCCTGCTATCTACAGGGCCCTCTGGTGCATCGCTGTCCTTGATGAAAAAAATTCCTTTTATTCTCCAAATATATACATATTTTCAGCAAAATTGGAATACAATCACTTAGAGGCATTGAGTAATTATTAACAAATGTTTATTATATTGGGTATCATCACAAATGCCAACTAGAAAATTGCTAAAACTGACTAAAAAAACATAATGGGGGGGGGGGGCGTAGAGGTTATGGCATTTTGTTTATCTTTTGCTCTTTTAACCAATGAACAAGATAAAAAGTAGTTTTAAATCATTAATTTTATTTTATGCAAAGTTTACTTCAAGATATATTTTAATAACAAATATTAGCAATATTTGAAGCGTAACTAATCAACCAATTTACTAACCAACCAATCTATAAATGCATCATTATAGTCTAATTTCCATACTTGTGGACACCTCTAAATTTACTTTTTCACTTTAAATTGCTCCCTCTCAAGATCTTTCCCACCAACTTCTTACTATGAACCCCAAGCTCAATCACCTACTATCCTAATAGTATCTTTACTGACTGCGAACAGGCTGCTAAGACTGACACCATCCAAGAAGCCTTTCCCAATGCGATAGTTAAAGAATGTTTTTACCACTTGTCTCAAGTTGTATTAATGCAAGGTACATTCGGAGGGATTGCAAGCAAAATATCAGTGTGTGATGCTGACTTTGCTCTCATAAATTGGATGCTATCAGCACTAGTATTCATACCATCAGAGAATGTAGTTGTTGTTGATTATACCTCCCCGGGTGCAGATGGCATCTTTTCTCTGTCCTGTCTCTTGGGGGGATTAAGGGAGAAAGCTTGGATCCTACAGCCTGTGTTGAAAGCCCTACCAACGTTGCCACAATTAAATGGGGCTGCGCTTTCTGTGAGACTTTCCTGAGGGGAGCAGAGGGAGGCTGTTGCATGGTGTGGAAATTTTATAGCACTCCTTTGTGCTAGCGGTCCATGCAAAAGTTAAGGAAGTGGAAGTTCTATTGCAACTTAACCTTGTGTGGAATACATCCAAGTAGGGTGCTCCCATTCCAGGTGGGGGGGAGTCGTGGCATATCCACTTGTACTTGACCCACCACAATAACTTTTTCTCTTCCCCTACACCGTGGTTAGAGTTTAAAAGACACAGCCTTACTTGCTGTTGTATTTGAAGAACTGCAAGGAAATATACCTCAGGAAGCAGATTCAATCACAAATTATTTTGACATTTTATACATTGGTAGAGAGTATGTCTCTAACAGAGCAATTCCACATTTTCCCTAGCCACTTGTGGAGTATTCACCCATGCGTACTCGATGAGCTCCCATACACTTCAAAAATTCGTTGAAAAAGTGATATAGCTATTTGTGTTTCAAGCATTAGTTCATGCCATCCGAATATCTGAAGCTTTCTTTGTGTTGAAAAAGGTAGCAAGGACTTACTAACATCATCTTAAGCCAAATCCTTACAGGATATACCCCCGAACCCAAGATGAAACAGAAACATTAATTGTGTAGCTGTACAAGAAAATCTGTCAGGGATGGAATGTCATATTGGCATGCTATGACAAAATATTCTTTTATGTCCCTGAGCTAAACCTACAAAATAATTTGCTTTTTTTAAAATTACTAAGGTGACTAATGTGTCTTGAGTGGATAGTAGTATTTACATAATTTTGTTTTCAATAAATATTACTCTTGGACTTACCATGGGTTGAATCATGTTATTTTTGCTTAAATTTTTTATATTCTGATTTCTATAATAGAATTAACTTTTGCAGAGAGGTGATGATGTTCATGTAAAAGATAATGGTGAAGCTTGGAGACAGTTGATAACTTGTGCTGAAGATATTTTGGGATGCTTAATTAAGATACTGCTCTCATGGGACCACGCACAGCAGAGGAGGATAAACCATTCATTGGATACCTTCCTAGCATCTGTGAATTCACTTCAGGACTTGTCTTTGGACCAGATACCTCTATATTTTGAAGTAAAGTTTGAGTACTAAAATAGTGAGATTTTAAGTTAAGAAAATTACAAAAATACCACAGTAAAATTAGTCTGAATTGCACTCTGCAACAATATTGACATTTTACATATAGTTATGTAGAAAATTTGACCAGTACTTGATCTGATCTATCATCTTGAAATAGTTTTTTTGTACTATTCTTGAGAATCTTTATTTCCTTTGTTCTTTAATGTTTTGGGTACTATGTTTGGTTTTAATTTGCCACCTCTCTCATAAAGTGTAAATATTGAATTAAATAATCATTTTTTTCTTTTCTCTTATTCAAAATTCAGATGTTTACTTTTATTCTTGAAGTACTTGGTCCTATTGATGTCCTGCAAGAAGGTGATGGATTTCTTGCACCTCTTTTAACCCTTTCGCTGCTGTTCCTAAATTAACGTCCATGATGAGAGCATAGCTTAAGAAATGTGCATTTTTTATAAAATGGTTATTTTATATATATTTATATATCTGTGAATTAATACTTGATTTAATTTTGACATGAAATATGTTATATAGAAAAATTAAAAAATGCATAAATGTAAAAATAAACAAATATAAATAGCAATAATTACGTTTACTAATAATTCATCTTTTGAATGGTTGCTTTGACAAAGTCACTAGCCTTGTGCTGCCACATATTGAAGGGTACTGGAGATAAATAGTGGAACCTACTTATAAATATACAGCTGCAGTTCCGTTTTCTATCGCCAGAGGTATGATAATGAATCAAAATATCTTTCAATGATGAAAGAAGAACCTACTTCCCAGTGACAATGTGCTAATTAAAGCTAAATAAAAACATGACTTAGAAGATCAGTCCTGTGTCATGGACTAGGTTTTTAGAAGACTGAGGAGATCAGTCCCATACAGTGAAAGGGTTAAATCTCTCATCTTTTTCACACCGGTTTAGACTCAGTAAAGGGTGAAAGAGGGTATTAAACGTTCTAAAAAAACAACAAAAAAACCCCTTTCTTTACAAACTCCTTCTCACCTATTCTTGAGTTAGAGCCTGGAGTTCCATCCCCTTCCTCTTACTGGGGGATGAGGCAGCTCCTGTTCCCATTACCCAGTTTAGTCCCACCTAGCAGCTTCATCCATAAATCTATCCAATCTATTTTTAAAACTCTGCAGGGAGGATGTAAACCAATCTCTAACAATCTTTTTCCTAAACCTAAACTTGTTCAGCTTAAACCCATTGCTATATCCTATTCTGCTCACTAAAATTAGAACCTTACCTGTTTCCCCTATTGTAACCTTTACCCCCTCAAATACTTCTCCTTTTTAACTCATGTAAATTTAGTCTCTTAGGCCTTTCACCATAAGGTAAGCTCCTCAACCCATGAATCATCTTAGTCACACACTCGAGCAAAGCTATATCCATCCTATAATATGGTGATCAAAATTGCGCCTCATTTTAAAGATGAGGCTTAACTAATATCAGGTAGGTACATTTTCAGAATGACAAGCACTCCTCCCAATACCTTATTAGCTTTATTCCTAGCACTTAGGCACTGCTTTCTAGGCCAGAGTTCTGAACTTACAAGGCCACCCAAGTCTTTTTGCATTCTGACCACCTTCCTAAAACTCTCCCATTCAATTTATAATGATTCAGCCAATTACACCTACCTATACAAAGTAGACTACATTTTCTTAGTTAAATTCTATTTGCCATTTCTCTGAACATTGGAATAGTTTGGTTGATTTATCAGAGTCAGATCTTATAATCCTACCCAATGTAGTGTCATCAGCAAATTTGCTCAGGTTGTTACGTATACCTAGGTCACAATTATTAATATAAATAAAAAAACAATGGCCCCAACACTGACCCCTGAGGAACCCCACCGGTATCATTCCCTTACTCAGATTTAATCCCAATCTTACTAACTCTTTGCCATCTGTCACTAAGCCACAAATGAATCCACCTAAAGATCCTTTCATCGATCACATCTGCAGCATCATACACCTCTTTATAAAAAAGACAGTTAATTAGTCAAACATGATATGCCCCTTGTAAAGTGTTGAGATTTTTTAATCAACTTGTTTATCTAATAGATTTTGCAATTGCAGATTCCATTATTTTCCTCCAACATTACTGGCTGGTTATTAGACAATCATTTTATCCCCCTTCTTAAAGATAGGTATCACTTGAGATTTATTCCACACTATTGGTACAATTCCAGTCTATAACAATTTTCTAAATAGGTATGCTAGAAGCTCACTTAACAGATCTTTACATTCCTCAAGAATTCTAGGAAAAATCTCCTTAAGTTTGTGCTTTATTGGATTTAATTCTAATTCTTTTGAGACTATCTTCCTGGCAATTAAAATATCTTCTAATTTCTCCTCCTCATCATCCCTGAAGATAAAGGTCCCTGACATAATTGAGGCTCCGCTCAGTGCACTACCAACTTTGATCTTAATCTGGTCCCCCTAACCAAGGGTGCCTCGGGTCCAGACATGCCAATGTTGGCCTGGTTGCTTACCAAAGTGGCAGCAGACATGCCCATCCCCATGGCACCCATAGAGAGAGAGGGGAATCCTCATTCCTTTTTGTCTCCTTCCTGTTCTTTCTCTTTTTGGGAGGAAGAGGAGGGTGGGGAATGAACCCGCTTCTCTCCATCCTCTGGAAGGAGTTCCTAGCCCTGATTGACTGGCCTCAGCAAGATCCTTCGAGATGGAGAAGGTCTTGACTGTCAAAGGGGCACAATGTGCACAGGGAGGGGGGGATCTAGGTTTGGTGTTTGGCACCGAGCTCAGGTTCTCCCCCATGGAAGATTCTGGCATACAGGACCATGTCCATCTCATGGTGGGCCTCCATGTGGCAACCCTTCCACCCTGAGGCATCCCTCACCTCACTCGAGGACTGTCTTGCCCATTGCAGGCTTAAAATGCTTGGACATTAGGGGGCACCAACTGACAGGCCCTGCTCTCCCTTGCCCCCTAATGGGGTTGGCCCTCTTTAGCGTTCCCACTGGTAGTTGTCAATTTGGGGCCACCTGCTTTCGTTTGAGAGTAAAGGAGGGACTGATTCTGGTAGGCAGATGGAATTGCTAGAGGGCACATTTAAAGAAGGGCATGAGGGGGAAACCGCCGCACCCATTTACAAAGGTCCTATGCAAAGCAGATACTATGATCTAATAACTTGTGAGGGTAAGAGAAAACTCTCAATAAATCAGAAAATTCCAGAATGTGAGGATTTAGATATACTCAGTCCATGAGTAGAGCATTGATGGGCTTTGCCAACCTAGCCCGCCATTCAGGTGAACTTGTCCTCAAGCTTTAAGCATAAAGGATGGTACTGAAAACTTGTGTGTACTGGAAGAAGCTGAGTAGAGTCGATGGCCCAGCACACCCTGTACCTAATACTTGCCTTATTCATCAGCTTTCAGTCCTTGCAGCAGATAGGGACCTCATGGTATACACTGTCACTAGACTAAGGCTCATAAGAGGATGAAAGAGCACTGGGCAGTCAGAACCTCTGTGGATACAAGAGAGGGTTTAGAGAGTGCTAAGCTGGTATGTAATAAATAGAAGCAGACATAGGCGGGTCCACTAATGAGTAGGGTGGTTGATCACCTATTATCATACCCTGATGCTAGGTGATCTCAGTTTGGCATGCAGTCCACCATAGCTACTGGACCAAACTCTTTCCAGGTGGGAACAGTCTTTCTGGTATAAAGTTGGAGTAGAAAAGGTTGAGGGAATAGTTGTAATAATAATAATAATAATACACAATAGTTATAATACTTAATAATAAATAATGATAAATAATAGTAATACTAATTATTATTATTAATAATAATGCTAATAATAATAAAGGTAAAGTAGTGGAGTGGTGGTGAGGGGAAAGAGCACCACCAACTATCCCAGGCCCCATTAGAGAGTTCAACTCAACCCAGCGACAAGCTTCCCTAATTTACACTCAGGTCTGGAAAATGTGCACCTCCTCCAGGTACCAAGTGTAACAGGCTGCCTCCCTGCGGGGACAACAGTATCCATGTGCCTCTTCAGACTCCACGCCTTCTAACATTATTTATTTTACTGAGAACCCCATTCGGTTTTAACTTAAAAATATAATTTCGCAATGGTTGCTATTTCTCAAAACTAAATCCAATATATTACAACCCTTAGTGGGTTTGTTTACAACCTATTAAAGAAAATTATCTTCCACCATATTAAAAAATGCCATAGTCTCTTGATCACCTACCAGAGCTTCCCAGTCTATATTGTAATTAAAATCCCTCATTATACACACATGATTATTTCTACATGCAGGTTAGGTTAGGACATGAAGCTTCCTTACTTAAATTTGGTGATCCATATGCTAATCCTATAACCAGTTTATTCTTTTCCTCTTTAAAATCTAGTCACTGAAGATACATATTGGGTATTGATGAAGAACATTTTGAGGGTGTTGAATGCGGGAGTCACAATCACATATTCATTTGACTCTTCTCCAAAAGCAGCAAAATTTCCTTCTAACAAAGTGACTCTACATATACGAAGGGCAGTCAAGTTTTGCAATTTGGATATAAGGAAACGAGATATGAGGAAAAGTGTTATTATTTTTCAATATAACTACCCTCGACTTCAATGCACTTGCTCCACTTGTCCCTGAGGCTTCGAATTCCCGACAACCAGAAATCTCCCGACTGCTGTTCAATCCAGTCCTGGACGGCGAGCTGGACATCTTCATCGTCCCCAAACCGGCGTCCACGTAGTGCAGCCTTGAGGTGGCGGAATAAAAAGTAGTCGCGAGGGGCCAGATCTGGACTGAGGGGGATGGTTGAGCTTCTCAAATGCGTACTCGTGCAGGGCAGCTTGTGCAACTCTGGCCTTGTGGACTTTGACGACGTTGAAGTCGATCATGGGGCGTGAGGTTTCTAGGGACCCAACGGGCAGAGACCTTGGTCATGGCCTAATTGTTGTAGATGATGTCGATAACAGTTCCATGTGATATTCCAAGTTCTGGCTCGATTTCTTCGACCTTCACCCGTCGATTTTCGAGTATCATCCTCTCTACACGGGCCACATTGTCTTCATTGGTCATGTCTGACGGGCGTCCTGGATGGGGGTCATCTTCAAGGGACTCACGAGCATGGCGGAACTCCCTATTCCAGCGAGCAATGGTTGCATAGGAAGGGGCAGTGTCAGTGTACACTGCAACCATGCGCATGTTCATGGATCTCTTTTGCATTCTTACCTTCCTTAGTCAAAAATTTGATCACTGCGCAGTGCTCAACCTTCTCCATTGTTGAAAAATTTGTGACTGACGATCTGCGATCAGCTACTGCTTCTTAAATAGATGAGGCAGGAACGTGCAGCTGCAGGTCCTGACTTGTCATAACCTGTCCTAATACCCCCACAAACAGCCATCCCCCTTCCTCTGTTTTGCCCTACCGAGTCGCAAAACTTATTGACCGCCCCTCGTATAGTACAGCATATACATTAAGCAATTTGTTAAAAAGTGCTAAAATGTTAAATATATTTAACTTTGTAGCTATATTGAACATACCAAGTAAAATATACAAAAGAAATTGTTTACTTTGTGGCAGCAGGGCCGCGACTCCCACACTAACTATCCCTGCCGCCCTGACAAGGCCACCTGGTGGTAGTTTGAGGAGAGTGTCCAATCTTTAATTTTATTTAAAACCAAATAAATAATGCAAACTAAACTGACAAACCAAACTTTTAAAACTAACCTACAACCTTTAACCTAAAATAAAAATAATTATATATATATATATATATATATATACACAAATCCAATATATAGGTGGCCTTACAATAATACCTTGGCCAACTCGAACTCAAAAATATACTGGCCAACGCCAATCTTAAATATATATATACAAATTGTGACCCACTTGATTATAGATTGCACATAGCCACATTTAACTGTCTAGCCCCTATTGTCTTGTAATTGTCATTCTATAATGGATGTAAATTCAATTTCCCATAATTCCTTTACTTTATCAACCCTTCTTCAAAAACATTGAACAATCAACTCTTTCTGTTGTAACATACTGAGGAAAAAATACCTTCTAGCTTTTATCCTATTTATTTTTAAGCCTATTAGTACCTGCCATAAACTCATACTGAGACAATGTGCAGTGACCGAATCTTTCTATGTATCTGCCTTGTATTTCTCATGTGCTTATTAATATCAGATTAATTTTCTTCCAGTGATTCAGTTGATATGTTTATTGGAGACACTAAAAGTAAACCTTGCTATTTCAGGAAGTAGTGGATGCCATTGAAGAAGTTTTCCATCTGGTGGAGGAGCGGAGTATTAATATTTGTCAAGCTGTTCAGCGAGAAGCCTTGTTCATTTTAACACTTCAATTGCAAAAAATGTTGCCATTTCTGGCCTTTGTCATTATGAGGGGGTTTCGCAACCCAGAATGCAATGGTGTTAAGGTCAGCAATGAAAATTATTATCAGGGTGGGATTTTAAGACAATTTGAGGTGAAAAATAATTGAGCCTCTTTTTATTTCCTCATCTCTAAATATCCTTGTTATTTACATTTGCCTCGCTCTTTTTTTGCACCCTTCTTGAGTGTTCCAAACTTTGATATCCTAGATTTAGCCATCTTTCCTACACCAATGTCTTTATCACTACTCACATTTTTTCCCTTATCTTTTCTATCCACCCATTAGCTCCACAGAAAGTAAAGTTTTCTTTATTTTTCTTTAAAATATTTACATGTTTAAGCCAGACATTTTGTCTTCGATATATCCAAAGATTTACTGTTGCTTAATTTTTATTCAGTACTATGCTCCATAATAGCATTAACATCCCCTCCATCACTTTTCCTCAGGCTTGTCGCATTCTTGTAGAGGATGAAATAAGGCGTCTAATTCACAATATGAGGAAAGAGATGGGGTTAGGTTCCCAAGAATACAATCTTCAAGAACCTGCCAATTACATAAACACAGTAGGTTTGAGTTTCTTTTTACCACCCCATAAGGGGCACGGCGATTTGCCATCCTGGCCGCCGTGCTGACGGGACTCAGCACCCCGTCCGGCCCCAGCTTAGCCTCTTCCTTCCTTCAAAACACTTGTTTCATCTCTTTTCATACAACCTCTCCCACAACTTTCTCTGGTCAGCCTCTAATTTCACAGGGTAGATGCTGAACTTCTTCTCGGCCAACCATCCTGGATCGGGGCTGAGGGGGAAGGGGCCAAAGTTCCCTAACCCCTGAGCTCCGGTCTGGGGTGGTTGGTTTTTAACAACCTGCTTCATCCCCACCCATACCTTCCTCACATCCCTTTTCCTCTCCTCTTCACATTGACCATTGGAATTGACCATTCTGTCCAATTGGGCCGAGAAATGGCAAATGAAGTTTAACATAGACAAATGTAGTGTACTTAGTATAGGTAGAAATAATCCATTGAATAGTTATAAATTAAATGGCAGAATTTTAGGGAGGACTGATTGTGAGAGAGACTTGGGTATTTTGGTAAGTTCAGACCTTCGTCCTAGAAAGCAATGTCTAAATGCTAAGAATAAAGCTAATAGGATATTGGGATTCATTAGGAGGAGTGTAAGCAATAAGAGGGCTGAAGTCATTCTAAAACTGTATCTGGCGCTAGTTAGGCCTCATCTAGACTATGCAGTACAATTTTGGTCACCATATTATAGGAAGGATATTGATTTGCTTGAGTCTGTGCAGAGAAGGATGACAAAGATGATTGGTGGGCTAAGGAACTTACCCTATGGTGAAAGGCTCAGAAAACTAAATCTACATACATTGGAAAGGAGAAGAGTCAGAGGGGAATTGATTGAAGTCTTCAAATGGGTAAAAGGATATAATAAAGGGGATCTGGGTAAGGTTCTTATACTTAGTGAACATGACAGGACACGTAGCAATGGGTTTAAGCTTGATAAGTATAGGTTTAGGAAGGAGATTGGGAGGAATTGGTTTACAAATCGTGTGGTAGATGAATGGAATAGGCTCACTAGGCATGTGATAGAAGCCTCCTCTCTGGGTAGTTTTAAGAATAGATTAGATAAATATATGGATGAAGCTGCTAGATGGGACTGACTTTTTTTTATGTACATATGTATATATTTTTCTAAGGAGTGGGAAGATTATATTTTGCGGTTGCATGAATGGACATAATCCTCTGGATGCATTTTATGTATATTGTAGATTAGATCTGACGAACTCCTGTTAAGGGTGACAATGTTGATGACTTTTCTCTGGTAAGAAATCTTTTGTGTGTTGAATGGAACAGGAGCTGCCAAGTGTAGGCCATGAATGGTCTTTTGCAGTCTCCTTCTTTTCTTATGTTCTTATGTTCTTATCTGTTTTACGCCGTGTCTAAGTTGGAGCCGCCATGCCGATGGACTGCCAGGACACCAGGCGGGAGGGGTGGTCCCAAATGGCGGCGCCTGGCTCTGCCGGGCTTGTAAGCACCTCTCGCAGTGCGGGCTACTGTGAGAGAGGTGCGCGATTGCATCCCGTGTTTAAAAAAGGGTCACCATGCCCAATGATGAAGATAAAAAAAAACAAACCCAACCCTCAACTTCCCCTGTTCCATCGACGGAGCCGCCCTCGGGCAGCTCCAGCAAAAAAATGGAGGTCCCCTCCCCTGTGCTTGCACAGGGGACCCTCCATATTTCTCTAACCGGAGAGGAGGCTTACTCCTCTCCTTTGCCTACGGGTGCAGGGGACTCCCCCTCACCCCCTTCTCTGGAGGTGCTTTCGGGCACCTCCCTTTTCCCAGCGGCAGTCCCCTCTTTTCTTTCCAAGGGGACTGCCAAGAAAGCCAGCAGGCAGCCCTTAGCCAGCCGCTCCCCATCGAAGCGGCTCGGTAGGGCAAACCCCCTTAGGGGGAGAGGGAAGCCAGGCCCCTTCGGTCGCTTCCCTCAAAAGACCTGCTGGCAAGAATTTTAAACCTTGCCGGGGTCAAGGCCTGTGCCTCCCCACACAAGACTGGCGACACTGCCAAGGGGACCTGCGATGTCCTGGGAGGGGATGGCCAACTGGAGGCCCCTCCTGTGATAGACATGGTCCTTGAGACCCAGCCTCAGATGGTAGGGCCTTCCGTGGGGGGGAATTCGGGCTCGGCGCCAAGCACCGAACCCGAATCCGCCCCTATGCAAGGTCCTCCTCAAATGGCTGAGGGCTCCGAGGCAGTAAAAGGAGGGGAGGGATCTCCTCCGACAGGTGCCCCTGCGACAACCAGGACCTTCTCCATTTTGGAGAGGGACCTGGCTGAGGCCAGTCCATCTGGCCTGGGGGCTTCTGCCGGCGGAGGTGAAAAGCGGGTTCATTCCCCGCCCTCCTCTCCAAAAAAGAAAAAGACTAAAAAGACTCGGGGCTCCTCTCCATCCACGGGGGCTGCGGGGACGGATGGGTCTGCTACCACTTTGGTAGGCGACCAAGCCAAGATCGGCACATCCGGCTCCTCTACCCCCTCGTGTGCGGAGCCCCTGACCAAGACTAACACCAAGAGTGCACAGGGCGGAGCCTCGATGACATCGGGGCCCCTCATTCAGAGGTTACCTGGTGTTTTCGAGCCCGCTGGCTTCAAACGCTTCCTCGTTATTCGCTCCACTGATGGCACCATGTTGTCCAAGGGCAACACGATCCATCAGAGGAGAGGATTAGCTAGTGCAATTGGTAGAGAGCCGAAGGTGACCCGTTTCTCGGACGGCAGCCTTCTGGCGAATGCGGTTAATCCCGCCGAGGCGGCCAAGATAAGTGCTCTTCGGACACTTCATGGCACCCAGGTGAGTGTGACGCCGCACTCTACCATGAACTTTGTGAAAGGAGTAGTTTATGCGAGGGAACTCGTTGACTACTCCATTGAGGACATCACCCTAGAGCTGGCCGACCATGGGTCGGTCAAGGTTGAACGTGTGATGAGAAAACAGGGAGGGGCTTCGAGACCCACCCCTACACTCTTCGTCACGTTGGACTGTGACAAGCTCCCTGAGTCGGTGCGTGCTGGTTGGTACCGCTACCGCGTGAAGGCATTCGTGCCACTGCCGCGGCGGTGCTATTACTGTCACCGCTTCGGCCATACGAATCGCTCATGTAGACGTGCAAAGTCGGGATCACCCAAAGTCTGTGTAAATTGCTCCAAGGTCGCACACGATAAGTCCAAATCGTGTGTGGCCAAGTGTGTCAATTGCGGAGAGCCGCACCCTGCTTCTTCGAAGCAATGTGGTGCATATCTCCTGGAGAAAGAAATCCTGGCCGTTCAGGCCCAGGATAGACTCTCATTCCGCGAGGCTAAGGACTTGGTCCTGGCGCGCCCAGCTCTGACTGGGACGTCATATGCCTCAGTAGTTCGAAAGGCACCCTCTGCTCCTGGCCCATCCAGGCCAACGAGCACGGTTGTTTCCGCGCCCATTCGGAGCCCTTCTGCGGGCTCTACCCAACCCGGGCGCTCCCCTGGCAAAGCTGGCGGCAAAAAGGGTTCATACCCAGCCCCGGATAAAACCAGGGCTCCCCCCTCTTCCCCCAGCGTGACCGTTTCCCGCAAGGCGAAACGGCCATGCGCCTCCACCGAGTCGTTAGACTCACAGGAGGCAACACCCCTGAAGATGGTCGCTAGGCCATCGCCATCTTCAGGGGTTCCTAAAGCTGTCCCCCGAAAGGAGGACAGCAACAAAGGAGCTTCGGCTCCTTCGCCCACGGCCCGAGGTGGAGCGAGTGGCTCGGAGACGGTGGTTCCTCGAAAAGAGGCCCCCCCGCCTCCGAAGCCGCAGCGCCCGCCTAAGGTTTCGAGGCGGAGGGAGGAAAAGACTCGCATGGCGAGCCCAACCTCCCCCAATAAGTCCTCGAGGAGGGCCCCCGCGTCTCCTCCGAGCTAGGCCTGGAGGGCATATTCCTTCAATGGAATTGCCGTGGACTCCGGGCCAACTGGGAGGAGCTGCGGAGGCTCGCCTCGTCCCGTTCCCCGTTAGCTATTTTTTTGCAGGAGACCATGCTAGGCGCGTGCCCCCTGCCTGCCCTCCCGGGGTATAAGGGTCTTGCGACCCCACCACCGCGGGATGGCCGGGCTGGGGGATGCGCGGTTTACACCCGGCATGATGTCTCCGTTCTTCCTTTCTCTTTAGATACCTCCTTTCAGGCAGTGGCTGTGCAGCTGCACCTAGATAGGAGGTATACTATCATTTCTGCGTACATTCCACCGTCAGCTGACTTCGACGCGGGGGACTTCCGCCGCGTCATGGCAGGGTTGCCGAGGCCCTATCTCTTGCTTGGAGATCTGAACGGCAGGCATCCTCTCTGGGGAGATTACTCCATAAATCCCAGGGGACAAGTCCTTGCCGATCTGATCGAAGAGCTTGAGATGGGTGTCCTAAACGTGGATGAGTTTACGCATCACTGTCCGAGAACCGCTTCATTTTCTTGCCTTGACCTATCTTTGTGCTCTTTGGATGCACAGCCTGATTTTGATTGGGGGGTTGTCGATGACCTCCATGGTAGTGATCACTTTCCCATTCAAATATCATTTTCAGGGCAACTGCCGCCTGAGAGACCACCTCGGTGGTGCTTGGCGCGGGCGCGGTGGCCTGCATTTCAGGAAATGACTGAATTCTCTATCTCAGTCGAGGAGTTTAGGTCGGTAGATGAGGCCGTTGAGTTCTTCTCCGGCAACCTCATCGCCGTGGGCCTGACTACTATTCCTAGGACGTCTGGCCGTTTTGCACGCCGACCATGCGCTATAAGCGCCGTCCGAACGATTTCACTGTCGCTGAATTTCGTCGGGCTAGGGCTAGGTTCCGGTATATTTCGAAGCACACCCGCTGCTCTTCTTGGCGGGCATACGTGTCTTGACTTAACGGGAAGACCCCTTTAGCTGAGGTGTGGAAGCGAGTTAAAAGGATTTGGGGCAAGTTCTCGCAGGACCCCCCTCCCGTTCTCCAGGAGAATGGGACCGCAATCTCGGACCCCGCGTCCGTGGCGGAATCCTTAGCGACCGCTTTTTCCGCATTCTCTAGCCGTGATGCTGCTCCGCCAGCATTCAATGCACGTCGTGATGTCGCGGAAGGCCGCCGGCTGGACTTTACCTCCAGAGGCGGAGAACCCTTCAACGACAAGTTTACTGTGAGTGAGTTGCGTTCCGCTCTCGCTTCGTGCGCGGACACCGCCCATGGTCCGGACGATGTCCCGTACGCCATGCTTCGACACCTGGGTGAGCGAGGCATGGCCTTTCTGTTAGATTTGTTCAACAGGATCTGGGTGGAAGGTCTTCTCCCAGACTCCTGGCGAATCGCTACTGTGCTCGCCTTTCGCAAGCCGGGGAGAGATCACTCTACTCCGACCGGTTTCTGCCCAATCTCTCTAACCTCTTGCGTGTGCAAGTTGATGGAGAAATTGGTAAATGTTAGATTAGCCTATTTCCTGGACAGCGGAGGCCATCTGTCTTCTACACAGTGCGGCTTCCGTAAGTTCCACTCCACGTCGGATGCTCTGCTCCGACTGGAAAATGCCGTCTGCGAGGCTTTCCTTCGTAGACAGCACTACGCCACGGTGTTTTTTGATCTGGAGAAGCCCTATGATACCGCATGGCGATACGGTATCATGGAGACTCTGCACACGATGGGAGCGAGGGGACGCCTCCCAATGTTTATATCTGAATTTTTGCGAGATCGTCGATTCCGCGTACGGGTGGGGGGAGCCCTCTCCGGCCCAAAGGAGCAGGATTAGGGTGTCCCGCAGGGAAGTGTCCTCAGTGTCACACTCTTTGCCCTGAGCATCAACGGCATCACCTCCGTGCTGCCGGAAGATGTTCTCGCTACGCTCTACGTGGACGACCTTTCGATCTCTTTTGGCGCGGCCCAGATGCCAACTCTGGAGCGTCGACTCCAACAGGCATTGAACCGCGTCTCTCGCTATGCCGAAGCGCACAGGTTTCGGTTTTCTTTGGCCAAGACTAAGGTGGTGCACTTCTGCCGCCATCCACGGCTTCACCCCGTCCCAGATTTGTTTCTTAATGGGGTGCGCCTGGATGTGGTTGAGTCGCACCGTTTCCTTGGTCTTGTATTCGACCGACGCCTCACCTGGGAGGCTCATATTCGCAGCCTTAGGGTCTCTTGCACCCGCGCCATGGACATTCTCCGTTCCGTGACGTTCAGCGCTTGGAGCGCTGATAGGGCTACCGCCTCACTTTTTTATCGATCCTTTGTTCGCTCGAAGCTCGACTACGGCTGCGAGTTTTATGCATCCGCAGCCGAGCGTTTATTGCGGAAGGTGGATTCGATCCACCACACCGGCCTTCGCCTTGCGACCGGTGCCTTCCGCACTTCCCCCATTGAGAGCCTGTTGGTCGATGCTGGGGAGATGCCACTCGCTCTGCGCCGCGTGCAGTGCATCACTCGCCTGTACGCGCGAGCCCGGCGCCTCCCTCAGTCGCCAACAGCTCTCACTGCATCCGCAGCTGATCTCGATGGTGCCTATGCCGCCGAGAGACGCTAGTCATACCCTAAGCCCTTTGGGTTTAGGGCCAGGAAACTCCTTCGAGAGGTAGATATAGCTCTCGGGCTGGTGGCGCCCCTGGTTCTGCCCAGGACACCACCCTGGAGGGTACCACATTTGGCTATTTGTCGCCACGCCTCTGCTCCCAAAGCTTGTACGGCGCCGGGAGTATTGCGTTCGACCTTTTTGGAGCACACATCGTGTCACGCTGGTACCGTGCCAGTGTATACGGATGGCTCCAAGTCCCAAGAGGGGGTCGGCTTCCACGCCGTATCCCCTCTGTTTGAAGTCAGCGGGGCTCTACCAGGCGCTGCGTCTGTCTTCACGGCCGAGCTGGTGGCAATACACCACTCGGTACGGGAGATTACGCGACGTGCCCGGTTCGGAGACCGGATTGTGATCTATAGCGACTCACAAAGCGCCCTGAGTGCTCTCGGGGCATTGGAATCTCCGCATCCCCTGGTTCGCGAAATCCGTGACGCCACGGTTTTGGCGAGCCGGGCAGATGTCGAGATTATCTTCTGCTGGGTTCCTGGACATGTAGGAATTGCGGGGAATGAGGGCGCCAAAGAGTCCGCGAGGACTCTGCGACCGGACCAGCGTTTCGCTCTTCCTCACACTGACTACATGGCAGGAATACGGGCAGCTCTTCGGACTGCTTGGCAAAGAAGATGGGAGACGGTCGAGGGGAACTTAAAGTTGCGTGCCATTGCGCCGCGACTGTTCCCATGGACCTATCCCCCAATGCCGCGGCGGCTTCAGGTTGCTTTCTGTCGTCTTTGAATCGGACACACTCGTGTGACGCATCGCTACTTGATGGAGCGCTCGCATGCGCCCTATTGCAACGACTGCGTCGTCCCCCAGACTGTTCGGCATATTCTTGTCGAATGTCCCAGTTTGGGTGATGTTCGCGCACGATACCTGTCTCGGTACCGGGATGGGCGGGGTCGCTACCGCCTGTCCCTTGTACTCGGGACGAGTGCGTGCACCATGACTGGTGGACTTATTGACTTTTTGGGGGAGGCCGGCCTTCTCTCCTTTTTTTAAGGTTCCTTTTTTTTTGTTATTGTTTTGTTTGTAGGTTGCACTCTCCTGCACCGGGGTGAGGGGGAACTCCCCCCGCTGCCGGAGATTGCTTCGATTGTTAAATTTTTCCAATTTATATCAATTGTTAAGTTTTCATATTTTTACTTTAAAGTAGCCTAGTTCTAGGCTGTTGTGTTTTTCGGCGACTTATGCCCAAGTGGGTAGTTCCTAGATGGGTTCTATAAAAAAAAAAAAAAAAATCTTTTTACCAGCAAAGTCTTCCTCATTATAACCATACTACAAGCTTCTCAAGTTGCAATGGCAATTGCCATGTTAAGAAAAGTTAAGTACCACATTCTCTATGTACTTCATCCACACACACATCTGACATTCCCTGACCAATCTCACTAAAATCCTCAACTAACCTCTCTACTTCATCCATCAAACCTTCCCATTCTTTCATAGCATTTATCGAGTCTTGTTCCAATTGCGCACTTATCCCATTTATACTCTCTAGCATAGACTCAGACTCATTCAAAGGAAACTTACAAATACTGTATGTTCTATCATATACTCCATCTCGATCTTGCACAAACCCAGAAAACTCTCACATCACTCTCACCAAACTGTTCCATCCATTCATCTTTTCTCAACTGTTTACTCTTACTCTTCCCCCTTCCATGTTCAACTAACACTAACTGCTTCCCCTCTAAAGCACTAGCTATATCATCCACCATTTCACAGTCTTCCATTCTTTCAGACAGATATTCATTCACCAGATGTTGCACAAATATTCAGGAGGTTCACGCTACTTTCGCAACTGACATTGATGCGCTCTACGTTCATCCAAACTTCCATGCTCTCTTTCACGAACTATCACATAACTTACCCCATTCGACCAAACCTTTCTTATTACAAACGGACCTTCAAACTTCTCTTTCAACTTATCCACATTCAGTCTACCTTTTGTTTCAATCTCCTTTAGTACTTTATCACCCACAGAAAAACTCTCAAACCTTTCATTCCCTTTTCTCCACAACTCACGATCCTTCTCACTAAGTCCCATATGTGGCCTAATCATTCGTTCAAAGTTCAGCAAATACTTACATGGTGACATTCCGATCGCCTTATGCGCTGTCATGTTATGCGCCCAAAGCACCCTTCTCAAACATTCATCCCATTCTTTCCCATCTTTCACCATCAATCGCAACTTCTCACTCAAAGTTCTTATTGTTCTTTCAGCCAAACCATTTGCACTAGGCATATACGGCGTCGTTCGCACATGATCTATTCCCTATTCACTCAACATCTCCTCAAAAGCACATCCCACAAACTCAGGTCCATTGTCACTCAACATTCGCACAGGCTTACACATGCACATGGGTAACATTCTCTCACTCACTTCTCTAGCAACAGTCAATGAAGATTTATTCATCACAGGTGCAGCATACGCAAATTTGCTCTTATGATCCACCATCACAATCAGCCCTACACACCCTCTTGCAGTCCTCGGAAAAGACACACAATCGATCGCTACCATTTCAAAGCGTTCATTCACACTCAACTTTAATACAGGTGGGGCAACATACACTCTCTGATCCTTTCTCTTCTGGCACACTTCACACCTAGTCGCTACATCCATGCAAATCTTTCTCAAAAAGGGACTAAATATACATCTTTCATACATTCCCACAATTTATTCTTACCCATATGTCTGAACTTATCATGCACAATCTTCACCATTCCAATCGTGCCAAACACGGAAAACACCGGAATATATACATCCTCATCATCTATACATTGCACAAAATACACTAAACCCTTGCACACTACAAACTTTCCAACAAATCTTCTAAACTCTCTTAATATGCAACTCCATTCATTCACAGGAACACTGGTCATCACGCTATCCTTCAATTCACGCACCATCGGACATGACTCTTCAATGCTCTCTATATCTTCAGCAATCAACAGCTCTTCACTCAAATCGACACCTGCCACTCCTACAAATGCAGTTGAGCCTACAAGCTCACTCTGCAACTTCCCAACTGTTACAGCATCTTTTACTAAACATTCATTACATACATCCACAGAAATCCTATTCTTACGTAGAAAATCAATCCCAAACAGAAAACAAATAGGTAGCTCATTCTCGCTTAGCACAACAAATTCATGCAATATGTCATTCAACTTCCCCATGCTTACAGACAAACTCACTTCCTCCTATGCCATAATACATCCACTTCCGAGTCTACTTATCAAAACTGTCACACCTTTTCTCGAAACATTCCAACTCATATTGTGAGCATCACACACAACTTTTGCATTCACCAAGAAAATTTGCGCACCTGTGTCAATCATTCCACAATAGCTCTTCCCATTCATAGTCGAGGTAACATGCACTCTCTCTTCAAGTCCATGCTCACACATTACATTCAACACTTCGGTCCGTTGAACAAACACTTCTGCAGCATCTAAACCTTAATCTTCACTAACGAGAACAATTCTTTCGCAAATGTATTCAATCTCTCTTCTTACATAATTCTTCTTCGCAATCAGCCAATTATAATGCACACCACTCAAACAGTGCAGATGCAACTCACACCCATTCACTCGGTCTACACCTTTACCACAATACATCACTGGCTTCTCCACACCAAACAGCTTACTCACTATTGCTAACACTTCCTGAAATATCATCACTCCTGGCATACACATACTTCTAAGCTCTTTTCTTAAACTACTTGAATTTTCCATTCCTAATTGCTCTGGTCTTTTACACGCTTCTTCCATAACCACCTTTCGTAATGCATTCACACTTTCTGGCACCTTCTCAAGAAATCCATCTTTCATCAAGTCTTGTAAACCATACAACAAACTTTCGAATATAGAATTACCTCCACCCTTACATTTTCTTCCAACAACTACACCTGCTAGCAAATACTCAGGATTTATGCTTAGAGTCTCACTCTCATTCAAACTACATGGCAAACGTTGCATCAAATCAGCATCACATTCCTTTCACCTGGTAAATACTCAACCACAAAATCAAAATCACTCAAATCCTCTATCATCCTTGCAAGCCTACTATCAACTAAACTCATACGCTGCAAATACAGTAGTGGCTGGTGATCTTGTCTCACTACAAACCGTACCCCATACAGAAATGGTCATAACGACTTGAGACAGAATCTTAACGCAGCCAACTCTCTCTCAATCATCGAATATGCACGCTCTGCCACACTAAATGCCTTGGAAACATACTCAATTACTCGCTTTCTTTCAACACCATTCACAACTTGATCTTGCATCAAACATCCGCCCATCGAATGACCACTTGCATCTGTATACACTTCAAGCATTCCTGCATTTGTTCCATACGCTGGATACGCAAGTTCCACATCTTTTGTAACTTCCGCTTTTAACTTTTCAAATGCCACATTCATAGAGTCATTCCACTTAATCACAATACTCTTCTTTTTCCCAATCCATACACTCAACGGTTTCATCACACCCGAACAATCTTTCATAAACTTTCTTCCAAACTCAACTAAACCAAGAAATCCACGCAACACTCTCACTGTGGTAGACTTAGGGAAATTCCTAACCTTTCCCACGAACTTCTCCGATTTACGCAATCCAGCCGCACTCACCTTATGTCCTAAAAACTCAACTTCACTAGCAAACCATACACATTTAGACAACTTCCCTTTCACTCCAACCTCTTCCAACTTTCTTAAAACATCATTCACCAAGGTCATATGTTCTTCCATGTTCTCACTCATCACCAAAATATCTAAAAACACTCGTATATTCTTACACGGAAAACCACTCAACTCTACATTCATAGCATGCTGAAAAGCAACCAGGGTATTCGCCAACCCAAAGCTCAGGTTTCCGAACTGATAATGGCGCTTTGAGGTGGAGAACACCATAATAAGCCTACTCTCTTCAGCCACAGGCATCTGGTAGTACCCACGTACCAGATCCATCTTAGAAAACACTTTTATTCCATACATACTGTACACACATTCAGACACAACACTCATAGGAAACTTGTTTTTCAATGTTCGTTCATTCACTCTTCTATAGTCAATACACAGTCGCAAACGTCCGTCTGGCTTTTGTACAGGTACAATCGGACTATTCCAGGCACTCACACTCGGCTCAATCACACCAATTCTCTCTAATTCCTCACACTGTTCCTCAATCTCTTGAGCCACGGGGGCAGGGAAATGAATGACGAGGCCTTTGATAAATTGGCGTATCATCGCTCAAAATTATTTTGAACTCAGGCAAGTGAGCGTTGCCAAAGTCCTCATCCCCTTGACTCAAGGCACCTCTCCTATTCCACAACATCATGTACACTTTTTGCTTCTCACATTCACTCAACTTCTCTTCCAATTTCACTTGTTCAATCAAATCTTCATACTTCCAAACATTCGACATTACACTCATGGAAAACACTTGCGTTCACCACATGCGTATCTGTGATAGAACGAGTTGAATCTGTGTTAAATTCAACTCCTATTTCATATTAGTTAAAACCTCGAGGAGGCCCACGTGCATCTTCGATTCGAGGCTTGGAGTCTTATCAACAGCTACCGGACGCCAATGTTTAAACAAGGAGGTTATCGTCCCCCCGTTCACCCCCATACGCCGACCTCGCCAGATCGAGTTAGGCTTATGAACAGATAAGGCATTTTTCTCCGGCCCGCCTGTGCGTTCCCTCCAAGCTTTCACTCCATTTTCCCCCACGCCAAGGAGATGTCCTGGCTATTTATATGGAAACTTTACCACTAAGATCAGATTGGAGATCCAGATTTTCGTCGCGAAACATCACCATGACCCTCTCTCCCTTTGTGCGCCAAGGGACCTCGACCTCGAGATTCACCATCACTTGTCCAGAAGGAGGACAATATTCCTTGAGTGCCAAAGGTTCGAGCCTTTAGTGACGCCAAGTCCCTAAGGCATCCCCCCCCCCTGTTGTTCAAGGAGAACAGCATTAGAACAGCCATTGTTCGTTTTGAGCCCTTCGCCAAGAAACGGTTCTCATCCCCCCCCTGTTGTTCAAGGAGAACAGCATTAGAACAGCCATTGTTCGTTTTGAGCCCTTCGCCAAGAAACGGTTCTCATCCCCCCCCTGTTGTTCAAGGAGAACAGCATTAGAACAGCCATTGTTCGTTTTGAGCCCTTCGTCAAGAAACGGTTCTCATCCCCCCCTGTTGTTCAAGGAGAACAGCATTAGAACAGCCATTGTTCGTTTTGAGCCCTTCACCAAGAAACGGTTCTCATCCCCCCCTGTTGTTCAAGGAGAACAGCATTAGAACAGTCATTGTTCGTTTTGAGCCCTTCGCCAAGAAACGGTTCTCATCCCCCCCTGTTGTTCAAAGGAGAACAACATTAGAACAGCCATTGTTCTTGAGCCCGTAGACAAGAGACGGTTCTCATCCCCCCCCTTTGTTTAGAAGAGAACAACCTAGAACAGCCATTGTTCGTCAAGCCGTTCGTCGAGTAACGGTTCTCCTTTCCAAGACGCCACGTCAGGATCCTTTTATCCCCCCCCCTTCGGCTGGAACTCGCCAGCGGACCGAATATTCCTTCAAGTACCTTCCACTGCACCCTAATGAAGTTACGTAAGCCAAGCGTCACCTTTTGAGTATTGATCCCTTATTTGTCAATTCTATCCTGTGCTTTAAATGGTTTATCGAACCATCCCATCTCTTTAACTCCATATTTGTTTTACCTTTTTTGATCCCTTAAATCCTTGGATTAGCCCGAGTCTCCACGACCCTTTCCATTCTGTTTGTCAATATTTTCCGTTTTTGTGTTTTGCTTATAGTTATTATTAATAAAACTCTATTTTATTAATGATAGCAATATTATTATCCTTGAGCTCAGTTCCACTTCTTAAGCATTTTGAAGATACATAATATCGGCCGCCAGACAGTAAAACGCACTCTAAAGATAATTAAGGAAGTTCCCTCAACGAATAGTGTAATATATGGTATCGTCGGGAGTCATTCTACGACATATATATATATACTATTTAAATTTGGTATCAGGTGTGTGGGGTTTAACGCTATATCTTTGCAAACACTGGTCTCAGTCGAGTAAAGCATAGTGTTATTCGTTATAATAATAGAATATAGCAGTTCCCTTTTGTTTTAACGATTGCTATCCCCCCTTTTTTTTTTAAACTTAAGAAGCTGGAGTAGCTCAAGGAACGGTTATAATAATTTGTTTGTGTTTTTTTTTGTGATTTTAGTCAGTGGTTATTTAGATTGAGAAACCAAGTACGAATAGTTCAGTGCCCATATTTAGGTAGGCTAATTCTATAGAGGCATAATTCTTGTTGCGAGGAATTTTAGTTGGTTGACTAGTGCGCCCCCAAGTGCAAAGATGACTCAGTTTGAAATCTTTAAAGCGCAAGGAGAGTCCTGTGGACTTTCCGGAAAAGAACTAATTGAGTACATTCAAGAGGAGCAAAGAAAAGAGGAAGAAAGAGAAAGGGAAAGAGTAATCCGACGAGAGGAACGTGAAAGAGAAATACAACGAGAAGAAAGAAAAAGAGAGGAACGGATAAGACAAGCTGACCATCAGATTGAATTAGCTCGGATTGAATCAGAATTTCAAAGAAAAATGGAAGTAATAGAAAGGGAAAGAGTAATCCGACGAGAAGAACGAGAAAAAAAAATCCAACGAGAAGAAAGAAGGACGAACTCGCGCCCCTTCCCAGGAAAGCTGACAAAGTTTCCGAGCCCCGTAAAACCCCCAAACTTCTTTCCCCAAAACCAACAACGGGACTCCAAACCTCCCGTTAAGAATTCTCCTCCATCTCTTTTCCCGAAGCGACCAACCATATGCTTCACCGGTGGTGTAGAAAACCACATGAGCTGGAATTGCCCCCAAAATTCTAGGCTTAAAAGCGGACCAGCCCACCAAGTTCACCAGATTAATGCAACCCCGGCTCCCCCGGTGGTTCAGACCCAAGCAGAAACTTCTCCCCCTCCGTCAGGCCACCAGGTAAATTTTGTTTTTGGTAAAAGTTCATCGGGAACTTTGAAATATGAGGAGGGCAGCGTGGACAGCTGTCGAGTATTGACTCTCGTCAGGGACACAGGATGTACGTGCTTCATCGTGTCCGACGAACTCCTCCCAGTGGCCTGTAACCACGAAAAATTGCGGTGGTACATGACCAACTTGGGCGGGCGAACCGATTCCCCGTCGCTAGATGTTACCTGCAGTGTCAATATTATAATGGCTGGGCTGAAGTCATTGTAGCACCCATAAAATTCTGTTCCGTACTTATAGGACAGAGCCCCCAAGTAAGTTTCGACCCTGTGTTTCAGGCCGCCCTTCCTCAAGGCCGAGATAAGAAAGAAGCCCAGGAGCCCGTCCCCATCAGAACCCCGATACCGTCCGATTTCTCGGAGACCCCTAACCAGGACTTTAGGACGACAAAAGAGGAGTGTGAATCACTAAAACCCTTAGGTGATAAGGCCCCAGACAAGGACACGGAGACTGTCCCTGGACCCCAAGAAAAAAAGAACCCCCAACGCGCCCATGGAGATACCTTCGTAGAACTGGACGAAGCATCGGCGCTTGAAGAGGATTGCCCCGCGGAGTCCCTTAATGTAATCCAGACAGTGTGCATCCAACCTGATGCCGATTACCCTCCTCCTTCCCTACCAGGCGAGTCTTTAGAACCCTCTGACCTGGATAGTGACGCGCAGCTGACACCACGTCCGATGAGTCAGCTACAAGAACTAATTAAATGGAATCACCATTTCCCCCTTCTATTAGCTCTTTTTGAGCGACTGCGTAAAAATGGCCTCAGCATTGGCCCCAGCAAATGCCATTTTGCTCACGAAACCATCAAATATTTGGGTTTCAAAATAGGACAAAGCAAGTTAGGTCCCCACGAGAACAAGATTAAGGCAATCGCCCACATGCCCCTCCCGATTACAAAGAAGCCATTAAGATCGTTCCTAGGATCAGCTTCTCCCTATCAGCGATTTGTTCCGAATTTCGCTGCAATTTTGGCCTCCCCTATGCCCCCTTCAGGAAAAGAATTTCTCCGATCGTTTACGTTGGAATGATGTCGCTGTTTCCCATTTTAATCAGCTCAAAAGTAAGTTCATTTCTGCCCCCATTTTTAAGTTGCCCAACCCGGAAAAATCCGTTGGGGTTAAGACCGACGTGATCAACGAGGGCATTGGAGGTGTACTCCTTCAATACGTGGATGACAGAACGAGTCATCCAGTTGCATATGCTAGTCGTCAATTATTACCACGCGGAAAGAGATATGCCACTATAGAAAAGATAGCTCTATCAATTATCTGGGTCATAGACAAATTCAAGCTGTACTTGATATGTAAAGAATTTCGAATAGGAACCGACCACCGTCCGTTAGCCTATATTAGGAATTTGAGACACTCAAGCGGCCGCATCATGCGCTGGAGTTTACTCTTGCAAGAGTATCAGTTTAAAATAAATTAGATAAAAGGTTCCGATAACCAGGTCGCTGACGCCCTCAGTAGAAATGCGTTACCGAATAGCGTAGAATAATTGTATTCATAGGATTAGTATCTCCATGTAGGTATATACCGTCTTGTACGACTTAATTTAAGATTCTTTTGTAATATAATTAATTAATGTATATGTCTGAATTTTGTAACGCTCAATGTCTAATTTTTTTGATGTATATATATTTGTTCTTATTAATTTACGTATAAATTATTTTGTCCCGTATGTACTAAGTTTATATCATTTCATTGTTCCATGCCTTTTTTTTTTATTAAGTTGTATTAAAGGTTATTTTCCCCTGTAATCTAAAGATCAAAATAATCATGTATTGAGGTAATAATAGTTAGGTGCAGGAAGATACGGTTGGTACAAGAAAATGAGTTCCCTACAACGGAGCTCTATCGTTGTCCCTTCTCTCTTTTTTTTCGAAGTGACAACTTCTCCTGGAATGGAGGGGTGTGATAGAACGAGTTGAATCTGTGTTAAATTCAACTCCTATCCCATATTAGTTAAACCCTCGAGGAGGCCCACGTGCATCTTCGATTCGAGGCTTGGAGTCTTATCAACAGCTACCGGACGCCAATGTTTAAACAAGGAGGTTATCGTCCCCCCGTTCACCCCCATACGCCGACCTCGCCAGATCGAGTTAGGCTTATGAACAGATAAGGCATTTTTCTCCGGCCCGTCTGTGCGTTCCCTCCAAGCTTTCACTCCATTTTCCCCCACGCCAAGGAGATGTCCTGGCTATTTATATGGAAACTTTACCACTAAGATCAGATTGGAGATCCAGATTTTCGTCGCGAAACATCACCACGACCCTCTCTCCCTTTGTGCGCCAAGGGACCTCGACCTCGAGATTCACCATCACTTGTCCAGAAGGAGGACAATATTCCTTGAGTGCCAAAGGTTCGAGCCTTTAGTGACGCCAAGTCCCCAAGGCATCCCCCCCCTGTTGTTCAAGGAGAACAGCATTAGAACAGCCATTGTTCGTTTTGAGCCCTTCACCAAGAAACGGTTCTCATCCCCCCCTGTTGTTCAAGGAGAACAGCATTAGAACAGCCATTGTTCGTTTTGAGCCCTTCGCCAAGAAACGGTTCTCATCCCCCCCCTGTTGTTCAAGGAGGACAGCATTAGAACAGCCATTGTTCGTTTTGAGCCCTTCGTCAAGAAACGGTTCTCATCCCCCCCCTGTTGTTCAAGGAGAACAGCATTAGAACAGCCATTGTTCGTTTTGAGCCCTTCGCCAAGAAACGGTTCTCATCCCCCCCTGTTGTTCAAGGAGAACAGCATTAGAACAGTCATTGTTCGTTTTAAGCCCTTCGCCAAGAAACGGTTCTCATCCTCCCCTGTTGTTCAAGGAGAACAACATTAGAACAGCCATTGTTCGTTTTTGAGCCCTTCGCCAAGAAACGGTTCTCACCCCCCCTGTTGTTCAAAGGAGAACAACATTAGAACAGCCATTGTTCTTGAGCCCGTAGACAAGAGACGGTTCTCACCCCCCCCCTTTGTTCAGAAGAGAACAACCTAGAACAGCCATTGTTCGTCAAGCCGTCGTCGAGTAACGGTTCTCCTTTCCAAGACGCCACATCAGGATCCTTTTATCCCCCCCCTTCGGCTGGAACTCGCCAGCGGACCGAATATTCCTTCAAGTACCTTCCACGGCACCCTAATGAAGTTACGTAAGCCAAGCGTCACCTTTTGACTATTGATCCCTTATTTGTCAATTCTATCCTGTGCTTTAAATGGCTTATCGAACCATCCCATCTCTTTAACTCCATATTTGTTTTACCTTTTTTGATCCCTTAAATCCTTGGATTAGCCCGAGTCTCCACGACCCTTTCCATTCTGTTTGTCAATATTTTCCGTTTTTGTGTTTTGCTTATAGTTATTATTAATAAAACTCTATTTTATTAATGATAGCAATATTATTATCCTTGAGCTCAGTTCCACTTCTTAAGCATTTTGAAGATACATAATATCGGCTGCCAGACAGTAAAACGCACTCTAAAGATAATTAAGGAAGTTCCCTCAACGAATAGTGTAATATATGGTATCGTCGGGAGTCATTCTACGAACAGCATTAGAACAGCCATTGTTCGTTTTGAGCCCTTGTACTCCTCTAAGAATCTTCCTTCGCAGATCAGGCCAAACTTGTATGCAGACACGCAAATCTTTCATATCAATTATACCATCAAACACATGCACCACTCGCCTCAATCGATAATTCGCAGCACTACCATCCAAGACATAAATATTCCTATCATTCTCACTTATCTCAACATCAAAATTCCATCCAATCCTTACACTCAATGTTTCATTCTGCTTGACAGGCACACTCAATCACATATACCTCCAGACCTTTCATGATGTTCACTCTCACACTTCCATCTGGATTCACATACCATTGACACTTCATACTTCCATTCTTCTTACATTCAATCATCTCTAAATCAGTCTGAATCATGATACCATTCGCTTTCAAAAACTTGTAACCTAATAGCATGTCATACTTCTTGTTTGCACCTTCTACTACACAAAATTCATCTTCATTCATCCGGACGCCGGCATTCGAAACACTCTCCAAACCTTGCAACAATCGGCACATCCTGTTCACCTAATCCTTAACTTCACTTACTTTCATTCGTACAAATGCTTCATAGTACACCACATTCACCTTACATCCTGTATCAATCAATGCACTTACTTCTCGTTCTCCATACTTAATTTTAACACGCCTACACCTATTCACTCTCTGACACCAATTCACTCCACGATTTGACAATCCTTCTCTCACATTCATCACTTGCACTCTAGAGAATTCCCCAGAAGGAACCCTCTCATTCCTTAGTTTCCCTGAGTCGTATCCTCTCAATTACTCGCATCATTCCCATCCATTCTTTCGGTTATGCGTCTTTCATCAGTCCTACACAACCTTGTTGCATGACCTACCATTCCACATTTACCACAGGTAGCTCTTGGACTGGCACACATCCTGGCATAGTGCCCTATCTGCCCACAATTATCACACACTCCTGTCCACTCATATTCACTCAACCACCTTCCCTGCATTCTCGTGCCAAGTGGCCCATTCTTCCACATCCATAACATGCTCTTTCCCTCGCACGACTACAATCTTTTATCATATGCCCCATTTGCCCACAGCCAAACCAACTTCCTTGTGACCAGGGACAGTCAGCCTTCATGTGCCCAACTTTCTTGCACCTCAGACACCTAGGCTCATTTACTCTAGATCTACTGTCATTCCTACCATTCGTGCGACCACTATTCCGACCATTCTGAACCCTACTCCAACCATTCCGACTCTCACTCCTACTTTTACTTCCACTCAGTTCGCGGCCAACATACACACTCTGCTGTTCATTCTGCCCATAATAATTTTCCAAAAATTTTGACATCACCTTGATCAGGTTCTCTGTCAATGCGTCCCAATACGACC
The DNA here is from genome assembly GCA_963969495.1 of Ceratothoa steindachneri. Classification (NCBI taxonomy): domain Eukaryota; kingdom Metazoa; phylum Arthropoda; class Malacostraca; order Isopoda; family Cymothoidae; genus Ceratothoa; species Ceratothoa steindachneri. Next base: position 25,453,715 of record OZ018329.1, read on the forward strand.
GGAACTGGGGCAACTTACTTCTACTTGAGTTGTGCACAGTGTGAATCGAGGCCTCCTCCCTTCCATAATCCTCAAATTCACGGTCCTCTAACATCTCTAGTACATCCTTCCATAGCAATCTTTCACCAGCCCATTTCATCTTCTCTTTCCTCTTATACGTCACATACTCACTTCATTCGGAACCGTATTTAAAAACTTCTTCATCAGCTCCTTATTCCCATTTATTCCATCATCTCCAAATCTCATTCGTGCCAAGGACTCTAAGTGATGTGCATAATAATTCACATCCTCATTCTTCCCCATTCTCACTTCCCATTTGTTTCCTTATATTTCACACTTGTCTTCATCCTCTTACATTGCTCTATTATTCTCTCTCATAACCTCCCACTTAGGCTCACCCACACTCATAATCCTCCGGTAAAAATCCTTCATTCGCCCATCCAGAAACTTGCACAACTCTTTCACCCAAAACCTATTATTCTCTCCAAATTTTTCCTTACAATAACTTTCATACTCTTTCAAAAACACTTTCACATCTTTTGTTCCTTCCACTCTAAACTTACTTAACTTTGGCACTTCTCTGATCAATATACTCCTATGAACCTCAGCATCACTTTCACTATCACTCACTTCTTTCCCACTTTCACTCATGCCTTCATTCAAACTGAAATACAAGGAGTCAATGCTAGCCAGTCGGGTCCTTTCCTGTTAGTCTGGGCGTCTAGTCTTTGGGGTCCTTTTTCGGTGCGTAGTCATTTGCGGCGGTTCGTTTACGTCTGTCAATCCCTTTTTGCCAGTCATGTCCATTCCAAGTGGAGTTGAGGCCACACCCCCACCAATTGCACCTGATTCTCCCATTTTCTCATTCAGCATTCGCATCAATCTTTCCTCCATTCGCACCTCACTGTCTTTAATCCTCTCTTCCATTCTCACTTACATCTCTCTCATTTTCCTCTTCAAACTATCATTCTCTTCTCTCAAATGCGCATTTTCTCTGTCTTTCTGCCGCACTAACTCATTTAGTCTTCTCATCTCCAACTCCATGGCCCCAATCTGTTCCTCCTCCATTAGGGACAAAAAACACAGGCTCTCACTCCTCCCCTTCCTCAAGAGGTGGCAACACTCTTGAAAAAAAACAGATGTCGATCGACTGGTATGGCACCAAAGAGCTGGAAGAGAGAAGGCATTTTCAGTCACCAACTCACTGCCACACTCAAACATCCTTACTACTAATATTCGTTCATCCACACTTACTTTCACACAGGCTGCAATCACCTATTTTTCTTCTCTTTGTCTCTTCACTATGTAAAATCAGGGTCATCAAATTTTAGGAATTAATACTATTATTAGTTTGATAATCAAAATATTCAATTTCACAATTTATAATATTTTGCCCAAGAAAGAAACATGAATGGGGAGCACAAAAGAAATCTATCAAGTTCCCCACCCGCATAAACAATGTTCCATCACACGATCCACACACCCTGAGAAGGAAGAAAGGGATTAGATATAGGGGAGGGAGGGGAGGGGAGGGGAGGCAGACAATTACGAACTACTACAGTGCCAAAGTTGGGGGAAAAACATACCCATGTAGTCACCAGTGTGTGCAAAACACATACCCATGTATATTCATTATATTCAAATATTGAAATGCATATATTGTGTGTAATCAATAGGTAAATGAGTTATATTGTGAGGGATCAATATATAAATGCATATATTGTATGCATTCAATATGTATTCAAGTTTGAGGAGAAAATTGTCTAGGTTCAAAGATTTTATAGTGCATCATTATGAATGCAGTTTTCTTGTAATCCTGTATTATTTTCAGCTTAATGAATTGTTTGAGCTTTTAACTGTTTGTCCAGGAGAAAATGGCATTGATAAACTTCCCCTCCTTGATACAATCAAGTCATCTGTGGAGACAGTTTTGCAGCATTCCATCTGCATTGCCTTGTATGGCTCTTCCCAAGATTATTCCTTAATAATGACTGCATCTGAAAGCGTGAGTTTTTTTTTTAAAAGCTCTTTAACTCTTTCCCACCACAGAAACTATATATAGATTGTCCGATTTTTGGACCAATTGTGCTCTCAATCAATGTAACTAAAATGCAGCAACATCTTAATGTAGACATCATTGAAAACTTAATTTATATTAACAATTGGCAATGTTTCTATGGGTAAATTCTGACATTTTGAATGAAAAAAGCAGATATAGGTCATTATGTTTTCCACTCTTCATAGATTGCCATTGTAGTGAAATATGTATGCTCATTTGCTCTAGCATACTGTGATTTTGTATATAATTGTTTATTATTATATAAAACTATCACTGAATCTGAGTTCAGTGTTGTAGTCTTGCATATTAATTGTATTGATTTGAACCTTGCTGTGATGTCAGGTGAGGTGAGTATGTCTTGGAAAACAATGTGCTACCTCGCAAGACTTGATAAGATTGATTTGGATGATGAATTTATAGATGATGATGATAGGAGTGAATCTAGTGTGCTAGTGAGGTTGATAACATTATGTGACACATTTTTTGTTCCGGGCTATTAAGTGTTATTTTCCAACTCCTTTTATTGCTTAACAATATAAAATAACCATTATTTGTTTTAAACTTTGTGCTTTTATGGATTGTAAAATGAAATATTTATTAAAATTAGTCAAATTTTTTTCAGCCATTGTAGGGCTAAAAACAAGAGTTAAATTTATGCAATTTTATTGAAACTTTCACAAGAAATATATAAAAAGTAAAAAAGTTACAAGTCAACAGTTTTCCTTGATTTCCACTTTTAATATAAATTACTTTCCCTTACGAGTCCCTGAATGTAGTGTCCCATCATGTTTTCATTGTATATCTCTTGGTATCTATATTAAAAGTTCAATATATCTTGATGGAAGCTCTTCCCTTGTTCCTCTGAGTATGCTCCCATATTTTCCTTGAAGTTTTGAAGATGGGCATCAAGGATGTGCTCCTTCAGGGATATCCTGCAGCCTATTTGGCAATAGCTTTTCACTGTTCTTAACTACTTCCCCATAATTGTCAACCTTGTAGTTGCCCAAAAGCCATGACACACCGAAACACTATGACTTTCTTCATTTGTAGTCCAACAAAGACACCAGCTTTCACCTTTGCCTCAGAGTTTGTGAAAGAAATTTTGAAGGTACTAAAAGGCTACACTCTTTGTTAAGAGCTCTAACAAACAGCTTCATGAGACCTAGTTTTAAATGCAATTGAGGGAACAATACCTCTTGAAGGTCTATTAATTGCTCATGCTTGACATTATGCTTTCAGTCCTTTGTAGCCAGTGCTTCTTGTGGTATCCCTACTGTCCCGAAGACAGAGATGACATGAAAACTTGGTAAAATTTCTCTGGAGAGCTATCTAAAATGTTAATATTTTGAATTCTTCAATCACTTCCCAGCCATACTCCTTATAATCCAAAGCTTGTAGCAGGCAGGAGCTTATCACTGTTGTAGTTTTCCTTGAGATATACTCAATGATGCTTATTCCAATTTTGGAGAAGTACACCCTTAATTCTTCTTGAGGAGCTGTCATTGAAGAGCTTCCACTCATATGGATTACATGTAATTTCATTTGCATCAAGCATACTCTATATACATCAGTGCAGTAGCATAACCCAGCTTGATAAGTAAAGATTCTTGAGAAATGTTTAATTTTCCTTTGGCTTGTCACTTGTACATTTTTATCAGAAAATCCCACTCTTGAACCTGGAAATCAAGCCAAGATCTCTGTAGTTTGGATCATCTGGATTCCTCTCAACGATCATATCTCTTGACACTGTAGTCTACATCTTCAATGATATTTTCAGCTTCTGAATTGTTGTTTTCTTATGAGGGTGGCTTATTCCTTTCTGGAAGGGTAGGTATAGGTACAGGAAGATCAGCACTGTGTAGTACTGGTGCACTAGAGGATAGAAGATTGGGATAGGAAATAGTAGGTGCATTTTTGCCACTTAGATGTTTGGAAAGGGTCCACCATCCAGAATTAGCAGTTGCTTGAGTGGTCATTGGTTTCATGCCAAATCCTGGTAATGGCAAGCTTCTTGACTCTTCTTTCCTCACTATACCATCCTGTAAAAGTAATAAATTTATTACTCTTTTGGATTACAAACATACATAATAGCTTAAACACTTGTGACATTTAATATTTTACTCTTTACAATGAACAATTTTCTTGCCTTCCAAAGTTTTCTTGCTGTGTTTACAAGCAAATTAGGGTGCCCAGGGATTGTCTTGCTCCCCAACTGGCATGCCAAAGTATGCTTTGTAAGCACGCATTTTCATAGATGCTGTCACACTGAATCTTTTTGCTCTTGTTTTGATAAACTGTCTACAGATAAAACAATGCATCTGGAGATTGCAGCTTTCTTGATGCCATTTCTCTTCTGATGTGTTCACCCTGGTAGCTAGAGTTGAAATGATAACAGATGCATGAATCCCTGTATAAATATTTCCTGGTAGCTAGAGTTGAAATGATAACAGATGCATGAATCCCTGTATAAATATTTCAAAGTAATATTCCAGAAGGTCCTAAGAATTTTCCAGGTTTGTGTTTGGGCAAGTTCTGGAACATTCTTGAAACTTAATAAAATATACTAAATTCTAGAAATTTCTTATTAAATCTAGAATTTTTTTTAACGTTCCCTTAAAGCAAATATTATTCTCCATCATTCCAATTCTTTTTTCTTTTCTTTTTTCAATTTTTACAATTTTCTACCATGCTTTGAAGAAAAAAGCCTTTTATATATTGCCAATGTTTTTTGTTTTCAAAATTAATAATACCCTAGTATTATTTTCCAAATGGTCAAATTTAGAAATTAGTACCCTACCTATACTAGCAAAGTTTGGAAAATATAATAGACTTTTTTTTCATTTACTTTAGTTATGAGCAACTGAGAAATAGCAATTTTGGCCCAGGAACAAAAAAAGTGAAATTTTGTTAAATAGGGTAATGAGATATTTGATGGAGGTGGACAAGATGTTCAAGATGACAATGATAATGAACCTGTTATTGCTGACTTGGCTTGATAAATTCATCCATATGTACAAAGAACTTATTTAGAGGGGATGCCAGTGTTAATTAAGATTGATGGGCCTATCCCCAACGCCAAAGCATGCTTCCTTCTTGTCCTCTTGCTTTTTCTCATTATTTTTTAGCATTGTTATTTGTTAGTTACATATTATTTGTGTCTAATATATCCTAATAGTAGGCCATGCGGTGTATGGCGACTTATGCCCAAGTAGGCAGTCGCCAGATGAGCTTCCACAATGAAAAAAAAATAAGATTGATCTTGAAAATGAAACTTTTCCTCTTGAATTTTTTTAGTCATTTCTCAGTAGTGATATTTTAAAATTCATAGTAGATTAAACAAATAAGCAATGGTTCTAAATATATTGAGGAGAAATGACATTGTTAAAATAAGAAGTAGAGACCTTGGAAGGAAACTAATGAAGATGAAATATGGAGGATGAAAAACATGTTACCAACCTAATGGAATAATCTTTCTCTTGTCAAACATATCATGTGTGGGGTGCATTATCATGAAGGAAGAAGAGACCCTTTTGGTTGACCAGTAAAAGATGTTTTTGCTCAAGCTTTATTTAAATATAATTGTTTGAACATTTAGGTCTCCTGTAAATGTTTGCTTTTTGTTAAGGAGTTCATAAAGTAATAACTCCTTCCCCATCTTTCCAAATGCAAAGCAGAGCCTTCTGATGTTGGACACACAATCTTTTGAGTATGAATTGGTATTTTTTTGGAATCAAGTCATTATTATTGTGCTTAATTTTGTAGTAAAGAACCCACCTTTCATCTGCAGCAAAAATTCTGTCCAGAAATGGACAGGTAAACATTGTCCTTCAGACAGTTCATGTTGTACTCAAACACCATTTTGTAGCTTAAAAAAATGTCTAGGCATTACTAGTTTAAATAAGTCCAGGTATTACTAGCTTTAAAAAGCCCCAGCATTTCTAGGTTAAAAAAAGGCCTAGGCATTATTTCAGTTATCTTTAAACATCTTTCAGCAAATTTGGAGCAATTTAAACAGTTTGTAAAGATGATTTTAATTTCTTGACAGCCTAATTGTTATGCCAATTTGTGCTTTTTTTTTTGCATCATTCTCCTTGTACCACCGAATCATTTTTGTTCATAATCTATCATTTTTACTTTTCACCTTTTGCATAAGCCTGACTATTATTCTGGTTTGGTGCAGAAAATATCCTGCATGGAATAATGGTTATAATCTATGGTTCTTATATAGTGATACAAATTCAAATCAACCTCTGCCATGTTAGCAATATTCATGATTCCCTTTATGGCCATATTTTCAATTTACCTTTTGCCTACCTGCTGCTGCCATGAAAGAAAATTGATAACAGCACTCTTTCAGGTCTTACACCAAATGAAGATCCTGTCCAAAATTGAGAATTCACAGTATCCAAACCCGAGTGATGTGGATGTGGTCCTCGATGTGATTGTGGATGTGCTAGAGGTTCTTGAGATGAGGGTGAATTCATCACTTGTCAGATTAATTGTTCAGGTATGGGCAGTGATTTTTCTTTACCTGATTTACCTAGTCGCCAGATAGCCCCTTAAATAAAATAAAAAAATACCTGATTTACCTCGCAAAGGGACATTCATTGCAAAACAGGGACAGCTTCAGGAGTATTGCTCAGCCACTACATTCTCTACTACTTCTTTAGCTACTCTGGCCATGTACTTTCTACATACTTTTACTTTTTTATTTATGAGTCATTTCAAAAACTATCTTGGTGAAATGCCCCTATTTTTTTTTTCATTGATCATTACTTTTAGGAGGTTTGAACCACCATTATTTACCTATTAAGAGAATTTTGAGGTTTCACTCGTAATCCTTTTGAAGGAATTTGTTTTGGAGATTAAAAAGTTCCAACTTTCCTGTATAAAATCAAAGTTGAAGTTATTTGTATTATCCTTGTTGCCACTCTTAATGCTGCCCTCAGTCTTTTTTAATTTGTTGATTTTTTCCTCATACTTTCCTTTCTGGATGATGTTATCATTAAATTTCATGAATTTTCCTTTCATGTCACTTAAAATATTGACCAACCCACACAATTCACCACAGTATAATGTTAACCCAGGCTATACAGGCCTAATCCTTTTCATCCTCCAGCCTCATCAATATATCAAATATGCACCTAAAACAAATATGTCCCAGAGGCTCTGACACCCTCACACAAATCTTCAACTACTTTATCTCCCATAACTCCACCCTGCTCACCTCAATTTCTCTGTAAACCAGTGTGATTGGTAGAGAGCCGAAGGTGATCCGTTTCTCGGACGGGAGTCTTCTGGTGAATGCGTCGAATCCCTCCGAGGCGGCCATGATTAGTGTCCTTTGGATACTTGATGGCACACCTGTGAGAGTGACGCCGCACTCTACCATGAACTTAGTAAAAGTAGTAGTTTATGCGAGGGAACTCATGGACTACTCTATAGATGACATCACCTTAGAGCTCGCCGACTATATGGCGGTCAAGGTTGAGCGTGTGATGAGAAAACAGGGAGGGGCCTCGACACCCACCCCTTCACTCTTCGTCACGTTCGACTGTGACAAGCTCCCTGAGTCGGTGCGTGCCGGTTGGTATCGCTACGGCGGGGGGCATTCGTGCCATTGCCGTGGAGGTGCTACTACTGTCACCACTTCGGCCATAGTAATCGCTCGTGTAGATGTGCAAAGTCGGAGTTACCCCAATTCTGTGTAAGTTGCTCCAAGGCCACACACGATAAGTCCAAATCGTGTGTGGCCAAGTGTGTCAATTGCGGAGAGCTGCACCCCACTTCTTCGAAGCAATGAGGTGAGTATCAATCATCTTGAGAAAGAAATCCTGGCCATTCAGGCCCAGGATTCTCTCTCATTTCGCGAGGCTAAGGACTTGGTCCTGGCGCGCCCGGTGCTGCCTGGGGCCTCCTATGCCTCAATGTTGAGGAAGACATCCTGGCCCCTCCAGGCCAACGAGTTCGGTCGTTTCCGCACCCATTCAGCACCCTTCTGCGGGTTCTACCCACTCCGGGTTCTCCCCTTGTACAGCTGACGGTACAAAGGGTTCACACCAAGCCCCGACGAAAACCAGAGCTCCCCTCCCTTTCCCCAGCGTGACCGGGCGACGACTACATTGTCCCCCAAACTCTTCGGCATATTCTTGGTGAATGTCCCAGTCTGGGTGATCTTCGCGCACATTACCTGCCCCATCGGGACGAGGCGAGTCGCTACTGCTTGTCCCTCAGACTGTCAGCACATTTGTAATATAGTGACAAAGGCCTAATGAAACAACCAACTATCTAAAGTGAAGTCGGACAGGTGGTTTGAACTCAGTCAGTTACAAGCAAAGTCTCACTAAAATGTTGAGCCTGATGTGCTCCGCTCTTAAGTTATAATACTCAAGATAATATATGTACGTTTGTACCGTAAGCCATACTTCGTACTTAACCTATACTATTATTTCCCTTATTTCCATTCCGCTTACCCTTTATATGGTTATTACCAGTGTTGATTATACTAATATAAACAGGTTAATAAAAATATTATATTTTGGGGTTTTATAGTCTTGTGCTCTATTATAAGTGTGTTGCCTTATTCCGGGTCTCCACGGAACTCCTCTATCTAACTATCTATAGTGTAATGTTGGTAGGTGTGACTGTCCCTATGAAAGACCTGGACTAAACCTATTAATAATATAATCTACAGTCACTACCTACAGATATTATACATTCTTGTTGAATTTCCAAGTCTGGGTGATCTCTGTGCATTCCTGGTATCAGGATGAGTGGGATTGGTACCACTTGTCTCTTGTACTCTGCACAGTTCGTGCATACAGCCTTTTTGACTTTGGAGGAGATGGGCCTCTTCCATGTTAGTGCATCGAGGGTGGGTGGGTGGCCCTTACCCTAACCCCAGAATGTACTTCCTTGTTTTTCTTGGTTTTGTTTTTCTTTGTTCTCTTGATTTTTTTATAAAAATGTTAGAATAGCCACTAATACTAGGTTAAAATGTTAATTACAGTTACTTGCTCTTGAAGGCAGTCGCCAGATGGGTGAATTATATATAAAAATAATGGTGGGTTCCTTTGATGGAGGATTGTTGTTGGAGGAAGAGTCAGCAGTTTTGATGTTTGCCGTGTGTGGATGAAAATGCATCCATGAAATGCATCATACTCAGCTTACTGCCTGTTGATGGAAGCTCACTTTGAATGTTGAAATTTTGTTGCTCCCTCTCTTAGTGCGAAATGAACCATGATGCCTATGCATGGAGATCTAGCACCCTACCCAATCGGTTAACCAAACATCATCATGTCACTTTACACTCACTGGCACCAGGTGTTACATTGTATTCCATTCAATCTATCCCATATATACTTTTCTCATATAATGCAAGAATCAATAATCTCCCTTTTTAAACACATTTACTTCTTCCCTCTTTCATCACATCTACTCTTCGATACATACGTTGATGCAGATTAACTAGATAGGGTCCACAAGACCACCCATTTTTGAGATACATTGACTCACCCTGACTTACTTGTTTATGCACATGCCCGAAAATGATATGGATATCGTCTAAATTCTACCCCTACTACTTTGTTTTTATCTTATTCTATTGGTGCTTGCTTGTAATATGGTTAAGCTGAGCAAATCTTTTCTCACCCTTAATTTTCTCTGAGTGCCCATGCTATAACTTATTCCCTTCAGTGTTTCAGTGACCCATTCACCCCATTGGAAGCTCTCCTGAAGGCATCAAAAGTGAGTCCGTTTGAAGCAAAGGAAGATGAAACGAACCTGGAAACTCTCCTCTCCCCATTGGTGGTTGTGTTTGAAGAAGAAATGGACAAGTTTTATCAGATCGGCGGCCTCATTATTTCCTGCATTAGCGATCCCTCAAGTGAGTGTATTGCCTTTTCATCTGATGTGCATTTGCATTCAACTTGTTCTGCCGTACCAAGGCTTGTTAGGAATAGCTTAGGCAATCATGATGTATCTGACATCTGCACCACTCTATGCCTTCTTGTTTTCACTGGCCCCGTAAGGGGCACGACGATTTGCTTTCTTGGCCGCTGTGCTGATGGGACTCAGCGCCCCATCCAGCTCCAGCTTAGCCTCTCTTCTTCTTTCAGACACATCTTATTTCCCTGCTTGCTCACTTTCCATACAGCCTCTCCCACAACTTTGACTAGTCAGCCTCTAATTTCACAAGGTAGGTGCTGACCAGCTTCCTCTCATCCAAACATCCAGGATTGGGGTTGAGGTGGGGGAGAGGTGACAATTCCCCCTCACCCCTGAGCTCCAGTTTGGGGTAGTGGGTTTTTAACTATCTGCCTCACCCCCCACCCCCACCTTCACATACCCTTTCTCTCACCTTTCACAGTCTTATCAATTTTACACTGAGCCTAAGGTGGAGGCACCATGCTTATGGTGGCAGCTAGTTTTGCCAGCTGCCGTATTCACCCCTCGCAGAGTGGGCTACTGCATGGGGTGATGAGCGTTTGCATCCCATTGAAATAAATGTCACCATGCCCACTGATGAACATTCTTTAAACACCCTCTTTACCTTCCCCCTCCCTCTCTGGGATCTTTTCTTCAGGGGTTGTTCCCAGAGAGGCTCTGGCCTTCTCGTGGCGAGGGGGGTCAGCCCTGGGCCCCCTAGGGGACCCATGGTGCTGCCAACAAAACTTTTATCATACCCCTCTTTCTTTCCTCCTCTATTACGATCTTCCACTGCCCTTTATTTCCCCCTCTTCCTTCACCTATCTAGTGGTCCTTATCAATACCCGACCTCTGCTCGTTTAATGGATTGATTCTGAATTGTTCTTTCATGAAGGTGAAAGAGGCTGGGCATCTCCACCGCCTTCGTCTACCGAATGCCCAAGGAGAAACCCATCGTTGGCCCCTTTTCTCCGTGCGTAGGAGAACTCGGGCAGCCTCTTAGGGTTACAAAGATGGTGTGGTGGATCCGTATCCATTCTCCAAGAGGACATACCGGACGTAACTGATTGCATAGTTGCAGTAGTGCCGGGCCCTTGTAGGCCTCCATGGTGGGGAGCCCCGAGGGAGAATGCGAAGTTTTTTTTCTTTTTGCAATGGCTAGCCATAAACCAAAAACCTCCCCTTCTCGTAAGGGTTCTCGTGCCAAACGTTCCTTAGCTTCCCTTTCAGCCTTTCCTCGCTCGTTGGACCCCTATTCCAACGAAGTAGACCCAGATCTTGATTATCCTCGCTTTCTTGTCATAAATTCATCATCTGACATCCCACTTGCAAAAGTCGATGTGTTTGACGTCAATGAATCTTTTGAGTCCCGCTGTGGTGAACCCCGCCGGATGTGGTCAAGAGGAAGTGGTGATGTCGTAGTCGAGGTGTCATCCCACTCTCAACACAACCTTGTGCGAAATCTATCTTCGATAGCTGAAATTCCAATAACTGTCTCGCCCCATCCGCGTCTGAATTTCGTCAAAGGTGTCGTACGTTCAAACGAACTAAAGGACTACGACCCCACCCGCCTTCAGAGTAAGCTCAGTACCCAACGTGTCACACACGTACACAGGGTAACTAAAACATTAGGCTCCACTAAAGTTCCAACCGCCACACTGATTTTAACATTTGAACGACAAGAACTGCCCCAGTATATTAAAGCTGGGTACCTTCGTGTCCCGGTAAGTCCCTACATCGAACTACCCAGACGCTGCTTCAATTGCAATCAATTTGGACATGTTGGCCGAGCTTGTCGGCACCCTCGCTCCTGCGTGAATTGTAGCTCTGACTACCATGGCCCCGAATGCACCAAAACGCCCCACTGTGCCAACTGCGGAGGTACCCACAGTGCTGCGTCGAAACTCTGCTCTATATTTTTATATGAAATGGAAGTTCTCGCTTTGCGCGACTCCCTACGTCTAGATATAAGAGAGGCCCGCCAGCGTGCCCGAGCACAAACCTCGCCACTCGGCCGGCTCTTCTCTGACGTTTTACGTGATGCTGGACGAAACCGACCATCACGCGCGAGTTCCGACCAGCCTGAAGCACTTCACCCTAGATCTACTCGCAGCGTCGAAAATATTCAGAATATGCAGTCGAAGCATCGCTCTCATACCGAGATAATTAATGTAGCCCCCCTCTCTCCAGCAGCTCTAGCTGGGAGAGACGCTCAGGGTGAGACGCTTGAAGACATCAGGCGCTATTTGAAAGAATCCTCAACATCGACCAGTGAAGGTTCATCCACCCGGCCACGAGACTCAAAGCCCAGTGGTAAGAGAAAGGATTCCTCACCTGGGTCATCGACCACCAATAAGCGGGCAGCCTCTGCAGCCGACTCGGCCGAACCCCGAGAATCTCCAATGGACTCCTGCCCTATGGTTGAACATTCTCTGCCCTTAAGTCCGTCTCGCCCTTCACAGGACGTAGGCCCCATCCTGATCCAAACGATGGCAGAAATACACCCAGCTCCACACACCTCGCTCAGATCACCTGTTCGTCCCGCTCACCCTTCAAACCAAGATCCGATTGAAGCAGTTGATACTCCAACATCAACTGCGGCGGTTGGACCAACTCCTCAGACACCTAAAATACCCTCGACCCATGAATCCGGATCTACCGGCCGAAAATCCCTTCTTGATCTTCCTTTTCCGCCAGGTTGCGAGCCCGAATTACAATCAAGGGCCTCGGTCGGTTCTCCAAAACCCACGAAAAAAACCTCAGTTACTACTCCATCTAGGATTTCTTCCCCTGCAAAAGCAGGATCCTCAAAATCAGCTCTCCGTCTCCCAAGCTCTTTGGGACGAACCTCAAATACATTATCGGCTTCAAAAGAGAAAAAGATATCCACAGTGGTATCTAATCGTCACACATAATATCTTCCATTTTACAATGGAATTGTCAAGGAGTTCTTCCAAAGTGGGAAGAACTCAAAATTCTTTTGACGACTATCCACCCCGCTGTTATTTGTCTCCAGGAGAATAAACTGGGTATACGGCCCTTTCCGCCGGTACCCGGTTTTCTCACTTTCAACTCTATTGCTCCTGCTGGAAGCCCCTCTCATGGAGGGGTGTCAATCATGGTATCTTCATCCTACCATGTTTCTCTCATCTCCCTACATACTACCCTCCAAGCTGTTGCTGTGAGGGTTTTTCTTACTAAGCTTTTTACCGTTTGCTCTATTTACCTACCCCCTTGTTTATCATTTTCAAGATCCGACCTTTTAGAACTTATAGACCAGTTGCCCTCCCCATTCTTATTACTAGGAGATTTTAACGCCCGTCACCCATACTGGGGTGACATCACTCAAAATGCCAAAGGCAGTGTTTTAGAGTCTCTTTTATTATCTGACCTTCTTTGTGTTTTAAATACTGGCGATTTTACCTCTTATCATGTCCAGACGGACTCTTTTAGCTGTGTTGACCTGTCTGTTTGTTCCCCTGATTGCTTCACGGAATTTCGATGGTCAATACTTGACGATCTCCATGGGAGTGACCACTTCCCTATTGTCTTGTCGGCCCTTCAAGTTAGCCCTCATACAACCATGCCCCTTAAGTGGGACTTAGGTCATGCAGATTGGGAAGGTTTCCAAGAGGCGTCCTTCACAAATGCATCTTTGGGGACCTTCAATGGAGTGGACGCGGCAGTAAAATACTTAACATCGACTATCTACAATGCAGCAACACAAACCATCCCACGGAGGCGACCTCTCACGGGCCGCTCAACCGTGCCCTGGTGGACTTCGACGTGTGCAACAGCTATCAAAAATTACAAGTTAGCCCATGCCCGATTCCGAAAGAACCCAACTTTGTGCAACAAGGTCGACCGAAACCGAGCTCGTGCGCTTCGCCAAAGAACCCTTCGTCAAGCTCGCCGAAATTCATGGCGCAGATACGTTTCATCGATCTCCTCTATGACACCTACTGCTAAGATCTGGAAGAGGATTAATAAGATTAGGGGCCGTTATGCTAATCATCATACCCCCACACTCAACTTAGACGGTTCCTTGGAGAATGACGGCCTGGCGGTCAGCAATGCTTTTGCTGACCATTTCCGCGCCGTCAGCAGTGTCAGCCGTTACGATAAGGCTTTTCAATCCTACAAATCAAAGGAAGAATCTCATTCTCTCAACTTCACAACAAAATCTAACCTTCCGTATAACGCTCTATTCAGCATCTATGAGCTGCAAAGCGCTTTGTCCCTTTGCAGATTTACTTTCCCTGGCCTTGATGAGATCCATTTCGACATGATTCGGCACCTACATCCACACTCTACTCTCTTCCTGCTTGATTTGTACAACCTTATATGGGTGAAGGGTTTTTACCCGTCGTCATGGCGCATTGGGATCATCCTTCCCTTTGTCAAACCGGGCAGGGACGGGTTGAATGCAGATCACTACCGCCCTATAGCTCTCACCAGCTGTTTGAGTAAGTTGCTGGAAAAAATGATATTGGAGCGCCTAAACTGGTTCCTAGAAGCCAATCACCTTCTCTCTCCATTTCAATGTGGCTTCCGCAAAGGTCATAGTACCCTTGACCTACTAGTACGTTTCGAGGGATCAGTCCGGAAAGCTTTCTCATTAAAGCACAGAGTCCTAGCCATATTTTTCGATATTGAGAAAGCCTACGACACAACATGGAGATACGGCATCTTGAAGCAGTTATACGTCTGGGGGATGAGAGGCCTTTTAACTTCATTTATTCAAAGTTTTTTAGCATCTCGATCCTTCAAGGTACGTGTTGGAGACGCATACTCTGACCTGCAACCCCAAGAGGAGGGAGTTCCTCAGGGCAGTGTTTTAAGTGTCTTATGTTTTATAATTGCCATCAATGATATTATTTCGTCTCTCCCAGAAGGTGTATCGGCAACTCTGTTTGTCGATGATTTAGCACTATACTGTTCCTCACCTCGTCTTTCATCAGCAGCGCGTCGGCTACAACTGGCGGTCGATGCTGTATCCAAAAGAGCACAACTTAAGGGATTCCGCTTTTCCACGACCAAAACCAAAGCAATGTATTTTTACCGAGGCAGAGGGGTTCTTGTTCCGCCATCTATATCCCTACAAGGCGAAGAAATAGAGTTTGTCTCAGAGTTTCGGTTCCTTGGCGTAACTCTCGATCCAAAGTTATCCTGGTTACCACACCTACGCCGACTTCGAACAGGCTGTCTGCGGGCTCTAGACATTTTGAAAGTCCTCTCACACACTTCGTGGGGCAGTGACCGACAAACATTGTGGACATTATACACAGCCCTCGTTCAATCCAAATTGGATTATGGCTGTCAAATTTACTCATCGGCTTCCCCTTCAGCCCTTAAAATGCTGAACCCCATTCGAAACCTTGGAGTTCGCCTTTCTAGTGGAGCCTTCCGTACTTCTCCTGTCAACAGCCTTTACTGCGAGAGTGGGGTACTCCCTTTGCCCTACCATAGACTTCAAATCTGCATGCGATACCTCTGCCGAGTACAGCAATCCCCTGTATCAGAGGTCTACAGATGCCTGTATGCTGCCGAATCAACGGCGGCATATGATAAGTTGCCATCTTTACCCCGCCCTTTGAACCTTCGCATAGGAGATCTTCTCTCTAACCTGGGTGCTCCAAGGGTCTTTACCATTCCATCCTTACTGAACCCTAGGTGGCGTGCTCCTCTCCCCACAGTATGTACCAACATGTGGAGCCTGGAGAAGTCCTCCATTGACCCTCGCATCATTAAGAGCCTGTTCTTAGATCATTCGATCTCCCACAAACAATGCTGCCCACTCTAAACGGATGGCTCTAAGTCGGACGGTGGCGTGGGCGCCGCAGCCATATACCCAGGAGGAGAATTCCTAACTCTATCTTTGCCGCCAGCAGCATCCATTTTTACCGCTGAACTTTCAGCAATCCTTTTAGCCTTTAGACTCATCCAAATTTTACCTTTTAGTGATTTTGTCATTTTTTCCGACTCAAGGAGTGTCTTACAGTCAATTAGATCTTTTAATGCGTCCCATCCCGTGGTCACAGAAATTTGCAACTGGCTGATCCAAAATGCATCCCAATATAGAATTATTTTTTGCTGGGTTCCTGGGCATGTGGGGGTCCTGGGCAACGAGAAGGCTGATCGGCTGGCCCGCTCAGCACATTCTGTGTCCCCTGAGAACTCTGCTCTGCCTTTTAGGGACTACTTTCCTTGAATAAGAAAGTATATATTTCAACTGTGGCAGAATGAATGGGATGACTGTTCATCATCCAAAATATACAAAATAAAAAATTCTATTCGCTCTTGGCCCTCGAGTCGTCATAGAATGCGGTCGTTGGAGGTGGCCCTTTGCCGAGTTCGCATTGGCCATACGAGACTTACTCACGGCCATCTTGTTTCGGGTGATGCCCATATCAGCCCTCGCTGTCGTTTTTGTGGTGGGGACCAATCGGTTGCCCACCTTTTATTGGATTGTAGCCATTTTACCATTCTCCGGTTATCCTGTTTCCCGACCCTTTTAACTATTCCTCAACACACCCGTCTTCGATTCATATTGGCGGAGGAATCTTTTAACCCGTCGTTTTTTAAATTTTTGTCACAAAGTGGTCTCCTCCACCTTTTATAGATGATATTTCTCGTTTCACCCTAGCGGCCATATAGAATCCACTTGGATTGGGCAGCAACCCACCGGTAACTTATCTTAAATCCTTAAATCCCTCTTTACCTTCCCCATACCATCTTCAGAGCCGCTTACTCCTCTCGTAGGCCTATAGGTGCAGGGGACTCCCCCTCATCCCCTTCTCTGGAGGCACCCTTAGGCGACTCCCTCTTATCAGCTGCAGTCGCTCCTTTGCTTCCCCAGGGGACTGCCAAGAAAGCAGGCAGGCGCCCCATAATTGACTTGGGAGCGGCTCGCTAGGGCTAACCCTCCAAACCTCTTAGGGGAGCAAGGGATGGTAGGGACCGTCGCCCCGCGTGTCCCCTAATGTCCTGCTTGCTTGTAACTAGTTTTCAGGGGTTCAGTGTACCTGTCCCCCTCTCTTCGCTGACAACAGCACAGAACCTGACCACCTAGACCGATAGTTAGTATGCCATTGGCAAGGAATTTCAATGACATTGAAAGTATGGAAGGATAAGTATTTCCTTGTAATGAAATGATTGACCTTGCCACAAGATATTGTAATGCATGTGTGATCAAAAACAAAACCCCCAGCGTGATTATTGATGCTCTAATGAGGTACTGGGTAGCAATATTTGGGTCACCCAAGAAGATACTGACAGAAATTGGAGGAGAATTTAACAATGAAGATTTCAGGAGTATGGGTGACAATTTCAACATTGAAATAATGTGTACTGCTGCTGAGAGCCCCTGGAGCAATGGGATATGCGAGAGACTGAATACAGTATTAAAGTCCAATGTGTTGAAGATTACCAAGGAAAGTCAATGTAACCTAGAAACTGCTCTAGCTTGGGCTGTGGCTGCCAGGAATGCCCTCCATAATAATAATGGATTCTGCCCTAATCAACTGGTGTTCAGTTTTAGCCCCAAACATATCGGTGGATAACCCTCCAGCATTGGAGAGCATTACTTCCTCGCAGATCGTAGCTAACAATCTGAATGATTGCGAAAGTGCCATGAGGAATTTGTGAGGTCTGATGCTAATGAGAGACTAAGAAGGGCCTTGTCTCATAACATCCGGAAAACAAGGGATAAGGACAAGGAAAGGAAGTACCCTAGGAGACCTTACGGTCCATTCAAAGAAGGTACCTTTGGACTAGCAATAGAGCAGGCACATGGCTGCTCAATTGTTTTGCGTCCCTGAACGGCCACTTTTCAAGACTTTGTCTAGTCTTGACTTGAACTGGTTAACAGATTCACTGTTGAAAACTTCCACTGGAAGTACGTTCCACTTACCGCAGATACTGTAAGTGAAAAAATTTCCACAGATTGCAGTTGTAACGCTTCAGTTCAAGTTTGAAGCCGTGATTGCGCGTTCTGTTCTCACTGAGTGTGAAAATATCCCTGTAGTCAACATTGTCGAACCCTCAAAGCATTTTGAAATTTTCGATGAGCTGACCACGCAGTCTACGGGTTTCCAGCGAGAACAGATTTAATTCCCTTAGTCTATCCTCATAACTTTTATGTCGGATACAGGGAATCAGCTTGGTTGCCCTGGCTTGTACGCGTTCCAACCTTTCAAAATCCTTTCGAAACGAAGGACTCCAAAATTGTACGGCATACTCCAGGTGAGGCTGAACGAGTGAGTTGTACAGACAAAGTACTATCTCCTTGTTACGGTATCCAAACTGGCGCTTTATGTAGCCTAACATCATTTGGGCTTTCTTCTCTGCCTCGATGCACTGTTTCGAGAACTTGAGGTCACTAGTGATTGTTACACCCAAGTCCTTCTCAGTGTCGGTGGATTCAATGGCAGTGCCCTTAAGGATATACTGAGATTGGGGGTTTCTGTGGCCGATATGCATCACTTTGCATTTGTTCACGTTAAAAGGCATTTGCCACGTGTCCAACCACTCTCCAATCTTCCTAAGATCTTCCTGCAGGCGGGCAGTATTTCCATCCTTTGCAACGTTCATACCAAGCTTGGTATCGTCGGCAAATTTGGAAATCTTGGCAACCATGTCACCGTCCATGTCGTTGATGTAGATGATGAATAGTAGTGGTCCCAGGACAGAACCTTGAGGCACCCCGCTAGTAACGGGCACCCACTCAGAAGCCTGTCCATTCAGCACCACCCGTTGCCGTCTGCCACTTAGCCAGTTCTCGATCCAGCCGGTTACTTTTCCGTCTATGCCCAGCGCTCGCACTTTCCGGAGAAGGCGGCGGTGTGGTACCTTATCAAAGGCTTTCTGAAAGTCTAAGTACACCACATCCACCGCCTTGTCTCGATCGTGCTCCCTGAACACGAAGTGGAAGAATTCCACAAGGTTTGTCAGGCATGACCGTTGCCTTCGGAAGCCGTGCTGGGAACTCCTCAGTAGCAGGTTTGACTCTAAATACGACGTCATTTTGTCCACCATCATGCTCTCCATGAGTTTACTGACTATCGAAGTCAGACTGATAGGTCGGTAGTTTGATGGTTGACTTCGGTCTCCTTTCTTGAAGATAGGAGTCACCTCCGATTCACGCCATTCTCTAGGAATGCATTCGGTCCGGATTGACATGTTGAAGATTGCGTTCAGGTGTCGTGACACTTGATCGCGCACTTCTTTTAACACCTTAGGCAGAAACCCATCCGGGCCAGGTGACTTATTTGTCATTAGGTCACTGATCTTCTTTTTTATTTCTCCTTCGGTGATGTCCATATCCTCCAGCTTTTCCCCCCGAGTAGGAATCCATTGGCTGGGGGATGGGACCACACTCTTCAGTAAACACTGAAGAGAAGTAGTGGTTGAGGAGGTTAGCATTTTCTGCATCTAAGTGCTTTAATGCTCCCTCCTCATTTCTCAAAGGGCCAATCGTTCGACGGATTGGTTTACGGCTGTTCACATATCCAAAAAACTCCTTGGGATTCTCTTTACAGGGTCTCGCCACTCGGAGTTCCTCAGACCGCTTAGCCGCCCATATGCTGGACTTGA
The DNA here is from genome assembly GCA_963969495.1 of Ceratothoa steindachneri. Lineage (NCBI taxonomy): Eukaryota > Metazoa > Arthropoda > Malacostraca > Isopoda > Cymothoidae > Ceratothoa > Ceratothoa steindachneri. Next base: position 25,473,294 of record OZ018329.1, read on the forward strand.
CTCTCCTGGCTAGCCTCCTGTATTCGTCAAAGTCACCCGAGATCTTCGATTGCCGGTACACCGTTCTCTTCTCCCTAAGCAGTTGGCCGATTTCTCGATTAAACCACTGTTTGAACAGAAGACCGATGGGGACATTTCAGAGGGATGAAACGCGATTGAAGACTCATGAATGTGGTTTTGAAACTGTTCCACGAGTTTTTAACAACATTGCACACTTCTAGCCTCGCGTCAGTCAGTCCAGCACGAAGACCTGCAAAGTCTGCTCTTTTCAAATCGAGTTTCCTCGATTTACTAGTTGCAGGCCCTGCCTTCGGGACTTTGACTACAAATCTAATTAGACGGTGGTCACTGCCACCGACCTCTTTGCCAACAGAGAGGCCCTCAACGATGTCATCCTCAGAGGTGAAAACCAAGTCGAGGATATTGTTTCCTCTTGTTGGCTCTCTCACTCATTGAGTCAGGAACTCGTTGTTCGCGAACTCCAGGAGTAGTGCGTTCTCGCCACAGGGTTCTCTGGTTTCCAAGTCAACTTGTGTGTTGAAATCACCCATGACGATACACACTCTGTCTTCAACAAGTTCTCCTAGTAGCTGGTAGAGATCTCTGTCCTTTTCAATGAGTTGGGCAGGAGGTCTATAAAGCACCAGGGTCTTGTATTTGGCAGGACCTATCTCTAGGTCAACACCAAGTAATTCATGGTCGGATACGATGTTGCATTCCGTCGAGTTGAGAGTATTCTTGACATTCAACATCACACCGCCACCCTCTCTGTCTGGCCTATCTTTCAGGAAGAGCTGGTAACCGGGAATCGTGAATTCACCTTCAAAATCTCGGCTTGAGGTTTTTATCCACAACTCCGTTATGGCCACCATCTCAGGTTCCTCTGTTGCTACGAGGCCACAGAGCTCAAGAAACTTATTCCTGATTGACTTCGCATTGAACAGAAGAACTTTGAGGGAGTCCCTTAGTGTAGGACTCCCTACGCTCTTCCGTTTCCCGGCTTCTCTGTTTTCGTGGTCACCCTTTTTGACGACCTCCGAGAAGGTCGTTCCAGGAGTGACACGGGCGTGCTGGCGCACGTCCGCTTTCGCTCTGTTTCGAACGCTCCTTTGGGTGCGTTCCACGACATCTTGAATTAGGTTGGCGAGAAAGGCCTTCCATTTAAAGGAGAGATGTACCCCGTCCCTTTGGTAGAGGTCGTCTCTACTGATAAAGGTACGATAGGGGTCCACGAATAGACTTCTTCTGCCGTGCAGAGATCCTCCAACCTTCTGTTAACTGCGACGTTTCTCTCGTGAGCGGTTCGGAATGGACCTCTTCTCGGGAGCATCCCAACCACCACACGTTTGCGGGTTTTAAGCCCTATGTCTCCTCCGGATGGGGCCCCTGCGACGACCAGGACCTTCTCCATTTCGGAGAAGGACCTGGCTGAGGCTGGTCCATCTGGCCTAGGGGCTTCTACCGGCGGAGGTGAGAAGCGGGTTCATTTCCCGCCCTCCTCTCCTAAATAGAAAAAGAAGACAAGAAAGACTATAAAAAGACTCGGGGCTCCTCTCCATCCGCAGGAGCTACGGGGACGGATAGGTCTGCTGCCACTCTGGCAAGCGACGAAGCCAAGATCGGCACATCCGGCCCCTCTGCCTCCCCGGGTACGGAGCTCCTGACCATGACAAAGACCAAAAGTGCACAGGGCGGAGCCTCGATGACATCGGGGCCCCTGATTCAGAGGTTACCTGGCGTTTTCGAGCCTGCTGGCTTCAAACGCTTCCTCATTATTCGCTCCACTGATGGCAGTATGTTGTCCAAGGGCAACATGATCCATCAGAGGAGAGGATTAGCTAGTGCAATTGGTAGAGAGCCGAAGGTGACCCATTTCTCGGACGGGAGCCTCCTGGCGAATCCCGCCGAGGCGGCCAAGATAGGTGCTCTTCAGACACTTCATGGCACCCAGGTGAGTGTGACGCCGCACTCTACCATGAACTTTGTGAAAGAGTAGTTTATGCGAGGGAACTCGTTGACTACTCCATTGAGGACATCACCATAGAGCTGGCTGATCATGGGGCGATCAAGGTCGAATGTGTGATGAGAAAACAGGGAGGGGCCTCGAGACCCACCCCTACACTCTTCGTCACGTTCGACTGTGACAAGCTCCCTGAGTCGGTGCGTGCCGGTTGGTACCGCTACCGCGTGAAGGCATTCGTGCCACTGCTGTGGCGGTGCTATTACTGTCACCGCTTCGGCCATACGAATCGCTCATGTACACATGCAAAGTCGGGGTCACCCGAAGTCTGTGTAAATTGCTCCAAGGTCGCACACGATAAGTCCAAATCGTGTGTGGCCAAGTGTGTCAATTGCGGAGAGCCGCACCCTGCTTCTTCGAAGCAATGTGGTGCATATCTCCTTGAGAAAGAAATCCTGGCCGTTCAGGCCCAGGATGGACTCTCATTCCGCGAGGCTAAGGACTTGGTCCTGGCGCGCCCGGCTCTGCCTGGGACGTCATATGCCTCAATAGTTAGAAAGGCACCCTCTGCTCCTGGCCCATCCAGGCCAACGAGCACGGTTGTTTCCGCGCCCATTCGGAGCCCTTCTGTGGGCTCTACCCAACCCGGGTGCTCCCTTGGTAAAGCTGCCGGCAAAAAGGGTTCATACCCAGCCCCGGCTAAAACCAGGGCTTCCCCCTCTTCCCCCTCTTCCCCCAGCGTGACCGTTTCCCGTAAGGCGAAACGGCCACGCGCCTCCACCGAGTCGGTAGACTCACAGGAGGCAACACCCCTGAAGATGGTCGCTAGGCCATCTTCCGGGGTTCCTAAAGCTGTTCCCTGAAAGGAGAACAGCAACAAAGGAGCTTCGGCTCCTTCGCCCACGCCCCGAGGTGGAGCGAGTGGCTCGGAGACGGTGGTTCCTCGAAAAGAGGGACCCCGCCTCCGAAGCCGCAACGCCCGCATAAGGTTTCGTGGCGGAGGGAGGAAAAGACTCGCATGGCGAGCCCAACCTTCCCCAATAAGTCCTCGAAGGCGACAGCGCCTTCGAGGGGTTCTGCTCCCGGGAAGCGTACGGCCATTCCCGTGAGGGTCTTCAGTTCGAGGAGGGCCCCCGCGTCTCCACCGAGCTAGGCCTGGAGGGCATATTCCTTCAATGGAATTGCCGTGGACTCCGGGCCAACTGAGAGGTGCTGCGGAGGCTCGTCTTGTCCCGATCCCCGTTAGCTATCTTTTTTTCAGGAGACCATGCTAGGCGCGTGCCCCCTGCCTGCCCTCCCGGGGTATAAGGGTCTTGCGACCCCACCACCGCGGGATGGCCGGGCTGGGGGATGCGCGGTTTACACCCGGCATGATGTCTCCGTTCTTCGTTTCTCTTTAGATACCCCCTTTCAGGCAGTGGCTGTGCAGCTGCACCTGGATAGGAGGTATACTATCATTTCTGCGTACATTCCACCGTCAGCTCACTTGGACGCGGGGGACTTCCGCCGCGTCGTGGCACGGTTGCCGAGGCCCTTTCTCTTGCTTGGAGATCTGAACGGCAGGCATCCTCTCTGGGGAGATTACTCCATAAATCCCAGGGGACAAGTCCTTGCTGATCTGATCGAAGAGCTTGAGATGGGTGTCCTAAACGTGGGTGAGTTTACGCATCACTGTCCGAGAACCGCTTCATTTTCTTGCCTTGACCTATCTTTGTGCTCTTCGGATACACAGCCTGATTTTGATTGCGGGGTGGTCGATGACCTCCATGGTAGTGATCACTTTCCCATTCAAATATCATTTTCAGGGCAACTGCCGCCTCAGAGATCACCTCAGTGGTGCTTGGCGCGGGCGCGGTGGCCTGAGTTTCAGGAAATGACTGAATTCTCTATCTCAGTCGACGAGTTTAGGTCGGTAGATGAGGCCGTTGAGTTCTTCTCCGGCAACCTCATCGCCGTGGGCCCGACTTCTATTCCTAGGACGTCTGGCCCTGCACGTCGACCACTCCCATGGTGGTCGGCCGATAGTGAGACGGCCCTAAAACAGAAGCGTTATGCCTACATGCGCTATAAGCGACGCCCGAACGATTTCACTGTCGCTGAATTTCGTCGGGCTAGGGCTAGGTTCCGGTATATTTCGAAGCACGCCCGCCGCTCTTCTTGGCGGGCATACGTGTCTTCACTTAAGGGAAAACCCCTTCAGCTGAGGTGTGGAACTGAGTCAAAAGGATTCGGGGCAAGTTCTCGCAGGACCCCCCTCCCGTTCTCCAGGGGAATGGGACCGCAATCTCGGACCCCGCGTCCGTGGCGGAATCCTTCGAGACCACTTTTTCCGCATTCTCTAGCCGTGATGCTGCTCCGCCAGCATGCAATGCACGTCGTGATGTCGCGGAAGGCGGCCGGCCTGACTTTACCTCCAGAGGCGGTGAAAACTTCAACGACAAGTTTACTGTGAGTGAGTTGCGTTCCGCTCTCGCTTCGTGCGCGGACACCGCTCATCGTCCGGACGATGTCCCGTACGCCATGCTTCGACACCTGGGTGAGCGAGGCATGGCCTTTCTGTTAGATTTGTTCAACAGGATCTGGGTGGAAGGTCTTCTCCCAGACTCCTGGCGAATCGCTACTGTGCTTGCCTTTCGCAAACCGGGGAGAGATCACTCTACTCCGACCGGTTTCCGCCCAATCTCTCTAACCTCTTGCGTGTGCAAGTTGATGGAGAAATTGGTAAATATTAGATAGCCTTTTTCCTGGCCACGGAGGCCATTTTTCTTCCGCACAGTGCGGCTTCCGCAAGTTCCACTCCACATCGGATGCTCTGCTCTGACAGGAAAATGCGGTCTGCGAGGCTTTCCTTCGTAGACAGCACTACGCCACGGTCTTTTTCGATCTTGAGAAGGCCTATGATACCGCATGGCGATACGGTATCATCTAGACTCTGCACACGATGGGAGCGAGGGGACGCCTCCCAATGTTTATATCTGAATTTTTGCGAGATCGTCGATTCCGCGTACGGGTGGGGGGAGCCCTCTCCTGCCCAAAGGAGCAGGAAGAGGGTGTCCCGCAGGGAAGTGTCCTCAGTGTCACACTCTTTGCCCTGAGCATCAATGGCATCACCTCCGTGCTGCCGGAAGATGTTCTCGCTACGCTCTACGTGGACGACCTTTCGATCTCTTTTGGCGCGGCCCAGATGCCAACTCTGGAGCGTCGACTCCAACAGGCATTGAACCGCGTCTCTCGCTATGCCGAAGCGCACAGGTTTCGGTTTTCTTTGGCCAAGACTAAGGTGGTGCACTTCTGCCGCCATCCACGGCTTCACCCGACCCAGATTTGTTTCTTAATGGGATGCGCCTGGATGTGGTTGAGTCGCACCGTTTCCTTGGTCTTGTATTCGACCGACGCCTCACCTAGGAGGCTCATATTCGCAGCCTTAGGGTCTCTTGTACCCGCGCCATGGACATTCTCCGTTCCGTGACGTTCAGCGCTTGGGGCGCTGATAGGGCTACTGCCTTACTTTTTTATCGTTCCTTTGTTCGCTCGAAGCTCGACTACGGATGCGAGTTTTATGCATCCGCAGCCGAGCGTTTATTGCAGAAGGTGGATTCGATCCACCATACAAGCCTTCGCCTTGCGACCGGTGCCTTCCGCACTTCCCCCATTGAGAGCCTGTTGGTCGATGCTGGGGAGATGCCACTCGCTCTGCGCCGCGTGCAGTGCATCACTCGCCTGTACGCGCGAGCCCGGTGCCTCCCTCAGTCGCCAACAGCTCTCACTGCATCCGCAGCTGATCTCGATGTTGCCTATGCCGCCGAGAGGTAGATATAGCTCTCGAGCCGTTGGTGCCCCTGGTTCTGCCCAGGACGCCACCCTGGAGGGTACCACATTTGGCTATTTGTCGCCACGCCTCTGCTCCCAAAGCTTATACTGCGCCGGGAGTATTGCGTTCGACCTTTTTGGAGCACACATCGTGTCACGCTGGAACCGTGCCAGTGTATACGGATGGCTCCAAGTCCCAAGAGGGGGTCGGCTTCCACACCGTATTCCCTCTGTTTGAAGTCAGCGGGGCTCTACCAGGCGCTGCGTCTGTCTTCACGGCCGAGCTGGTGGCAATACACCACTCGGTACGGGAGATTACGCGACGTGCCCGGTTCGGAGACCGGATTGTGATCTATTGCGACTCACAAAGCGCCCTGAGTTCTCTCGGGGCATTGGTATCTCCGCATCCCCTGGTTCGCGAAATCCGTGACGCCACGGTTTTGGCGAGCCGGGCAGATGTCGAGATTATCTTCTGCTGGGTTCCTGGACATGTAGAAATTTCGGGGAATGAGCGCGCCGATGCGGGCGCCAAAGAGTCCGCGAGGACCCTGCGACCGGACCAGCGTTTCGCTCTTCCTCACACTGACTACATGGCAGGAATACGGGCAGCTCTTCGGACTGCTTGGCAAAGAAGATGGGAGACGGTCGAAGGGAACTTAAAGTTGCGTGCCATTGCGCCGCGACTGTTCCCATGGACCTATCCCCCAATGCCGCGGCGGCTTCAGGTTGCTTTCTGTCGTCTCCGAATCGGGCACACTCGTGTGACGCATCGCTATTTGATGGGGCGCTCGCCTGCGCCCTATTGCAACGTCTGCGTCGTCCCCCAGACTGTTCGGCACATTCTTGTCGAATGTCCCATTCTGGGTGATCTTCGCGCACGACACCTGTCCCGGTACCGGGATGGGCGGGGTCGCTACCGCCTGTCCCTTGTACTCGGGACGAGTGCGTGCACTTTGACTGGTGGACTTATTGACTTTTTGGGGGAGGCCAGCCTTCTCCCTTTCATTTAACCCGGTTTAATTGTTGTTGTTGTTTTTGTTATTGTTTTTGTTATTGCTTTGTTATTGTTATTGTTATTTCTTTTTATTGTTGTTTCCTGTTCAATTTTTTAAAGTAGCCTAGAACTAGGCTGTTTGTTTACGGCAACTTATGCCTAAGTCGGCAGTCGCCAGATAGCCCCTTAAATAAAATAAAAATTCTCCCTATTATTTAAGCAGGGTTTGTTTTTTTTTGTTTTTTGCATTTGTTTTTGTTTTTTTCCTTTAGGTTGCACGCTCCTGCGCTGGGGGGACCTCCCCCCGATGCAGGAGCTTGCTTCCTTTCCCCCATTTGGGGCTTTTTTCCGTTTCTTTAATTTTATTTTAAAGTAGCCTAGAACTAGGCCAGTTTTAATACAGCGAATAATGCCCATGTAGGCAGTCGCCAGATGAGCTCTTAAAAAAAAATTAAAAAAATTAAGCCCTATGTCATCCACGGCTCCCATCACCGTTTGGATGGTCTTACCACTGAGGCCAACCTTTCCCCCTTTGAGGTAGAGGTCGTTGCCGCTCACCATCAGAGCAACAACTGAATTCTCAGAAATCTGAGCTTTCTCTGCCTCTACTCTGATGTTGTGGTTACCCCATCCTGACAGGCAGCTTACCTTCACGCTAGTGCGAAGGCGGGCCGCTAGCAGCGGCTGTAGATCCCGTGTTTGCGAGTCACCAATGAGGGTGACCTTCGGACACTTGGTCTCTGAAGACGGTCTTCCCTTGTGGAAGAGGCCTCCCCTTTTCCTCTTTACCCTTCACATTCTTATCTTTCTTTTTCTTCTTGTTTATCTGTTTTTCTTCTATTTTTGGTTCTACTTTTGTTTCAACTTTCTTCTTTTTCTTTTTTTTTTTCTTTTTTTTTTCCTTTCTTCTTTTTCTCTCTCCTCAGATGATGCCGAATCTCCGCTTGGGTACCAGGGGATTCCGGCACGTCAGTGGGCGGCGCCTCTTCTAGGCATCAAATCTGAGCTGCGTTAAGGGCTTCGAGTTTCTCCAACTTTCTTTTAAGGATTTTAGCTCTCTCCTCTGAGGCTCTATAGAGGTCTTTTAATTTCTCCACCTCTCGCGTCAATATGCAAGTAGTGCAGATACTTTCAGGGCTGCATTTTGAGTAGCAGCCCTCCGGAAAGTCAACGCACCACTTTTCTAACTGGCATGTTGCACAGTTGTGTTTTAGACAAACGGGTCCTTTTTTGCCTGTCATTTTGAGCGCGTTTTCTCTCTCTGAAAACTCGTGACCAATCAATGATAAAAAAGGGGAGGTTGGTGAGTTCGCCCGGCGTGAGTCGCTCCCGCCTATCGATCGGAGAGGTTTCGGATCTTTCAGAAGCCACGCTCCTTGTGCTGCTGTTCGTCCGACCGAGTCGTCAAACCTCGGCGTGCCGTGGCTCCCAACCAAGCAGCACTGACGGTCCCCGAAGGGGACATCGATTTCTCACCAGGTGAACAACGGAGCACGCCCCGTACTAAACTCCTACTAGTTCCCTTCACGACGGCCAGGATCTCGGAGTAGCTTTCAATAGATATCCCGCCACACCAAGAGACTCGACCCAAGGCTTTTTATTGGCCTGGCAACCAACCTGGGAAACAAAGGGCCGTCACCTCAGACCGATGCTACCAGAGGCACCCGTCAACGGGCCATGGGAACGGTCAATAATTACGCGCCAGGGAAGGGGTTAACGGGGCAATACCCTCATCCCATTCATCGTGCCCCAACGCCTAGGACACCTCTAGTCCTAGTCTCTCGCAACCAGTGAGCGTCGATTGGCGTTATTTATAGAGGTTCCAAAGCCTCTCTTCTGACGCATGAGGTAGCTGCCAGGTCCTTATATGTAGATAGAGGGAAAAAAGGGAAAGAGTGACATGATATGAGTAGGCTTCTTTTTTTTGTTGTTTTTTTCTTTTTGTATAAGTGGGAGAGATAGGATAAAAGTAGAAAGGAGAAGGATAGAGTAGAAAAAGGAAGGAATGACGCACTTAGTCTGGATCTTTGTTTCCAACCAAATCAACAAGGGAAGCCCTACCAGGGGTACCCAGAAGAGGTACCCCCGCCGACATAGCTCGAAAAGTCAAAGGTACACTCAAGCTCTCTTCCCGCGACAAGGGGGCGTCACCTCTCCCTCTACTTTCTTCACGTTTATTATAAACGTGAAGGCGAAGACAGCTGGCGAGGTCCTTCAAGAGTTATAGGGAAAGATGGGAAGATCAACATTTTGTGCCATGGGGGTCATATAGTTAGGGCCCATGTATGTAGAGTAAAAAGGTGTTCTTTCTGGTAAGGAGAAAAATGAGAGCACTAGCAGTGTGCAGGCTACATAGAGGACACACCAGGCTGCTGCCACTAAATATGCTAGTGATGAAGAGGATGAACAAGATATTGAAAATAATGAAATAAATCCAGAAAGCAAGAATACTTTTCCGAACGTGGGGAAGCGTTATGAGGTGTCATTGACAGATTCCAATGAGAGAGTGAATGTCAAAATATTGGGCAGAGCAGGCAAAGCTACAGGAAAACATAAGAACTGCTTTAACTATCGCAATGAGACTACTGGTGAAGAGACCTGGATGAATTTCGAAAAGGATGTTAATGAGTTCAGAGAAATAGAAAAAAATGAGGAAATAATACGCTTGTTCAGATGATAAAACTATGGAAGTCAAGAGAAAAGTAGATAGTTGGAGGACGAATGATGTGTTTGAAGAAATATATTGGGAAGGCCAAGACACCATATCTACAAGATGGATTGTGACAGAGAAAGAAACCAAGCATGGGAAAATTATGAAAGCTAGACTAGTGGACTGAGGATTTGAGGAAGAACTTAATGAAGATGTTAGCACCGAATCTCCAACATGTTGTAAGGAAGCATTAAGGCTGGCACTAGCTATAATACAAATGAAAGGTTGGTTATGTCACACAATAGACATTAAATCAGCATTCCTACAAAGTAGTGGCATTAAACGTGAAGTATACTTACAGCCACCACCTGAATTCTTTTGCGGGAGAATTTGGAAACTTAAGAAGACCGTATATGGACTAAGTGATAGTGCTAGAATGTGGTATAATACTGTGAAGGAAGAACTCATCAAGCTTGGGATGTGAATGTCGAGATTTGATTCAGCTATGTTTATGTATTCCAGAGACAGCAATTTGGAAGGTATTGTCTATTCATGTGGATCACTTTTATTGGGGTAGTACTGACCAGTTTGAAAACCAAGTATTTGAAAAATTAAAAGAGAGTTTCCTGATTGGATCAACCAACTCTAAAGAGTTTGAATACCTAAGTTTGAACATATAGCAAAAGGATGGTGGGATCAGTATGGACCAAGAAAGTTACATCAAGCCACTAAAACAATTAGACATAAGTCACAAAAGGACCCAGAAAAAAGATACCAGCCTTAATGAAGAGGAGAGTTGCAAGTATAGATCGATTGTGGGTCAGCTCAATTGGATAGGGACTCAGACCAGGCCAGATATTTCATTTAATGTCTGTTCTTTAAGTACATTGATTAAGAAGTGTACAATCGGTGACTGAAGGACTGGTTTTAAAGTGCTATAGTGATGCTTCATTTGCTAATTTGACCGATTGTGGTTCACAAGCGGGTTTCATAGTTTTTCTTGCCGATAAGATGGATAGGAGGTGTCCCATCATGTGGAAATCAAAGAAAATAAGGAGGGTTGTGAAGTCTACACTGGCAGCAGAAACTATGGCTCTGTTGGAAGCAGCTGAGAGTGCATATTACATTTGGAAAATGCTGGAAGATATGGGTATTATGGAAGTGCTGCCTATAAGATGATCTGTGGATAATAAGTCCCTGGTAGAGGCACTTAGGTCAGTGAAGAAGGTGGATGACAAGTACCTTAGGATAAATATTGCTTGTTTGAAGGATATGCTTGAAAGAAAAGATATAGCCACTGGAATCGGTCAATATGAAAAATCAACTTGCAAATTGCCTCACCAAAAAGGGGGCATCATCTCAAATGCTCATTGAAGCAGTAACTAGGTAAATTGCTACTTAACTTTAAGTAGTGGGCATCAGTGTTTTGTATATATATATATATATATAGATATAGATAGACAGACAGACAGACAGACAGACAGACATACATACATACATACATACATACATACATACATACATATATATATATATATATATATATATATATATATATATATATATATATATATATATATATATATATATATATAAGGATACCTCTTTACCAGCTTTCAATGCACTTCATGATGTCACTGAACACCACTGAATGGACTTGACCTCCAAAGGTGGAGAACCTTTCTTCAACCTCAGATTTACACTGATTGATTTGCATTCCACTCTCGTTTCATGCAATGCCATCGCCCTTTGTCTGGACGATGTCCTGTACACCATTCTTCAACATCTAGGCAAGCAAGGCATGGCTTTTGTTTGATTTGTTTAACCGGATCTGGACAGAGGGCATCTTCCCAGACTCCTAGTCAATATCTACTCTGTTCACCTTTTGAAAACGGGAGAGATCCGTCTACCCTGGCCACCTTCTACTTAACCTTTCTAACTTCCTGTCTGTGTAAGTTGATGGAAAAATTGGTAAAGGTTAGATTAGCATTTATCCTGGACAGTGGAGGACACCTGCCTTCTGCACAGTGTGGCTTCCACAAATCCACTCCATATTGCTGAGTGGTCTGTCTCTCAAGCAAGCTACTGAAAAGCCTTCATAGTCAATGTGGGTAGCTTTTTCTTGAGGATGCATAAGCAGCCACTTCCTTGGTTACCATCCAGTTGCTGGAAAGACAAGGTATCCTGTGGCAATAACCGAACTGTCCTGGGTTAATGTTGGGGAAACCCTTACCTAAACTACCCCTATTTTTTTGATAAATTGTCAAAATTGCCCATTTGTCCAAGAGTGACCCGAGGTGGGTTAATTTTACTTAGTTCTGACCTAACCTGTACCAGATGTTTAAAAGAATGAACATGTTCAATGAGATTACAAATCCTGGAAGCGTCAATCAGAATAGTTAATGAGTAATTAAGCCACAAGCTATACAAAGAGAGGAGAATGTGAAAGAAAGCTAGGACAGAGTGAAAAGGATTGAGAGCTTCTCCATGATGCTGTTTCGCCATGAGGTATTATAGGCCTCTAGATCCAAATAGACTGGTGTACTGAGGTCTATGAAGGAAGGCCTCACAGATAGCATTTTCAGGTTGGAACAGAGCATCCAATGTGGAGTGTAACTTGCGGAAGCAACACTTTGCAGAAGACAGGCGGCCTCCGCTGACCAGGAAATAGGCTAATCTAACATTTACCAGTTTCTCCATCAACTTGCACACGCAGTAGGTTAGAAAGGTTGGGTGGAAGCTGGCTAGAGTAGACTGATCTCTCCCACGGGTTTGAAAAAAAGCAAGCAGTGTAGCCATTCTCTAGGAGTATGGGAGCATGATCTCTGTTCAGATCCTGTTGAACAAATCTAGTAAAAGGCCATGCTTATCTCACCTAGGTGTTGAACCATTGAACAAACCAATATTTAAAAGGCAGACTGATGGCAGTGTTGTAAATTTCAATAATAAAAAATGCGGGAAATGGCTCCCACATACAAATCACTCACCAGTCTCCTCATCCTCACTTCTGAGGTGCATTGTCCTTATTTTTTGTGTCTTTACTAATTCTCAGAATCTAATTTGATCTCTGACAAAACATTATTTCATGCAGGAGTGAGAGAAATTGAGAGCAGTCTAGCAATAATGGGTTGGCTTGAGACGGTTCTGGTGTCAGCTATACATTCACTCCCCTCAGGGAGGAATGTCTCATCCCTTGCTGAAGTTCTTATCTTCAGTCATCAGTGGGTGAATGAAGTCATTGTGTTCAGACGGTTAATCTTCTCACTCCTGGAAATTGATACGCTGCTACAAGTAAGATTGATTTCATTGCTATTTCAGTAACATTTAAGATATGTGATAAAATCTCAGAGGCTGTACATGGTACTTTTAAGTCTATACCACACTGTACTACCTATAAGTATGGCTATCACTCTTGTGATAACAGCAATTAATCAATAAATCTCGAAGGAAAGGTAAAATACTGTAACACAAACTTCCCCGGAAATCAGATGTCAGAATTGAAAAACATCCCAAATCAATGGTAGTGTCAAATACCTAAATACTGATTAAGTTTCACATGAAATGTCCTTTTCTTTATATATCATGAAGGGAAATGTTAAACAATGATTTACTAATCCACTTTTCTTTGCAGATTAACTATAAAAGAGTGTAACTGAGTGTTTTATAGCCCTTTACTCCTTTCAACACCATTGGTATCTACCCAAGAAATTAGAGTAATTTTGAAGTATGAATTGAATTATATGGATTTTTATATGTGGGACTTTTCATGGCCCCGGGCCTTCACAAAGTGCCTCTCTACCAACTTAAGTAAAACTTGAGGCAAGAGGTGGGTCTTCAAGGCATGCTTGAAGGTATTGAAGGAGAGGGGGTTAGTGTATCCCAGCATTCAAATCATCCCACATTCTCATGGCAAATGTAGAGAAAGCAAACTCAGTATGAGGCAGAGCCAGTGTAAGGTCTCAGTTGTTGGAATAGTGTGATGTATAGACTGTTAGACTAGGCATGAATGTTTCTGTCTCATGGATTGTCATTACCATTGGAAGTTTCTCCTGGTGCATTACTAAATAATGTGCGCCATTCATACTTGTGTTTTAGGAAGGAAATATATGCTTCCTCTCCCTTGGAAACTGAAACAACCCCAAATCATCACACTTGTAGGGCGTTTCATTATCTTTTGGGTGTATTTAAGATCCATTCTATTTGAGCCACTGGGCTGATGAACCTTTTTAGGACAGCTTCTGAATGTTCAAAATGTTCACTCATTGCTGAATAAAACTTTTCCACTCTTAAACAATCCAATGAATGTATTTTTTACAAGATGCGACATGTTTGTTACGCATTTTTTCATTAATGAATGGTTTCTTTACAGCATGATGAGATAGTAATCCAAGTTCTTTTTGTAGCCACTCCTGGATAGTTCGTTCAGAAACATCAGATAATATATTATATTAAATTTTAGTTCTTTTGCAGTTATTGTTTGATTATTCACTACTAAATGTTTCATAAGCATCTCTGCCAGATCGTTTTTTAGGTACTGGTGGAAATAGGCTAATGTTATGACTGGTATGGAAGATTATGCCAGTTAATGTCTGGTGAGAAAGATTACGCCAGTTTACGGTTGGTAACGTTGTCTTATATGACTGGAGGAGGCACGGAGCTCGGAATGTTGTCTGATATGACTGGTGATGAAGATTATGGCTGGTAACGTTGTCTTATACGACTGGTGAGGAAGATTACGGCTGGTAACGTCATCTTATACGACTGGAGGAGGCACAAAGCTTGGAATGTTTTCTGATACGACTGGTGATGAAGATTGGGGCTAGTAACGTCGTCTTATACGGCTGGTAACGTCATCTTATACGACTGGAGGTAGATTTGCCAGTTTACGGCTGGTAACGTCGTCTTATACGACTGGAGGAGGCATAAAGCTCGGAACATCGTCTGATTTGACTGGTGAGGAAGATTATGCCAGTTTATGGCTGGTAACGTCATCTTATATGACTGGAGAAGGCACGATGCTCGACGGAGGAAGAGACTACCAGTTGCTTGAAGATATTAATCGGTTATGTTGAATTACACGGGACAGAAGGACGTAATCAGACAATTTTAAGGTGGTGGATTTATGTCTGAGAGTCTCCTCTCTCTCACAAGAAGTTTTGTAATTTTTTGCATGCTCATTTCAAGTGGGTGTGGTTTCATAGAATATTAAACATAGTAGGAGGGGCTTTATAATAATGGTCCATCTATATTTGATTTAGTTATTAAGCTTTTTAGAGCATTGAACACAGTGAGATGGTTTTTATAATAACTATCCAATTAACTTTTTCATAGGGTTAATGGGGCGGAGATTTCTGACAACTGAGCCAATGTAAATACATTTTGCAGATAGAGAATACTCCTACCTTAGTATTAACCAATAGTATATAATTCAAGATGATTAGAGGTGGAGCCAGACAGGGTTTACCTAAGAATGTCTTTTGCAAAAAACAAACAAACAGTGAAACCACAGGAAATTAGTCGGCGGTATTAAAGATTTTTGATCTTAAGAACGAAGATTGCTTGTTGCCATATGAGTTTGCGAGAAGGGGTTCACAAAAATGGAATGCCTGTGTCAGATACTGCACTTTTAGCTTCGAAGATAATGTACATCTGTGTAAATTTCTTCATTCAGAGGTTACTTGGTGTTTTCGAGCCTGCTGGCTTTAAACGCTTCCTCGTTATTCGCTCCACTGATGGCACCATGTTGGCCAAGAGTAACATGATCTATCAGAGGAGAGCATTAGCTAGTGTAATTGGTAGAGAGCCGAAGTTGACGCGTTTCTCGGACGGGAGTCTTCTGGCGAATCGCTCCGAGGCGGCCAAGATAAGTGCTCTCGGACGCTTGATGGCACCCTGGTGTGTGTGACGCCGCACTCTACCATGAACTTTGTGAAAGGATAGTTTATGTGAGGGAACTCGTTGACTACTCAATAGAGAACATCACCTTAGAGCTGGCCGACCATGAGGCGGTCAAGGTCGAACGTGTGATGAGAAAACAGGGAGGTGCATCGAGACCTACCCCTACACTCTTCGTCACGTTCGACTGTGACAAGCTCCCTGAGTCGGTGCGCGCCGGTTGGTACCGCTACCGTGTGAAGGCATTCGTGCCACTGCCGCGGAGGTGCTATTACTGTCACCGCTTCGGCCATACGAATCGCTCATATAGATGTGCAAAGTTCGGGTCACGCGAACTCTGTGTAAATTGCTCCAAGGCCGCACACAATAAGTCCAAAAATCGTCTGTGGCCAAGTGTGTCAATGGCGTGCCCCCTGCCCACCCTCCTGGGGTATAAGGGTTTTGCGACCCCACCACCGCGGGATGACCGGGCTGGGGGATGCGCGGTTTACACCCGGCATGATGTCTCCTTTGTTCCTTTCACTTTAGATACCTCCTTTCAGGCAGTGGCTGTGCACCTGGATAGGAGGTATACTATCATTTCTGCGTACATTCCACTGTCAGCTGACTACGACGCGGGGAGTTCCGCCGCGTCGTGGCATGGTTGCCGAGGCCCTTTCTCTTGCTTGGAGATCTGAAAGGCAGATATCCTCTCTTGGAGGATTACTCATTAAATCCCAGGGGACAAGTCCTTGCCGATCTGATCGAAGAGTTTAAGATAGGGGTCCTAAATGTGGATGAGTTTACGCATCACTGCCCGAGAACCGCTTCATTTTCTTGCCTTGATCTATATTTGTGCTCTTCGGATGCACAGCCTGATTTTGATTGGGGGGTGGTCGATGACCTCCATGGTAGTGATCACTTCACTTTCCCATTCAAATATCATTTTCAGGGCAACTGCCGCCTGAGAGCCCACCTCGGTGGTGCTTGGCGCGGGCGCGGTGGCCTGCATTTCAGGAAATGACTGAATTATCTATCTCATTCGAGGAGTTTAGTTCAGTAAATGAGGCCGTTGACTTCTTCTCCGGTAACCTTGTCGCCGTGGGCCTGACTACTATTCCCAGAACGTCTGGCCGTTTTGCACGCCGACCACTCTCGTGGTGGTCGGCCGAGTGTGAGACGGCCCTCAAACTGAAGCGTTATGCCTACATGCGCTATAAGCGCCGCCCGAACGATTTCACTGTCGGTGAATTTCGTTGGGCTAGGGCTAGGTTCCGGTATATTTCGAAGCACGCCCGCCGCTCTTGTGGCGGGCATACGTGTCTTCACTTAACGGGAAGACCTCTCTAGCAGAGGTGTGGAAGCGAGTTAAAAGGATTCGGGGCAAGTTCTCGCAGGACCCCCCTCCCGTTCTCCAGGAGAATGGGACCGCAATCTCGGACCCCGCGACCGCTTTCTCCGCATTATCTTGCCGGGATGCTGCCCCGCCAGCATTCAATGCACGTCGTGATGTCGCGGAAGGCCGCCGACTGGACTTTACCTCCAGAGGCGTTTAACCCTTTAACGACAGGTTTACTCTGAATGAGTTGCGTTCCGCTCTGCTTCGTGCGCGGACACCGCCCATCGTCCGGACGATGTCCCGTACGCCATGCTTCGACACCTGGGTGAGCGAGGCATGGCCTTTCTGTTAGATTTGTTCAACAGGATCTGGGTGGAGGGTCTCCTACCAGATTCCTTGTGAATTGCTACTGTGCTCGCCTTTCGCAAACCGGGGAGAGATCGCTCTACGGCCCGTTTCCGCCCAATCTCTCTAACCTCTTGCGTGTGCAAGTTGATGGAGAAATTGTTAAATGTTAGATTAGCCTTTTTCATGGACAGCGGAGGTCATCTGTCTTCTGCACAGTGCGGCTTCCGCAAGTTTCCACTCCACGTCAGATGCTCTGCTCCGACTGAAAAATGCCGTCTGCGAAGCTTTCCTTTGTAGTCAGCACTACGCCACGGTGTTTTTCGATCTGAGAAGGCCTATGATAGCGCATGGCGATACGATATCATGGAGACTCTGCACACGATGGGGGCGAGGGGACGCCTCCCAATGTTTATATCCGAATTTTTGCGAGATCGTCGATTCCCAGTACAGGTGGGGGGAGCCCTCTCCGGCCCAAAGGAGCAGGAAAGTGTCCTCAGTGTCACACTCTTTGCCCTGAGCATCAACGGCATCACCTCCGTGCTGCCGGAAGATGTTCTCGCTACGCTCTACGTGGACTACCTTCGATCTCTTTTGGCGCGGCCCAGATGCCAACGTTGGAGCGTCGACTCCAACAGGCATTGAACCACGTCTCTCGCTATGCCGAAGCGCACAGGTTTCGGTTTTCTTTGGCCAAGACTAAGGTGGTGCACTTCTGCCGCCATCCACGACTCCACCCCGACCCAGATTTATTTCTTAATGGGGTGCGCCTGGAAGTGGTGGAATCGCACCGTTTCCTTGGTCTTGTATTTGACCGACGCCTCACCTGGGAGGCTCATATTCGCAGGCTTAGGGTCTGTTGTAGCCGCGCTATGGATATTCTCCGCTCCGTAACGTTCAGCGCTGGGGCGCTGATAGGGCTACTGCATTACTTTTTTATCGTTCGAAGCTCGACTAAGAGTTTTATGCATCCGCAGCTGAACGTTTATGGCGGAAGGTGGACTCGATCCACCACACCGGCCTTCGCCTTGTGACCGGTGCCTTCCGCACTTCCTCCATTGAGAGCCTACTAGTCGATGCTGGGGAGCTGCCACCTGCTCTACGCCATGTAGAGTGCATTATTCGCCTTGTCACGCGAGTCCGGCGTCTCCCTCAGTCTCCAGCAGCTCTCACTGCATCCGCTGCTGACTTCGACGGTGTCTATGCCGCCGAGAGACTCCAGTCATACCCTAAGCCCTTTTGGTTTAAGGCCAGGAAACTCCTTCGCGAGCTAGGTATAGCTCTCGGGCCGGTGGCTGCCCTGGTTCTGCCCAGGACGCCACCTGGAGGGTACCACATTTGGCTATTTGTCACCACGCCTCTGCTCCTAAAGCTTGTACAGCGCGGGGAGTATTGCGTTCGACTTTTCTGGAGCACACCTCGTGTCACGCTCGAACCGTGCCAGTATTTACAGATGGCTGCAAGTCCGAAGAGGGGGTCGGCTTCCACGCCGTATTCCCTCTGGTTGAAGTCAGCGGGGCTCTGCCAGGCGCTGCGTCTGTCTTCACGGCCGAGCTGGTGGCAATACACCACTCGGTACGGGAGATTATGCGACGTGCCCGGTTCAGAGACCGGATTGTGATTTATAACGACTCACAAAGCGCCCTGAGTTCTCTCGGGGCATTAGAATATCCGCATCCCCTGGTTCGCGTTATCCGTGAGATGGACTTTACATGGACATGTACGAATTGCGGGGAATGAGGGCGCCAAAGAGTCCGCGAGGACTCTGCGACCGGACCAGCGTTTCGCTCTTCTTCACACCGACTACATGGCAGGAATACGGGCAGCTCTTCGGACTGCTTGGCAAAGAAGATGGGAGACGGTCCAGGGGAACTTAAAGTTGCGTGCCATTGCGCCGCGACTGTTCCCATGGCCCTATCCCCCAATGCCGCAACGGCTTCAGATCGCTTTCTGTCGTCTCCGAATCGGGCACACTCGTGTGACGCATCGCAATTTGATGGAGCGCTCGCCAGCGCCCTATTGTGACTGCATCGTCCCCCAAACTGTTCGGCACATTTTTGTTGAATGTCCCAGTCTGGGTGATCTTCGTGCACGATACCTGTCCAGGTACCGTTATGGGTGGGGTCGCTACTGCCTGTCCCTTGTACTCGGGATGGATTTGTGCACACTAACCTGTGTACTTTTAGACTTTTTGGAGGAGGCCAGCCTTCTCCCTATTATTTAAAATTCAACCATGGATCGTGGTCTTCTTCGGCGGGAGAGGGTGGGCCTTTCCCCCGTCGACGGAGCTCGCTCTATATTTCTTCTATTTGTTTGTTTTTCCTTTGCCTTTTGTCTGTATTTTTTGTTTTTCCTCTTCTTTTTTTTTAATCTGGCCTTTAATGTTGCCTAGATTTTGGCTGACTTGAGTGCGGCGACTTATGCCCTAGAAGGCAGTTGCCAGATGACATATAAAAAAAAAATGTTTGAATTTCTGAGCTCTTATTTCATGCCTATCTGATAATCTTTTTTATTATTATTATCATTATTATTATTATTAGTATAACAGTACAGTTGGAGTTTGATCATATGTAAGGATGTAATCTTAACAATAACATTGTTTTTGGTATGCGAAACGCATAAATTAACAGTACTTTGGGCTATGTTTAATTCATTAGCTATCCGTCTCTGAGGTTTCCTACATATATGAAGAGCAACAATAGCATCTCGACAATCACTCTTGAGTCTTTTCTTAGCACACATTAGAATTTTTTTATACCACTTAATGTAAAAACTCACAAAATAATAACGAAATGGCAAAAAAACATGAAATCAGACAAATGTGACACACATCCACACGTAACGAACACTGCCACAATACTAACTTAATATTGCATTGGAAAGCTGTCATATCAGATCATTATATGAAAGCTACCAGATGTTGCTAGAACAAATAGAAAGTGACTTATGCGTCTGTGAATATCACTGAAAATAATACAAATTTTAAGGGTGATTGGATACTTTTCACAGGCACTGTACATCCTCTAAGACAAACTGTATCACTTTTATTTCATATTCTATACCAACATTATAGATTTTTTTTTTAAATTAAAAGGCTTCCATCTGGCGACTGCTTCCAAAGGCACAAGTCACCACAATTAATTTGGAGCCTAATATTATGCTAAATTAGAAAAAAAAAAGACAAACACCAAACCAAAAAATGTTTTTAAGATTTTGTAAGTGTGAGCAGCCTTACTCTCCAATAATAAAAGTAACCAGATGCATTTAATTATGGTTTTGATGGTCATGTTTGGCACAATACTAATATAACTAGTTGAACCTCTTTAATTCAACTACCTTTTCAGGCATAATGTTTTTTGCTTAAACAATTTAGTACTTCCTATGTACTACCATCTTCTGCACCCGTTACTCTTTTGGATGACATTCTGTAGGGCTAAAATACAGCTGATTTAATGAAATTAGCAGGACTGTCACTCAAAAACTCAGCTGCATAGTAAGTGAAGTGTCAAGCTCTGCAACAGCAGATTCAAAGACTACTAAACCTGGGAATGTCAAATTAAAGAGGTTCAACTGCTCTTCAGAGTTTTGAAAATAATTGCTTGAATTTCATTCCCATTCTCAAATTCTTAATATTGATTATATTATTTTAGGTCACAAAACAGGAGATTCACAAAATCTGGGCTGATGTGCAAGACAAATGCAGTGTTAGTGTGTGGAGCAAAGTGAAACTAGCTCTATCTTATGTGCACTGTCTTCTTAGATTGAATGAAGATAGCTTGTATTTGACAGATATTCAGAACAAGGATCTTATTAGAGGTAAGAAGTTGTACAGGAAAAAATCTTTATATAGTTTGTTATAAAAGGTACAGAAAGTCCGCCTGTTGATTCTAACCTTGCCAATTTCTTTAGTATTATCTCTGAAATGCTTTTGTTAGTTTTTGATTCTTGGTTTTAAGTAAATATTCTAGTTGCAGAATTTAGGAGTGTTGAGGGTCCACTTGTTCTAAACAAATTATCGTCCATCATATACAAAAAGGATAAAATATTCATAAAATGCATTCACCCAAATATTTGGCTAGTCAGCATTATCACCAGCACAACCACCATACCTATTGAATTGCTCTTTATCATACAACGATACCATAAGATAGAGAAAAAAATTGACACAATGTAGCAACATCCCCACTCACTTTTGTTATGGCTGATAGCTTTTGTTCACTCAAAGGTTGGTTGTGGCAACAAACCTTTGAAACTGCCACCAGACAACTGCACCTGTCAAGCTAGTTACAATACAGTTGGTAGTGAGATAATGCATCATGCCTGGTTTGGAGATGAGATTGTGATCATTAGCGACTCACAAAGCCCCACTAGTGCTCTCCCTGACATTGGAATCTCCACACGCCCTGGTTTGCTGTATCTATGATGCCGCAAATGTTGAGATCCTATTCTGATGGATTCCTGGACATGTGGGAATGAAGGTGCCAAAGAGTACCTAAGAAGGGGGTGACCAGACTAGCATTTTCCTCTTCCACACACTGACTACATGCCAGGAATCCAGACAAAAAAGATTGGAGACTGACGAGGGGAACTTAAAGTTGCATGCCATTTCACAGCATCTGTTCCCATGGACCTCCCCTCTCCTTCCCAAATGCTGCGATGCACCGCCATTTGATGGAGCGCTCTCTTGCACTTTACTGCAACAGCTGCTCTGTCCCCGAGACTGTTTGGCGCATTCTTGTTGAATGTGCCAGTCTGGGCGATCTTAGCGCATGTTGCCTGTCCAAGTACTGGGATGAGAGACGTCGATACTGCTTGTCCTCGTACTCCGGACGGATTCTTGCACGCAGGCTTGGACTAACTGACTTTTTGGAGGAGGCTGGCCTCTATTTTATTTGACTCTCTCTGGTGTTGGTCACATGTTCTTTTTGTTTTGTTTTTAATTTTAAAGTAGCCTTAGCATTTGGCTGAAATTTTAATTACAGCCACTTATGCCCTTGAAGCCTCCTTGTCGATCCTGTCAAGATGCTGCTCATCCTGCAGAGTGCATTATGCCGCTGTAGGCACAAGTAGACGTAAGGGGCACGGTGATTTGCTCTCCTAGCTGTCGTGCTGACGGGACTCAGCGCCTCATCCGGCCCCAGCTTGACATTCTTTTTCTCCTTCTGCTAACCCCTACTTCGTTTTTTGTACCAATTCTCTTTCACCTTGCACCCCGTAAGGGGCGCGGTAATTTGCCTTCCTGGCCGCCGTGCTGACGGGACTCAGCGCCCCGTCCGTCCCCAGCTTAGCCTTTTCTTTCTTTCAGCACACTGAGCCTAAATAAGGACTGCATAAAAACTATTAAAGAAAAATGTATAAAGTAAATGTAGGCACAAGTCAGCGTCTCTTCTAGTCACTGATGACTCGCATTTCATCTGAACTCTATCTCGACAGTAGCTATGCTGTCTCCTGATGACAAACATACACTAACACATTGGGAATTATGTCAACACAACTTCTTCGATACCTCGATGTTACTCTTAGGCCAGTGATACCCTCTAAATGTTTGTCGCTACGCCTCTGCTTTCAACCCTTCTATACCACTTGGAAGTACTGCTTTCAAATTCTTTGGAGCGCACACCATGTCCCTAATAATGATTGCCAACCATCCTTTCTTCAGTAATTCATAACTTCTCCTGCAGCGGTAGCCGAGGTGAAGAAAGTGTCTTCGAGTGGAGACGACGATCTGGATGATGATGCGAGGAGGAGGCTCGTGAAGAGGCTTCAAGTTATGCTGACGGTCGTGAGTCGGCTTTCGACCTCCTTCAGTCGAAGCACCTTGATAGAGTCCCGGGCTGAGGATCTTTTCGGTTGCCATGTCTACGAGGCCGGCTACAGCGCCGCAATGAAACGGCTCTCGGACTCCTGTACGTATCCATCCTTGCCCTGAAGATGTCCTTTCATTTCTTGTCATTGCCCAGCCCCCAACTTTCCTCTCATAAAATTTTCTCACGGAGATGCCCTCGTTGCTGCTTCTATTATTTTTAAATATGTCTGCCCCTGATGTCAGACCAGTTGGCCTTTTGTGGACACCTCACTTCTTTCTGATTGAATTTCCGGGTTTTCCTTCGACTCGCCCGCTTATCTATACCTCAAGACCTGAAAAACTTGTCACACAAAGTGTGGTTTGCATGCATCAACGTCACTAAATCTACCCGCCCTTCTCGCCCCACCATCCCCTTTATTCCCTATTAAACACAAGGCCTCCCATAATTTTTTTCGCATTAAATTGGCATTCGGAGCGACTGAGTATTATGGGTGCTGGAGCATTTCGTCGAGTCAGGGTTCCTTCCTGGCAGAATCTCCCTAGCACGCCCCAACACGATCCCCCTTCATGCATAATATCATCGCTTGCTCCCCGATCAGCTGTTTCTCACAAGCATGCATTCACACAATCAACCCATCTTTTACATATTTTCAAGTCTTTTCACACCCACACTTTTGTATATTCTCTTTAACAAGTTTATTTCCATCCGTTCTCCTTATATGCCCATACCAGCCCAGAAGTCTTTCAGTCCCAACCTCCTTCACACCGATAAACACCTTACCTAGCTCCTCACTACCCCTCGCACAGCTAGTATCCCTCTTATGTTGTTCATTTGTACTGCTTTCACTCAAAAATTTTCCCTCTCTTTTAAACAGTCTCACTCACATACCCAACATCAGCACCAGCATACTCGCTTGCACTCCATGGATCATTCCAGACTTAAATTCACTCACTCTAATTGCCGCAGACACTCGTACTTTTAAAAATCTTGTGGCCGCAATGTTTCAATTAATCCTCGATAGATAAAACTCCACATTGTTCAACAGTGATACCATGTACTCGAATATCGCACGTCACCCCATTCTCACTCCCTAATACCATGATCTTGCTCTTTGCATTCACATTTAGCAATCTCCTCTTACACATCAAAAGCTACAATGAACATTTCCAAATCCCTTACTCTCAGCCACCAATTCCAGGTCATTGGCATATACCAACATGAATAAAACCCATTCCTCATCAATCTTGCCTCATTTTCCCTCATTTCCATACATTCTTCTCTCAGTCTGACTCGATCCATAAAGATTTTAAATAGCCATGGCAACATTACAAAACCTTGTCTTACTTCCCTACATATGTCAAAACACTCAGTCCATCTTTCACCCTAACACACACCTACCTCTAACATAAATACTTTACACACCATCCAGGATTTCCTTGAGAAGGAAATCCTGGCTGTTCAGGTCCAGGATCGTCTATCATTTCGCCAGGGTAAGGACTTGGTCCTGGCGCGCCCGGCACTGCCTAGGACGTCTTATGCCTCAATGTTAATAAAGACACCTTCTGCTCCTGGCCCCTCCAGGCCTACGAGCACGGTCGTTTCCGCGCCCATTAGGAACCCTTCTGCTGGTTCTACCCACCCTGGGTGCTTCCCTGGTAAAGCTGGCTGCACAATGGGTTCACACCCACCCCAGGCTAAAACCAGAGTTCCCCTCCCTTCTCCCAGCGTGACCGTTTTCCGTAGATGAAGCCGTTGAGTTCTTCTCCGGCAACCTCATCGACGTGGGCCTAACTACTATTCCTATAAATTCTGGCAGTTTTGCACACGGACCACTCCCGTGGTGGTCAGCTGAGTGTGAGACGGCCCTCAAATAGAAGCGTTATTCCTACATGCGCTATAAGCGCCGCCCGAACGACTTCACTGTCGGTGAATTTCGTCGGGCTAGAGCTAGGTTTCGTTATGTCTCGAAGCACGCCCGACTATCTTCTTGTCGGGCATACGTGTTTTCACTTAACGGGAAGACCCCTCTAGCAGAGGTGTGGAGGCGAGTCAAAAGGATTCGGAGTAAGTTCTCGTAGTCCTCCCTTCTGTTCTCCAGGAGAACTTGACCGCAATCCCTGAACCCGCGTCCGTGGCGGAATCCTTGGCGCCCGTATTCTCTAGCCAGGATGCTGCTCCCCTACATTCAATGCGTGGCGTAATGTCGCGGAAGGCCACCGACTGGACTTTAACGACAGTGACGGAGAACCTTTCAACGACAGGTTTACTTTGAGTGAGTTGAGTTCCGCACCGTTTCGTGCGCGGACACCACCCCTGGTCGTCACCCATGCCTCGACACCTGGGTGAGCGAGGCATGGCCTTTCTGTTAGATATGTTCAACAGGATCTGGATACAGAGTATCCTCCTAAACTCCTCACGAATCTCTATTGTGCCTGCTTTTCGCAAACCGTGGAGAGATCACTCTACCCGGCCGGTTTCCGCCCAATCTCTCTAACCTCCTGCGTGTGCAAGTTGATGGAGAAATTGGTAAATGTTAAATTAGCTTTTTTCGTGGACAGCTGAGACCATCTGTCTTCTACATAGTGCGGCTTTCGCAAGTTCCACTCCACGTCGGATGCTCTCGTCCGATTTGAAAATCCCGTTTGTGAGGCCTTCATTCGTTGACAGCCTTACACCCCCGTATTTTGCTATTTGGAGAAGGCCTATGATACTGAATGGCCATACGGTATCATGAAAACTCTCCACACAATGTTGGCGAGGGGTCGCCTCTCAATCTTATATCTGAATTTTTGCGAGATCGTCGATTCCATGTACTGGTTGAGGGCGCCCTCTCCGGCCCAATTGAGCAGGAAAAGAGTGTCCCTCAGGGAAGTCTCCGTCCTCAGTGTCGTACTCTTTGCCATTAGCATCAACGGCATCACCTCGGTGCTGCCGGAAGATGTTCTCGCTATAGTGTACGTGGACGACCTTTCGATTTCTTTTGGCGCGGCCCAGATGCTAACCCTGGAGCGTCGACTCCAACAGGCATTGAACCGCATCTCTCGCTATCCCGCAGTGCACAGGCTTCGGTTTTCCTTGGCCAAGACTAAGGTGGTGCACTTCTGCAGCCATCCGCGGCTACACCCTAACCCAGATTTGTTTCTAAATGGTGTTGGCCTGGAAGTGGTAGACTCGCACCATTTCCTTGGTTCTGTATTTGATAGACCCCTTACCTGGTAGGCTCATATTCGCAGCCTTAGGGTCTCTTGGACCTGCGTCATGGACATTCTTCGTTCCGTGCCGTTCAGCGCCTGTGGCGCTGATAGAGCTACTGCCTTACTTTTTTATCGATCCTTTGTTCGTTCGAAGCTCGACTACGTATGCGAGTTGTATGCATCCGCAGCTGAGCGTGCATTGCGGAAGGTTAACTCTATCCACCACACCGGCATTCGCCTGGCGATCGGTGCCTTGCGCACGTCCCCATTGAAAGCTTACTTGTCGATGCTGGGGAGATGCAACTCGCTCTGCGCCGTGCACAGTGCATAATTCGCCTGTATGCGCGAGCCCGGCGCCTCCCTCATTCGACAACAGCTATCAATGCATTCGCAGCTGATCTCGTTCTCAGAGCTTTCTATAGCTCTCTGGGCCGGTGGTGCCACTGGTTCTGCCCAGGACGCCACCCGGCAGGGTACCACCTCTTACTATTTGTCGCCACGCCTCTGGTCCCAAAGCTTGTACAGCGCCGGGATTATTGCGTTCGGCCTTTTTTGAGCACACTTCGTGTCACGCTGGAACCGTGCCAGTGTATACGGATGGCTCCAAGTCCCAAGAGGGTGTCTGTTTCCACGCCGTATCCCCTCTGTTTGAAGTCAGCAGGGCTCTACCGGGCGCTGTCTGTCTCCACGGTTGAGTTGGTGGCAATACACTACTCGGTATGGGAGATTACGTGACGTACCCGGTTCGGAGTCCGGATTGTGATTTATAACGAATCACAAAGCGCCCTGAGTGTTCTCGGGGCATTAGAATCTCCGCATCTACTGGTTCGCGAGTTCCGTGACACCACGGTTTTGGCGAGCCGGGCTGATGTCAAGATTATCTTGTGCTGGGTTCCTTGACGTGTAAGCGGGGAATGAGGCCGCCAAAGAGTCCGCCATGACTGGCCGACCAGACCAGCGTCTCGCTCTTCATACCGATTACATGGCAGGAATACCGGCAGCTCTCCGGGTTGCTTGGCAAAGAAGATCGTAGACGGTCGATGGGAACTTAAAGTTGCGTGCCATTTCGCCGCGATTGTCCCCATGCACCTACCCCCCCAATGCCGCGACTGCTTCAGGTTATTTTCTGTCGTCTCCGAATTGGACGCACCGCCATTTGATGGAGCCCTCGCCTGCCCCATACCCTGAAAACTGCGTTGTTCCCCGGATGTTGTGTACGGCGACTTATGCCCAAGTAGCCAGTCGCCAGATCGGTTACCACAATGAAAAAAAACACATTCACCCCAGATTTTTCCCTGGTAGAGCCGGTAGCATAAATGGTTCCAACTAAACCTCGACTAAACCCAGGCTCCTCCACCCTCCCACAGCTTGACCGTTACCCGTAAGGCGAAACGGCCGCGTGCCCCGACTCAGTCGTTAGACTCACAAGGGACAGCACTCCTAAAGTTGCCCCACAAAATAACAACAACAAAGAAGCTTTGGTTCCTACCGCCCCCATGACGGGGGAAGAGGGTGGATCCTCCAAATTAGGGACTCTTCCTCCGAAGTCATCCCGCCTGCAAAACGTTTCGAAGCGTAAGGAGAAAAGACTCGGGTAGCCAGCCAAACCTCCCCTGATAAGTCCTCGAAGGCGAAAGCGCCTTGTTTACACAACGGTTCCCGGAGCTCTGCCTCCAGAAAGTGTACGGTCATTCCTCCTGTGAGGCTCTTCTCTTCGAAGAGGGCCCTGGCATCTACTCCGACCTATTCCTTCCAGGCATAGGTCGGAGTAGATTCCTTTAATAAAATTGCCGCGGACTCCGGGCCAACTGGGAGGAGCTGCGGGACCCTCGTCTCCTCCCGTTACCGGTGGTTAGCTATCATTGTGAAGATCATGCTGGCGCATGCCCTCTGCTCACCCTCCCGAGGTATAAGGGTTTTGCGACCAAACCAGCAGAGGATTTGGGCCGGTCAGGAGTATGCGCCATTTACACACCCGGATTGATGTCTCCGTTCTTCTCTTTACTTTAAATACCTCCTTTAATGCAGAAACGTTGCATCTTTACCTGGATACGAGGTATACTGTAATTTCTGCATACATTCCATCCTCAGCCCACTTCGACGCGTGGGACTTGCGCCGCATTGTGGCATGGTTGTTGCGGCCCTTTTCACTGCTTGGAGATTTGAACGGTAGACACTGGTAGATTAAGTTGGTGGATGATAAGGTTGAGATGTTCTCAGGCAACCTCATCGCTATGGGCCTAACTACTATTCCTAGAACTTCTGGTGGCAGTTTTGCACGCAGACCGCTTCCGTGGTGGTCAGCCGAGTGTGAGACGGCCCTCAAACGGGAGCGTTATGCCTACATGCGCTATAAACGCCGCCTGAACGATATCACTGTGAGTGAATTTCGTCGACCCAGGGGCAGGTTCCGATGTATTTTGAAGGTCGGCCGCCGCTCCTCCTGGCGGGCATATGTATCTTCACTTAATGAGAAGACTCTATCATAGGTATGGGAGAGAGTAGAAATGATTCGGGGCAAGTTCTCGCAGGAATCCCCTCCCGTTCTCCAGGAGAATGCGACCGCAATCTCGGAGCCCCAGAGTCCTTCGAGACCACTTTTCTTTATTCTATAGCCGTGGTGCTGCTATGCCAGCATTCAATACACGTTGTGATGTCGCTGAAGGACTCTTTCTGGACTTTACCTCCAGAGGTGGAGAATCCTTCAACTGCAGTTTTATATTGAGTGAGCTGCGTTCTGCTCTCGCTTAGTGCGCGGACACCCTCCCTGGTCTGGACGATGTCATGCTTTGACACCTAGGTAAGTGAGGCATGGCCTTTCAGTTGGATTTGTTCAACAGGATCTGAACTTAGAGTATCCTCCGAGTCTTGGCGAATGGCTACTGTGCTTGCCCTTCGCAAACCTGGGACAAATCAATCTAACCCGGCCAGTTTCCGCCCAATCTCTATAACTTGTGTGTGCAAGTTGATGGCTAAATTGGTAAATGTTAGACTATCCTTTTTCCTTGACAGTGGAGGCCACCCATCTTCTACACAGTGAATTTTCTGCGAGGCCTTCCTTTGTAGACAGCCTTATACCACCGTGTTTTGTGATTTGGAGAAGGCCTATGACACTACATGGCGATACAGTATCATGGAGAAACCACACATTAGGGGCGAGGGGTCGTCCCCTCAATCGTTATCTCATTTTTTGCGAGATCGCCGGTTCCACATATGGGTGGTGGGGAGACTTCTGGCTCAATGAAGCAGGAAGAGGGTGTTTCGCAGGGAAGTGTCCTCGGTGTCACACTGCCCTGAGCATCAACACTATCACCTCTGTGCTGAGGAAAGATGTTATCCCTACAGTCTATATAGACAACCTTTCGAATTCTTTTGGCTCGACTCAGATGACAACTCTGGAGGGTCGACTTCAACAGGCATTGAACTACGTCTCTCGCTATGCCGAAACGCACAGGTTTGTTTTCCTTGGCCCAGACTAGCGTGGTGCTCTTCTGCCGCCATCCACGGCTCCTCCCCAACACCGACCTTTACCTAAATAGTGTTGGTCAGGAAGTGGTGGATTCGAGATTATCTTCTGTCTTCCTGTACATGTTGGAATTGCATGGAATTACCTCGCAGATGAGGGCGCCAAATAGTCCTCAAGGATTGGGTGACCAGACAAGCATTTTGCTCTTACTTACACCGATTACATGGCAGAAGTTTGGCTAGGAGGGCTGCTTGGCAGATTTGTTGGAAGATGGCCGAGTTGAAGTTAAGGTTGGGTGCAATTACGCTGCACCTGTTCCCATTGACCTATCCTCCAATGCCTCGATGGCTTGAGATTCCTTGGTCATCTTTAAATTGAGCACACTCGCGGGACACATCGTCATTTAATGGAGTGCTTGCATGCATCTGTATTGTGAAGACTGCATTGTCCTCCAGAACTTTCGGTACATTCTTGTTGCATGTCCCAATCTGGCTGATCTACGCCCCCTGTTACCTGTCCCATGGTCGCTAATGCTTGTCCCTTATACTTGGGAAGTATTCGTTTACACAGACTTGTGGACTATCTGACTTTTTGGAAGAGACTGGTCTACTCCATTTCATTTGACTCTTTTTGTTGTAGGGCACATGTTCCTCTATCGGGTGGAGGCAGGCCTTCCCCAGGCTCCGGATCATGATTATTTCTTGTTTGTTTTTTGCCCTTGTTTTTGTATTTTTGTTATTTGCTTTTGCATTTTTTTAATCTAGCCTAGTATAAAGCTGTAACGTGATTATGGCAACTTTTGCTATAGTAGATAGTTACCAGATTGGCTCTTTAAAAAAATACATCACCCTGTCATTCTCATTATCATTATAAATAAACATTTGCATGTACACATTCTTGACTTCCACTACACACTTTACATTGTCATTGCACCATTCAGCATTTTTTCTCCCTCCAGTTCTGGCACTCCCTCACACAGCCCTTGCACTACCACCTCTTTCCACTTTCTTAAATTTATTCACATTTTCTCTTCCATATTTCCCTCTATTCTTAAGCATTCTCACCTATTCTTTCTTTCAGATTCAATAGCCTCTCACTTCTGATCCTCCCTTTCTTTCCACCTTCCTCGCGTCTTCTCATCCATCCACCAACCAATTTAACCTTACTCAGCACAATTATATGTTTAAATAGTTCCATACTTGTACAGCTTTTACTCTAAATTGGTCCCACATAATATTTTTTTTTAGGAAGGACATCAATCATACTCTTAAATTTTTCCCCTCTCCTTTACCTAACCCATGTCTCTTTGACGTACATGTTTCAATGTCTCTTTGACGTACATGTTTCAATGTCTCTTTGACGTACATGTTTCAATGTCTCTTTGACGTACATGTTTCAGATTACACATTAATCATTGTTCCCCACTAAGAAATTAAGGGAAATTCGGAGTAAAATTGCTAACATTAAAAAAAGTTATGTACATTTTTAGGATGAACATGTGCGTTTAGTACAAGTTTCTTTCAGCACAGAACCTTACCACCATTTCTCATTTCTTTCTCCACTTATACCAAATGCTTTAGTTATTCCCGCTCTCCTTCGTCACCTATTCATTCATTCATATCTACAACCATCACTCGATACCCATTCCCAATTTCATCCTCCACTCCTGAAACTCTCTTTCTCAGCTTCACTTCTATCACTACAGGGTCCATATATTACAACCATACACTGTTTCACCCTTACAAATCTCAACTTAACTGACATATTCTTTAGCTGGAAGACAATATAGTTATTCCTGTCCAACATACAGGCAACTAAGCATCATCTTTTAGTTGCTCATTCACTGACCAGCCCAATGCTGGAATTTGTTTCATTGTTCCATGTCACCCTCGATTCTTTTTCCTTCATCTTCTAGCCATCCCCCTCCTTTTCATTTTCACAAATTAGTTATGGCAAATTTTTTCAAAATGTTTGGCAAAAGCAAGTTAACTACACTATAATTATTTATAAATGCTCAAATAGGCTTGCATGATTATGTTAGACTTTGATGTGCTGTTGTCAAGTAGTTATTTTTTTCTCACACATTTAGGTCGAAAAATTAATGGATCT
The DNA here is from genome assembly GCA_963969495.1 of Ceratothoa steindachneri. NCBI lineage: Eukaryota > Metazoa > Arthropoda > Malacostraca > Isopoda > Cymothoidae > Ceratothoa > Ceratothoa steindachneri. The sequence goes on from OZ018329.1 coordinate 25,504,842, forward strand.
TGTAAAGATTGGGCATCCCAAGTTTTTTTTTTTTTTTTTTTACCCTAATATAACCTAAGTAAACTAACCTAGAATAGGTTAGTTTCGGTTTAGTTAGGTTACATCAACTTGGGTTGCCTCATCATTACAAGATGCAAATTAATTATAGTAATACAAATAAAAAAATAGTTAATTGTTAATGCAATATTCTAGTGATATCCATGACCAAAAATGAATAAATATATAAAACTAGAGTAAAGAAAAGGCAACACTAAAAAGATTAAGCAACCCTGTTTTGAAACAAAATCAGTCAAAATATTTCAACAGTAATGCTTGAAATATAGTGATGTAAACAAACAAAAAATTCAACTAAATTTAATTTAGTTTATTTTTAACTAAATATACCCCAAATACACTCTCTTAAATAATAATATATTGTCATTGAATAAAATTCAACGTAAAGTGTGATATGTCTTAATTGTGGCAAGTGTACATTCCCTCAAAGGATTTCTTGCCTTTCATTTTTCAACTAAAATTAAATTCTTACTGATTTTCTTGATATTTATTTTGCTTTCTTTCTATCATCATTGCATTCAATCTCAAGTCCTCTTCTTCTTTCCTCTCACTGATGCCCTTGTTAAATGGAGCCAATTTCACTTCCATTGCCTCTTAATATAATTTGCCATTTGTTTCCATCCCAGCCACCCAGAATGCTGGATTGATATCTAATCCTTCTGAGGTCTCCGTTCTGTCTGAACCCCCATCAAAACCTGAGTCCTCTAGTTTGCTAATTTCTACGCCCAGTCGAAAGCCGACCTACCTCCCGATGGGGTCTTCACGAAAGGATCGGTTACAAGCGCAATCTGTGTTTAAGGACAAATCTCTGAAGGCCACTGGGCGGCGGTCATCGAAAGCCACCAAACGCCTTCCGCCGAAATTGGAAGTCCAGACAGGTCGGTCTTTATAAAGGGCAAGTTTTCCTTTCAACGTCTGTGATACCAACAAAAAAAACACGTTCCCACAATGCGAGGGGGGTGGGGTGCACATCGATGCCCCCGAGATTTAAAGTGCATTAGCAACAAGGTATTCACAAATGTTAGTAAAGAGAGATCTGTAAAGGAAGACTAAGTGAAATTAGGTGAAGATATATAGGCACAGATCCTTCTGTTGGAGATAGAAGATGTAGGAAGACTTGAATATAATAGTGGAAGATTTAAGAGGTGCGCGGGGGTCAGGACGGCGTGCCGTTCCTCCAGGTACCAGGTGTGAAATTCTGTGTAGTACCCATCTGTGGGGCCATCGCGACTATGTTAAACTACCCACCTGAATGCACAAAGCCACCCATTATTTGTCCACGCACACTGACCCTTCATAGCGATGAGGTGTTGTGCTGTAGCATCTTGTCCAGTCAGGGTTCATCATTTTACATCATCATCCTAACCTTTCCCAGTGCTCTCCAGGTAGGTACCCTCCTCTCTACCTTTAGCAGCAAGCATGTTGTCCTGGCCCCAATATACGCAAAAATAGACCCAACAGAGGAAACCTCCACTTTGGGTCTTTGTCTAGGGGAAGCTGCCCCCTGCCCCCGCTTTGTATGTGCCTTTTCCACAATTATATATTCATCCCCCCATCACATTCTTCTTCTGCCCATCCTGAAATATGGCTGTGGCTCCTCTTCCAATACATGTTGGGTGTGGGTATCTCTGAGGCCTGTTACGAAGCTGGATCCGCCACCTTGACCTGCTTATCATGCCATTGACCCCGCAGGGGGCTATCCTGTGTAGCCTGTTACACTTGGTATCCATAGGAGCTGCATGTTAGGCCCAGCCTGAATGCAAATTAGGAAGGCCCTGTCACTGGGTTGACTTGAACTCCCTGATGGGCCCTGGGAAAGTTGTCAATGCACTTTTCCCTAGCCCACACTCAGCACTACTTTACCTTATTATTATTATTAGCACTGTTATTGTTGTCTTTATTATTAATATTTAGTATAGTTTTATATTTGTTATTAGTATTTCTAAAAAAATATATATTGAATGTGTTTATTATGATTAGTATTAATCCCTTCTGCACAAGTCAGCGGTGCTCGCATATGGTGCTGTATACAACATTTTATTTAAATTTAAATTTTGCATTTATTGCCTTATTCATGTTATGTTTAAATTTTGCCTATTCTTATGATGATTGTTCATATTGAGAATATCTTTCAAATAATTCATTTTAAAAAATGACATATTGCTTACCCAACTAAATGCAATGTTTCCACTCACTCAATAAAGCCATTGCTTCACATTCTTCATCACTGATTGAAATACAGTCCTGATCGTAAGTATAGGACCAGTTGAAAAACTGTAAAAATGGATATTTCGCACTTTCAGATTCTTATAAGGCTCTAAGTGAAGCTTCGATATACTAAAAGCTAAATTGTAGCCGAGTCAAAGAAAAGTAGTTTAAACAAATTAAAGAGAAAAGACAGTTTACTCAAATAAGCTGCTCATCAGATGATCAAAAGTTTAAGACCAATACCCCTAAAACATGAAAAACCCCCTCAAAACAGAATTAAACCTTCAGAATAAGGACTCAGTAGTGAGTGGCTCTACCATTCTTGTTGATAACTTCAAAACTTCGACGTGGCATGCCTGATACGAGGGTTTCTAAGAGGGATGGGGTAACATTACTCCAGGTGGTGAAGATGGCCTCACGAAGGGCATCCACTGTCATGAACTGATGTCCATTTTTGTAGACTTCCCTTGCCATCCATCCCCAAATGTTTTCAATTGGGCTTAGATCCGGGGAACACGCAGGATGGTGTAAAGGAGAGACATCATTCTCCTCGAGGAAGGGTTTTCTCAGGTGGGAATTGTGAATTGCCGCCAGGTCTTGTTGGAAGACCCAGTCATCACCACACAGATGAGGGCCCTCCATCATGAGGGATGCCCTCTGCAGCATCTCTACATAGCCAGCTGTCGTTTGATGCCTCTACACAAACTGAAGCCCCATTGTTCCATTGAAGCAAAAAGCTCCCCCACACCATGATGGAGCCTCCACCACTGTGTCATGTGGAAAATGTCTCAGGTGGGATCTGCTTGCCATGCCAGTAACGTTGGAAACTGTCAGGACTGTCAGGGTTCAAATTTTCCTCTTCAGAGAATAAAACCTTCCACTTTGCGATTTCCCATGTCTGGTGTTCCCTGATGAACTCTAAACGGGCGGTTTTGTGACTTTGAAGCAGTTTTTTATTTTTCATGCCCTTACCTCTGAGATGACGTCTAATGGTTTTTGGACTGCAATCAGCATCGGTGAGTGCCTTAATCTGACTTGAGGACCGTGCCATGTCTTGACAGGCAACCCTGTTGATCCTCCTACCTAGTGCATTTTAAATTTTGGGGGTCTATCACTTGACTTTGCTGTTCCATAGCCCTCAGGATCTTTCAGAAAATTGCAAATCACTGTTTCACTGCGTCCAATCTCGGCAGTGATGGCACGCTGTGACAGGCCTTGCTTATGCAGTTTAACAATCTGACCATATTCAAATAAGGAAAGTTTTCCCTCTCTAGACATTATGACACTGTGAGCTTGAAACGATAAATGACACAGAATCTGAGAATTTGCACAAATTTAGACTATTATGCGCTGTGGTCTTAAACTTTTGATCAGCTGTTGGGTAAACTATCTTTTCTCTTTAATTTGTTTAAAATACCTTTGTTTGTCTCTGCTACAATTTAGCTTTTAGTATATTGAAGCTCTTCACTTAGAACTTTATAAGTATTGAAAGGTGCAAAATGTCCATTTTTACAGTTTTTCAACTGGTCCTATATTTATGATCAGGACTGTATAAGTGTCACTATCACTATTATCATTTGATTCATTGTCACTGCATGGGTTTGAAATCAATATCTTCATAATTATCACTATTGCCTGAAGACATTGTCAAAATATACAACAAAATTAAAAGTTTGCTATATATTACACAATCAATCATGAGTAAGAAAATGCTTTTACCTTGCATGTATAATCAAACCCCACCCACAAAATGTTTTTATTGGTCAGTTGAGAATGATGTCATTATAAGACTTATAAGACAAACACTTTGAGTAATGCTCAGGAATGTTCATAGCATACTCCGGCAAAATTACAGAACAGAAAAACAATAATTTATTTCATGACGATAACCCTTTCGTCATCTGAGACACGCGCAACAGTGAGCGGAGACAAAAGCCTTTTGTCATTGTAAGGAAGGGGTTATAACACTGGGGAACATGTATTTTATTGAATGATATCTGACACTTGATTGTAAGTATTTTTTGTGTACTGAAAACATTTCACATGGTTTGGGTTCTATCAGGTCCTGATTCTTGTGAACACCCCATGCGGCATTTTCCATTTTTTTCAAAATTAGGACTAAAAATGAGGTCATGCATTAACATTTATTTCTAATTTTCATGAATACATGTAGTTCAAACTATTGTAAATTTACATTATAATGATAGAAATGACTTAAAAATAAAACAAAACAAAGAGATATGAAGCTTTCACTCTTTATTTTATAGGACTTTCTAAGAGTATTTGGTTGTTAATGGCAGGTTTCTTTTCAAGCACCAGCAATAATCCGCAAACATGTGGCAATCCCAGCGTCCTTGATAATGTTCCTCCATAATTTTAATATCTTGGTGGAATCTCTCCTCTTGTTCATCACTTACAGCACCTAAATTACTTGGAAATTGGTCAAGATGACTATTCAAAAAATGCATTTTTATGCTCATATTGCAACCTAGCTCTTTGTAGTCCCTTAAAAGTTTTCTTATAACTTCTTCATAGTTATCTGACCCAAGATTTCCTAAAAAGCTTTTTATCAAGTCCACGAATGTGAACCAGGCATTTCTTTCACGTTCATTCATGACATCAGGAAAACTGCTGTCATTAATTAATGTTCTTATTTGTGGACCATTAAAAATTCCAGCTTTGATTTTTTTCAAACTTAAACTTGAGAATTTTGAAATTATGTGTTTGCAAACACTCACCGTTTGTTGCAGAGGAGAAAATATGATTTTAGCTTGGCTCACTAAAGGTGGATTAATTACATTTTTATCATGGAGGCACCCGCTGATTTGAAGGGGGTCCCTAAGGTGACCCAGCCCCAGACGGCAGAATCTTCCATTAGGTTGAGTCCACCCCAGTGCTAATTTCTCTTAAGACGTCTCAGCATGCAAGGAGTCACAAGGGGAGGTGGGATCTCGTCGCCTGGCTGGTGCCCGTTGCACAGCTAGAACCTTATCCATCTCAGAGAAGGATATTTGTGAAGTTAGGCCTGGGGGCTCCTTCTGGCGGTGGAGCAAAGCAGGTTCATTCCTCATCTTCCTAAAAAGAAGAGGACTAAAGGTTCCTCTCACTCCACAGGGGATCCAGGACTGACGGGTCTGCTGCTGTTTTGGCAATTGTCCATGCCAATATCAGCACATCCGAGCCCCGAGGCGCCACTGGGTAGGGGATCCCAGATCAAGACAAAGTCCTAACTGCGCTGAGCAGAGCCTCAATTACATTCTGACCCCTCATTGGTAGACTACCTGGCATTTTCGAACCCACTGACTTCAAATGCTTTCCTTTATTCGTTCCATTGATGGAAGCATGTTGGTAAAGGGCAACACGATCCATCAGAGGAGAGAATTAGCTATCTTGATTGGTAGAGAGCTGAAGGTGTCGCGTTTCTCGGACTGGAGCCTTCTGGCAAATGTGTCAGATCCCTCCGAGGCAGCTATGATTAGTGTCGTTCGGACACTTAATGGCTCTCGGTTGAGTGTGAGGCCACACTCTACCATAAACTTTGTAAAGGGAGTGGTCTTCGCCGGGGAGCTCGTGGACTACTCCATAGATGACATCACCTTAGAGGGGTCAAGGTTGAAGGTGTGATGAGAAAATAGGGAGGGGCCTCGAGACCCCCAACAACAACCTTCCCCAAGTCGGTGTGTGCCGGTTGGTATCGCTACAAAGCATTTGTCCCACTGCAGCAGAGATGGTACTCCCTGTATGGGGCACGGCAATTTGCCTCCCAGGCTGCGGTGCTGACGGAATTCTGTGCCCTGACCGGCCCTAGCTTAGCCTCTTCTTTCTGACACCCTGTCTTCTTACCCTGCTTCCTCACTTTCCCTACAACTTTCTCTGGTTGGCCTGTAATTTAACAGGATAGACACCAACCAGCATCCTCTCACCCAACCCTCCCGGATCGGGGCCAGTGGGAAGGGACAACGCCCCCTCACCCCTAGGCTCTGGTTTAGGGTAGTGTTTTTTTTAATGACCTGCCTCACCTTTCCTTTCACGGTCTATCAATTTTATGTCCAGCCCAAGGTGGAGCCCCCTGGTCACTGGGCTGGAGGAGTGGTCCCAAATGGTGGCAGCTGGCTTTGCTGGCCACGTGTTCTCACTCCTCGCAGAGCGAGCTACTGCTTGGGGTGATTGGCGTTTGCATCCTGTGACACTAATGGGGTCACCATGCCCAATGATGGGATTTTTCATTCAAATAGTGCCCCTTTACCTTTCCCTCTAACATTGTTGGGGCAGCTCCACTGCAAAAGAGGCCCCCCCTCCCCCTGTGCTTTCTCAGTGGACCCTCCAAATTTATTCTACTTGAGAGGAGGCTTACTCCTCTCCTAGGCCCATGGGGGCAGGTGACCCCTTTCACCTCATCTGGAGTTGCCCTTAGGTGACTCCCTCTTTCCAGCAGCAGTCCCTCCTTTTCTTTCACAGGGGACTGCCAAGAAAGCAAGCAGGCAGCTCAATATTGAGCAGCAGGGAGTGGCTTGATTGGGCCACCCCCCTTAGGGGGCAAGAGATGGCAGGGTCCATCAATCAGTATCCCCTAATGTCCTGCACTCGTGCACTGTAAGTTTACAACAGGGTCGATGTATGTACCCCCCTCTCTTCCCCGACGGTTGTTGGTTCGCCGCCCCAAGACGGGACAAAAGGTTCCTCAAATGTGATCTGTGATGTCATCGTGGGGATGGCCACATTGAGACCCCCTGAGGTGACCCAACCCCAGATGGTAGGATCTTCCATGGGGTGAAACCTGGCATCGGTGCCAAGCACAGAACCTGAGTTCATCCCTGTGCAAGCTTCTCCTCAGACCTCTCGTGCCCCTGAGGCCTCGCAAGCAATGGAGGGATCTCTTCTTCCTGGCTGGTGCCCCTGTGACAGCCAAGACCTCTATTTCAGAGAAGGATCTTGCTGAGGCTGGTCCATCTGAGCTAGCGGTTCCTTTCAGCGGAGGAGAGAAGCTGGTTCATTCCCCACCTTCATCTCCTAAGAGGAACAGGACTAAGACTCGGGGCTCCGCTCCCTCCGCAGCAGCCAGGGGTACGGACGAGTCCGCTGCCACTTTGGTAAGCGAACAACCTAGTATTGGCACATCCGCCCAGGGTGGGGATTACCCGACAAAAACAAAAATTGTAAGTGGGCAGAGCGGAGCCTCGATTACATCGGGGTCCCTCATTCAAAAGTTATCTGGCGATTTCGAGCCCACTGGCTTCAAAGGTTTTCTGGTTATTCACTCGACTAATGATGGTAGCATGTTGGCCAGGGCAACATGATCCATCAAAGGATAGCACTAGTTAGCATGATTGGTAGATCCTTCTGGCGAATGCGTCGAATCCCTCCGAGGCAGCAATTATTAGTCCAGTTTGGATGCTTGATGGCACTCCGGTGCGTGTGATGCCGCACTCTGCCATGAACTTCGTGAAAGGAATGGTTTATGCGAGGGAACTCGTGGACTACTCCATAGATGTTATCACCTTAGATCTGGCCGACCATGGAGCAATCAAGGTCAAATGTGTGATGAGAAAACAGGGAGGGGCCCAGAGACCCACCCCTACACCCTTCATCACGTTCGACTGTTACAAGCTCCCTGAGTCGGTGCGTACCGGTTGGTATCGCTACCGCCTGAAGGCATTTGTGCGACGGCCACAGAGGTGCTACTACTGGCACCGCTTCAGCCATACAAATTGTTCCTGCAGATGTGCCAAGATGGGGTTACTCAAAGTCTGTGTAATTTGCTCCATGCCGTACACGATAACTCCAAATCGTGTGTGGCCAAGTGTGTCAATTGCGGAGAGCCGAACTCGGCTTCTTAGAAGCAATGTGGTGCATATCTCCTTGAGAATGAAATCCTGGCCCTCCAGGCCCAGGATTGTCTCATTTCCCGAGGCTAAGGACTTGGTCCTGGTGCACCCTGCGCTGCCCGGGACGTCCTATGCCTCAATGTTGAAAAAGACACCCTCTGCTCCTGGCCCCTCCAGGCCTACGAGTACGGTCGTTTCCGGCACAAAGGGTCCACATCCAGCCCCGGCCAAAACCAGGGCTTCTTCCAGCGTGACCATTTCCCGTAAGGCAAAACGGCCACGCGCCTCCACCGAGTCATTAGACTTATAGAAGGTAACATTCTCTAGACGGGATGCTGCTCCGCCAGCATTTTGCGGGGTTCCTAAAGCTCCCCCCAAAGGAGGACAGCACTAAAGGAGCTACGGCTCCTTCGCCCACGCCCAGTGGTGGGTTGGTCGGCTTGGAGAGGGTGGATCCTTGAAAGGGGGGGAGGAAAAGACTCGTATGGCGAGCCGAACCTTCCCCAATAAGTCCTCGAAGGCGACAGCGCATTGTCCGTGAAGCGTATGGCCATTTCCGTGAAGGTCTTCTCTTCGAAGAGGGCCACCGGATCTCCTCCGATCTAGGCCTGGAGGGGATTTTCCTTCAATGGAATTTCTGCGGACTCCGGGTCAACTGGGCGGAGTTACGGAAGCTCGTCTCCTCCCGTCCCCCGTTATCTATCTTTTTGCAGAAGACCATGCTGGGCGCATGCCTCCTACCCACCCTCCCGGGGTATAAGGGTTTTGCGATCCCACCACCACGGGATGGGAGCCTGGCGGGAGGATTTGTGATTTACGCCCGGCATGATGTCTCCGTTCTTCTCTTAGCTTTAGATAGCTTCCTTCAGGCAGTAGCTGTGCACTTGCACCTGGATAGGAGGTATACTGTTATTTCCGCGTCAATTCCACCGTCAGCCAACTTCAGCCGCGTCGTGGCACAGTTGCAGAGGCCCTTTCTCTTGCTCGGAGATCTAAACTGTATACACCCCTTGGGGGGAGACTACTCTATCTATCCCCGGGGTCAAGTCATTGCCGACCTGATCGACGAGCTTGAGATGGGTTTCCTAAATGTGGATGAGTTTACACATCACTGCCCCAGAACCGATACATTTGCCTGCCTTGATCTATCTTTGTGCTGTCTGGATGCACAGCCTGATTTGGATTGGGGGTGGTTGATGACCTCCATGGTAGTGATCTTTCCCTTTCAAATATCATTTTCTGGGACACTGCCACCCGAGAGCTTGGTGCGGGCGGGGTGGTCTGCATTTCAGGAAATGACTGAATTCTCAATCTGAGTCGAGGAGTATGGGTCGGAAGATGAGGCCGTTGAGTTCTCCGGCAACCTTATCGCCGCGGGCCTAACTACTATTCATAGAAGGTCTGGCCGGTTTGCACACCTCAACTCCAATGGTCGTCAGCCGTTTGTGAGACGGCCCTCAAGCAGAAGCGTTATGCCTACATGCGCGATAAGCGCCGCCCAAACAATTTTCCTGTCGGTGAATTTCGTCCGGCTATGTTCCGGTATATTTCGAAGCACGCGGGCATCCGTGTCTTGACTTAACGGGAAGACCTCTCTAGCAGAGGGGTCCTGCAAGTTCTCGTAGGACCCCTCCTCTTCTCCAGAAGAATGGGAACGCAACCGCATTCTATAGACGGGATGCTGCTCCGCCAGCATTCAATGCGCATCGTGATGTCAGGGAAGGCCGCCTAGACTTTATCTCCAGAGGCGGAGAACCCTTCAACGACAGGTTTACTCTGAATGAGTTGCGTTCCGCCATTCCTTCGTTTGCGGACACCGCCCATAGTCCGGACGATGTCCCGTACGCCATGCTTCGACACCTGGGTGAGCGAGGCATGGCCTTTCTGTTAGATTTGTTCAATAGGATCTGGGTGGAGGGCCTTCCCCAGATTCCTGGCAAACCGCTACTGTGCTCGCCTTTCGCAAACCGGGAAGAGATCACTCTACCCCGGCCGGTTTCAGACCAATCTCTCTAACCTCTTGCATGTGCAAGTTGACGGAGAAATTGTTAAATGTTAGATTAGCCTTTTTCCTGGACAGCGAAGACCATCTGTCTTCTGCACAGTGCGGCTTTCGCAAGTTCCACTCCACGTCGACTGAAAAATGCCGTCTGCGAGGCCTTCCTTCGTAGACAGCACTACGCCACGGTGTTTTTCGATCTGGAGAAGGCCTATGATACCGCATGGCGATACAGTATCATGGAGACTCTCCATACGATGGGGGCGAGGGGACGCCTCCCAATGCTTATATCTGAATTTTTGCGAGATCGTCGATTCCGCGTACGGGTGCGGAGAGCCCTCTCTGGCCCAAAGGAGCAGGAAAGTGTTCTCAGTGTCACACTCTTTGCCCTGAGCATCAATGGCAACACCTTGGTGCTGCCGGAAGATGTTCTCGCTACGCTCTACGTGGACGACCTTTCAATCTCTTTTGGCCCGGCCCAGATGCCAACTCTGGAGCGTCGACTCCAACAGGCATTTAACTGCGTCTCTCGCTAAACGCTCAGGTTTCAGTTTTCTTTGGCCAAGACTAAGGTGGTGCACTTCTGCCGCCATCCATGGCTCCATACCTACCCAGATTTGTTTCTTAATGGGGGTGCGCCTGGAAGTGGTGGAATCGCACCGTTTCCTTGGTCTTGTATTTGACTGACGCCTCACCTGGGAGGCTCATATTCGCAGCCTTAGGGTCTCTTGTACCCGTGCCATGGATATTCTCCGTTCCGTGACGTTCATCGCTTGGGTCGCTGATAGGGCTACTGCCGTACTTTTTTATTGATCCTTTGTTCGTTCGAAGCTCGACTACGGATGCAAGTTTTATGCATCCGCAGCCGAGCGTTTATTGCGGAAGGTGGACTCGATCCACCACACCGGCCTTCGCCTTGCCACCGGTGCTTTCCGCACTTCCCCCATTGAGAGCCTGTTGGTCGATGTTGAGGAGATGCCACTAGCTCTACGCCGCGTGCAGTGCCTCACTCGCCTGTACGTGCGAGCCCGGCGCCTCCTTCAGTCGCCAACAGCTCTCACTGCATCCACAGCTGATCTCGACGGTGCCTATGCCGCTGAGAGACGCCAGTCATACCCTAAGCCCTTTGGGTTTAGGGCCAGGAAACTCCTTCGAGAGCTAGGTATAGCTCTCGGGTCGGTGGCGCTCCTTGTTCTGCCCAGGACGCCACCCTGGAGGGTACCACATTTGGCTATTTGTCGCCACGCCTCTGCTACCAAAGCTTCTACAGCGATGGGAGTATTGCGTTCTACCTTTTTGGAGCACACCATGTCACGCTGGAACCGTGCCAGTGTATACGGTTGGCTTTATGTTCCAGGAGGGGGGTTGGCTTCTATGCACTAGCTCCTCCGCTTGAAACCGCTGTGTCTGTCTTCACTGCCTAGCTGGTTGCAATACACTGCTCGGTAGAGGTGATAATGATTTGTGCCTAGTTTGGATACTGGATTGTGATCTTATTGCCGCTCAACAAGCACCCTGAGTGCTCTCAGGTCATTGAAATCTCCACACCCCCTTGTTCATGGTATCCTTGATGCTACAGTTGCCACACGCCATTTAAATTTCAAGATTATCTTCTGCTGTGTTCCTGGACATCTCACTTCACTTCATTTCACTTTCACTTCAGATTCATAGTTACTTTCCACCTTCCTAATCTCTTACAACACAATCAGATAGTCCCTTACCTCTTCCAGCTTTTAAACCAATACATTCTATTCATAATCTTTCTTTCGAGACACATCAATCATACCCTTAACTTATCCCCCTCTCCTTTGCCCAACCCATGTGTATTTATGGGCATCTTTGTGCTTAAAGAATTTTTGTCATACATTTCTTTCAACACCGAACCCTACCACCATCTCTCCATTTTCATTCTCTCCAGGTGTACCAAATGCTCCACATTTTCTCAATACAGGAAAACTGGTGCATCTCTGCCATACTTCTGTGGCCTAGCAGATTGTTCGGCTACTCCTGATTTGAGCAAGGTTAAGCCACATCAGGTTGATTAGTTACCGGATGGAGTTCCGATTTCGACTGCTATCTACTGTAGTTACCTATTGAGAAATAAAAGGTCTCAAAATGAGTGCAGATTTGTGTTAATACCCCCACAAAATTCTTTATTACACTTGTCACTATTTATGTTCCTCTCCATCTTCTGCCAAACTTCCTTTTCCCATAGAGTGAACATACTATCATTTGATCACAGCAATTTCCTTTTTAAACCTATACAAGTTCTTTGCTCAACCTCAGCTTCCTTCATTCATCTTCTTTTCTTATAGACCCAGAAGATTCTCTCCAAAAAACTTCCTCTGACAGCGATATTTCAATTGATATAACCAAATTCCTGCTCAGTCGTTCTACAAATACCTTCCGAAATTCGACAAGAGCTTCTAAACGTAATATATCTATTAAGGTAAGATGTGGGCCCATCGCCACCTTATTTTTGATGAAAGCAGCACCATTTGAGACCTCATGAAGATAATGATCCCTTTATAATGAAAGTGTGAAAATAATAAGAGTTGGAATTCTATCCTAAGTATGCTGCTCTCATTTCCTAAAAAGTGACTGTGAATTCAAATGATGGAGATGCCATATTTGCTAGGGTTGCTATGTTTAAGTGTGCGTTGATGTAGATAAGAGTGCAACATAAATGAAATTTTGGCAGTTTGTAAATTTGAATCTACCTAGGCCAAAGATGAAAATTATGCTTAGAAATTAGCTGAATTAGCACATTGGGGTTTATGGAAAAGAATAGGAATAAGGATTCTGACCATCTCCCAATCATCTTACAAATTGCACTTGAAAAAGCAAGTTACTTTACTAAACTAACTACAACAGAGCTGATTCCTTTTCACCATGCTACATAGAAAAAATACTGCAAAGATATTCAGTCACCCATTTCAACTGCACCCTCCAACACCCCCAAAACACTACCTATCCTATCTTATGCTTACCTATCATCATTCAAATTGGAACATGTTTCAATATAACTTCTCTAGGAGACCCTTGTAAAAGACCACATGCATAGCCTCGTTTCTGAGTGCTGTCAGGGGCTACAAAGTAATACAACAGCAAACAATAGACACATCCAGAAGAGTAACAAAACATTATAACCTTAACTTCTTGCCAAAAATCAGATAACAAAAAATCAGAACCACAAACTCATGACAACACCAACAGTATCAAAAACCTAATGCACAATATCCAAGGACTGATCCAACAACATAAATGATACTGGCAAACCTTCTGGGACACTAAACCACAAAACAGACAGCGAGAAGTTCCAAAAACTCATCAGGAGGCTTTGTGAACTGTAAAGATGGGGAGCAAGATACGCACAAAGCAAGCTGCTTGAATGCAAACCAGTTATACTTACGCAAGCAGGAAAATACCCTCACAAAACACCACAAATTGATGATTGAACATCTCTCACACGCAGTCACTAATAAACAATTACACTCACTATATACCACATGCCCTCACAATTCAATGTTTAAATGTATCCCAGCCATATGACAGGCAAAATCCTCCCCTGTCAACCAGCAATCGTCCATGAGGCATTGATGCCCTCATACAAATCTTCAACCACTCATTCTTTCATAATTCTATTCCAAATGCAGGGTTCCCATAGGTCACGTAAAGTCAGTTTTTTAAGAAAAAGGTGGGGTAATTTGTGAAAATTTATAAAAAAGTCGGGTAATTTTTTTTTCAATTTATCCTCAACTGAAAAACCTTTAGCTCAGAGAGGAGAAAGAGAATTACATGCTGGCTATGATGGATCTTCCTCCATCAATCTTCTACACAAATTCCCCCCTCCTCAATTCTGAGATGACCATACTTTGAAACAAAATGTGGGAATTAGGTGCATTCACTGGTGAGTTTTGGTGAATTATCTACCTCAACTACTACCCCGCAGGGGCGCGGCGATTTGCCATCCTAGCCGCCATGCTGACGGGATTCAACACCCCGTCCGACCCCAGCTTAGCCTCTTCTCCTTCCTTCAAAACACTTGTTTTTTCCCGGTTTCCTCGCTTTTTATACAACCTCTCCCACAACTTTCTCTGGTCAGCCTCTAATTTCACAGGGTAGATGCTGACCTTCTTCTCAGCCAACCGTCCCGAATTAAGGCTGAGGGGGGAGGGGACAACGTTCCCTAACCCCTGAGCTCCGGTTCCTGATTGTGTTTTTTTAACAACCTGCTTCATCCCCACCCATACCTTCCTCATATCCCTTTTCCTTTTCTCTTCACAGACTATCAATTTTACGCCGTGCCCAAGGTGTAGCCGCTAGGCTGAAAGGCTGCCAGGTCACCAGGCGGGAGGGGTGGCCTTAAATTGCGGCACCTGGCTCTGCCAGGCCTGTACACCCCTTGCAGAGGGGCTACTGCGAGGGGTGATGAGCTATTTCATTGCATAAGAATAAGAGGGTCACCATGCACAATGATGAGTAATAAAAAAATCCCCCTCAATTTCCCTGCATCCACCATCGGAGCCGCCCTCGGGCAGCTCCACAGGAAAAAATGGAGGTCTCCTTCCCCCACTGTGCTTGCGCAGTGGACCCTCCAAATTTCTCTAACCGGAGAGGAGGCTTACTCCTCTCCTTCGCCTATGGGTGTAGGGGACTCCCCCTCACCCCCTTCTCCCCCGTAAGGGGCGTGGCGATTTACCATCCTGGCCGCCATGCTGACGGGATCCAGCGCTCCGTCCGGCACCAGCTTAGCCTCTCTTCCTTCCTTCAGATAGCCTGTTTTTCTCCCCTACTTCGTCGCTTTTCATACAACCTCTCCCACAACTTTCTCTGGTCAGCCTCTAATTTCACAGGGTAGATGCTGACCTTCTTCTCAGCCAACCGTCCCGAATTAAGGCTGAGGGGGAAGGGGACAACGTTCCCTAACCCCTGAGCTCCGGTTCTGGATTGTGTTTTTTTAACAACCTGCTTCATCCCCACCCATACCTTCCTCATATCCCTTTTCCTTTTCTCTTCACAGACTATCAATTTTACGCCGTGCCCAAGGTGTAGCCGCTAGGCTGAAAGGCTGCCAGGTCACCAGGCGGGAGGGGTGGCCTTAAATTGCGGCACCTGGCTCTGCCAGGCCTGTACACCCCTTGCAGAGGGGCTACTGCGAGGGGTGATGAGCTATTTCATTGCATAAGAATAAGAGGGTCACCATGCACAATGATGAATAATAAAAAAATCCCCCTCAATTTCCCTGCATCCACCATCGGAGCCGCCCTCGGGCAGCTCCACAGGAAAAAATGGAGGTCTCCTTCCCCCACTGTGCTTGCGCAGTGGACCCTCCAAATTTCTCTAACCGGAGAGGAGGCTTACTCCTCTCCTTCGCCTATGGGTGTAGGGGACTCCCCCTCACCCCCTTCTCCCCCGTAAGGGGCGTGGCGATTTACCATCCTGGCCGCCATGCTGACGGGATCCAGCGCTCCGTCCGGCCCCAGCTTAGCCTCTCTTCCTTCCTTCAGATAGCCTGTTTTTCTCCCCTACTTCGTCGCTTTTCATACAACCTCTCCCACAACTTTCTCTGGTCAGCCTCTAATTTCACAGGGTAGATGCTGACCTTCTTCTCAGCCAACCGTCCCAGATCGGGGCTGAGGGGGGAGGGGACAATGTTCCCTAACTCCTGAGCTCCGGTTCGGGATGGTGTTTTTTTAACAACCTGCTTCATCCCCAACCATACCTTCCTCGCATCCCATTTCCTTTTCTCTTCACAATCTATATTTTTACGCCGTTTCTAAGGTGGAGCCGCCATGCCGATGGACTGCCAGGCCACCAGGCGGGAGAGGTGGTCCTGAATGGCGGCACCTGGCTCTGCCAGGCCTGTACGCACCCCTTGCAGGGTGGGCTACTGCGAGGGATGATGAGCTATTGCATCCCGTGGAACAAATAGGGTCACCATCCCCAATGATGAGAAAATTAAACATCTCCCTTTAATTCCACCTGTGTCATTGACAGAGCCGCCCTCGGCAGCTCCACAAAAAAAAATGGAGGTCCCCACCCTTGTGCTTGCGCAGGGGACCCTCCATATTTCTCTAACCGGAGAGGAGGCTTACTCCTCTACTTCGCCTACGGGTGTAGGGGACTTTCCCTCACCCCCTTCTCTGGAGGTGCTTTCGGGCACCTCCCTGCTTCCAGCGGCAGTCCTTCCTTTTCTTTTCAAGGGGACTTCCAAGAAAGCCAGCAGGCAGCCCATAGCGAACCGCTTCCCATCGAAGCGGTTCGGTAGTGCAAACCCCCTTAGGGGGAAGAGGGAAGCCAGGCCCGTTCGGTCGCTTCGCTCAAAAGACCTGCTGGCAAGAATATTAAACCTTGCCTGGGTCAAGGCCTGCGCCTCCCCACACAAGACTGATGGCGCTGCCAAGGGGACCTGTGATGTCCTGGGAGTGGATGGCCAACTGGAGGCCCCTCCTGTGATAGACATGGTCCTTGAGGAAACCCAGCCTCAGACGGTAGGGCCTTCCATGGGGGGGGGGAATCCGGGCTCGGCGCCAAGACCGAACCCGAATCCGCCCCTAAGCAAGGTCATCCTCAAACGGCTGGGGTCTCCGAGGCAGTACAAGGAGGGGAGGGATCTCCTCCGTGACGGTGCCCCTGTGACCACCAGGACCTTCTCCATTTCAGAGAAGGAGCTGGCTGAGGCCGGTCCATCTGGCCTAGGGGTTTCTGGCGGCGGAGGTGGGAAGCGGCTTCATTCCCCGCCCTCCTCTCCTAAAAAGAAGAAGAAAAAAAACTAAAAAGACTCGGGGGTGGGGGGGGGGGGCTCCTCTCCATCCGCGGGGACGGCTGCGGACGGATGGATCTACCTCCACTTTGGTTATCGACCAAGCCAAGATTGGCACATCCGGCCATTCTGCCCCACCGGGTCCGGAGCCCCCGACTAAGACCAAAAGTGCACAGGGCGGAGCCTCGATCGATTTCGTCGGGGGCCCCTCATTCAGAGGTTACCTGGCGTTTTCGAGCCCGCTGACTTCAAACGCTTCCTCGTTATTCGCTCCACTGATGGCACCATGTTGGCCAAGGGCAACATGATCCATCAAGGAGAGGATTAGCTAGTGCAATTGGTAGAGAGCCGAAGGTGACCCGTTTCTCGGACGGAAGCCTTCTGGCGAATCCCGCCGAGGCGGCCAAGATAAATGCTCTTCGGACACTTCATGGCACCCCGGTGAGTGTAACGCCACACTACCATGAACTTTGTGAGAGGAGTAATTTATGCGAGGGAACTCGTTGACTACTCCATAGAGGACATCACCTTAGAGCTGGCCGACCATGGGGCGGTCAAGGTCGAACGTGTGATGAGAAAACAGGGAGGGGCCTCGAGACCCACCCCTCCTACACTCACTCTTCGTCACGTTCGACTGTGACAAGCTCCCTGAGTCGGAGCGTGCCGGTGTGTACCGCTACCGCGTGAAGGCATTCGTGCCACTGCCGCGGCGGTGCTATTACTGTCATCGCTTCAGCCATACGATTCGTTCTTGTAGACCTTCAAAGTCGGGGTCACCCGAAGTCTGTGTAAATCGCTCCAAGGCCGCACACGATGTCTAAATCATGTGTGCCCAAGTTTGTCAATTGCGGAGAGCCGCACCCCGCTTCTTCGAAGCGATGTGGTGCATATCTCCTTGAGAAAGAAATCCTGGCCGTTCAGGCCCAGGATCGACTCTCATTCCGTGAGGGACGTCATATGCCTCAATAGTTAGAAAAGCACCCTCTGCTCCTGGCCCATCCAGGCCAACGAGCACGGTTGTTTCCGCGCCCATTCGGAGCCTTCTACGGGCTCTACTCAACCCGGGCGCTCCCCTGGTAAAGCTGGCGGCGAAAAGGGTTCATACCCAGCCCCGGCTAAAACCAGGGCTCCCCCCTCTTCCCCCAGCGTGACCGTTTCTCGTAAGGCGAAACGGCCACGCCACTCCACTGAGTCGTTAGACTCACAGGAGGCAACACCCCTGAAGTTGGTCGCCAGGCCATCTTCCAGGGTTCCTAAAGCTGTCCCCCCGAAAGGAGGACAGTGTACGGCCATTCCCGTGAGGGTCTTATGTTCGAGGAGGGCCCCCGCGTCTCCTCCCATCTAGGGCTGGACGGCATATTCCTTAAATGGAATTGCCGTGTATTCCGGGCCAACTGGGAGGAGCTGCGGAGGCTCGTCTCGTCCCGTTCCCCGTTAGCCATTTTTCTGCAGGAGACCATGCTAGGGGCGTGCCCCCTGCCCGCCCTTCGGGCTATAAGGGTCTTCCGACCCCACCACCACGGGATGGCCGGGCTGGGGCATGCGCGGTTTACACCCGTCATGATGTCTCTGTTCTTCCTTTGTCTTTAGATACCTCCTTTCAGGCAGTTGTTGTGCAGCTGTACTCTGATAAGAGGTATACTATCATTTCTGCGTACATTCCGCCGTCAGCTGACTTCGAGTGGGGGACTTCCGCCGCGTCGTGGCACGTTTGCCGAGGCCCTTTCTCTTGCTTGGAGATCTGAATGGCAGGCATCCTCTCTGGGGAGATTACTCCATAAATCCAAGGGGACAAGTCCTTGCCGATCTGATCGAAGAGCTTGAGATGGGTGTCCTAAACGTGGATGAGTTTACGCATCAGTGTCCGAGAGCCGCTTCATTTTCTTGCCTTGACCTATTTTTGTGCTCTTCGGATGCACAGCCTGATTTTGATTGGGGGGTGGTCGATGACCTCTATGGTAGTGATCACTTTCCCATTCAAATATCATTTTCAGGGCAACTGCCGCCTGAGAGCCCACCTGTGTGGTGCTTGGCGTGGGCGGGGTGGCCTGCATTTCAGGAAATGACTGAATTCTCTATCTCAGTCGAGGAGTTTAGGTCGGTAGATGAGGTCGTTGAGTTCTCCGGCAAGCCAGATAGCCCCTTAAAAAAAAAAAATCTCCGTCAACCTCATCGCCGTGGGCCTGACTACTATTCCTAGGAAGTCTGGCCGTTTTGCACGTCGACCACTCCCATGGTGGTCGGCCGAGTGTGAGACGGCCCTCAAACAGAAGCGTTATGCCTACATGCGCTATAAGCGCCGCCCGAACAATTTCACTGTCAGTGAATTTCGTCGGGCTAGGGCTAGGTTCCGGTATATTTCTAAGCACGCCCGCCGCTCTTTTGGCGGGCAGACGCGACTTGACTTAACGGGAAGACCCCTTTAGCAGAGGTGTGGAAGCGAGTCAAAAGGATTCGGGGCAAGTTCTCGCAGGACCCCCCTCCCGTTCTCCAGGAGAATGGGACCGCAATCTCTGACCCCGCGTCCGTGGCGGAATCCTCGCGACCGCTTTTTCCGTATTCTCTAGTCGGGATGCTGCTCCGCCACCCTGGAAGGTACCACATTTGGCTATTTGTCTCTACGCCTCTGCTCCCAAAGCTTGTACAGCGCCGGGAGTATTGCGTTCGAACTTTTTGGAGCATACCTCGTGTCACGCTGGAACCGTGCCAGTGTATACGGATGGCTCCAAGTCCGAAAATGGGCTCGGCTTCCACGCCGTATCCTCTCTGTTTGAAGTCAGCCGGGCTCTGCCAGGTGCTGCGTCTGTCTTCACGGCCGAGCTGGTGGCAATACACCACTCGGTACGGGAGATTACGCGACGTTTCCGGTTCGGAGACCGGATTGTTATCTATAGCGACTCACAAAGCGCCCTGAGTGCTATCGGGGCATTGGAATCTCCGCATCCCCTAGTTAGCGATATCCGTGACGCCACGGTTTTGGCGAGCCGGGCGGATGTCGAGATTATCTTCTGCTGGGTTCCTGGACATGTAGGAATCTCGGGGATTGAGGGCGCCAAAGAGTCCGTTAGGACCGGGCGATCGGACCAGCCTCTCGCTCTTCCTTATACGGGCTACATGGCAGGAATACGGAATACGGGCAGCTCTTCGGACTGCTTGGCAAAGAAGATGGGAGACGGTCCAGGGGAACTTAAAGTTGCGTGCCATTGCGCCGCGACTGTTCCCATGGACCTATCCCGCAATGCCACGACGGCTTCGTGTGCGTGTGACGTATCGCCATTTTATGGAGCGCTCGCCTGCGCCCTATTTTGACGACCGCGTCGTCCGCGAGACTGTTAGGTACATTCTTGTTAAATGTCCTCGTCTGATCTTCGCGCGTTACCTCTCCCGGTACCGGGATGAGCGAGGTCGCTACCGCCTGTCCCTTGTACTCGAGACGAGTGCGTGCACCTTGACTGGTGGACTTCTAGACTTTTGGGGGGAGGCCGGCCTTCTCCCTTTTATTTAACCAGTTTTTGTTTTGTTTTTGTTTTTTCTTCCCTTATAGGTTGCACGTTCCTGCGCCGGGAGGACCTCCCCCGACACAGGAGCTTGCTTCCTGCTCGTTAGCTTTTCCTTTTTTTAAAATTGTTTGTGTTGGGTTTGGGTTTTTTTGTGTGTGTGTGTTTTTGAATACGGCGACTAATGCCCAAGTAGGCAGTCGCCAGATGAGCTCGTAAAAAAAACAACAAAAAAAACCTCAACTACTATAATACCCACAATTGACAATCTTACAAGACAATTTTTACTGTACTGAAAATTACTAATAGAATATATAAAATATAAAGATTCTCTTGATTTATGAGAGCTCACTGAAACATCCACCTTCTCATCACCTTTACTCAGAACATGAAGAACCTTCCCACATTTATGAAGGTAGTAATCTCCAAATCAAATTGACGGCTTGTAGTTAAGGTGACTAATGCGGCATGCCATTCATTCTGTTTCAGATTAAAATCCGCCATGTTTGAGCTTAATTGAAGAGATGATAAAGCTTAGGGCATTTATGACTTTCTAAAGTTACCTTCTCAAATACTTGACTGAAAAAGGGAGAGGTAAAGGATTGGGTCAAGTATGGCTCTCAATTTGTATTCTCAAATAACTGATACATTTTAAATTTTAAAAAAAGTACGAAGCCATTAAGCCCAATCGTTCATTGGTGGTTCTTGCAGTAAAAGGCTTGCTTGTTTCCTCTGAGTGTTCCAACTTCAGTCATAATTTGGTGAATTCAAAGGGATATTTCCACTTTGGTGAGAAATTAATAAAGAGACAGACAGGATGAGGTGGAAAAAGAGAAATGAAACTGTGGTGACAAATTTTAATAAACATGATGTAGACTACAATCATTGCAAGGCCAGTATGATTCATTATAAACTATTTAATAATAACCATTCAAGTCCAATTCTGAGGTTTTTCTTTGTTGCTAAGGAGCAGAGAGTTCTCTTGCTTCTCCTTGAGTTCTGTGCAAACTGGAGAGAGAATGGCTGAGTTTGTTTCCCTTTGAATAACATAATTACTCAATTTTTAATGAATTTCTTTCAGGTTAAAGAAATGAACCTTGATATTGGCGAAGTGGTTAAAATTACCCCGAAAGCCCAAGGTAGGAAACAACCCTGCAAGTTTGTGTTTGTTTTATATATATTCATTTGATCAGTAACCACATTAAATATAATAGATAGTTAATATAATATTGAATGTCATAAAGAAAACATTTTAAGCAATATTTAAGTATTTATTTTTTCCCATTTCAGTTCCCAGATATGTAGTCCCATGCATGATGAGATTTGCAGATTATTCATCGGAAGAGTTTTCAGGTAAAAATAAGTTAAAATCCCAATATTTGATCATTTACTGATCCTTTTTTTTCTTCACTGTTGCTACAGACCCCATCTTCATCAAGGCACTTATCCACACATAGGTCTCCCATCCCATTCTTTTAGTTTCTGACTGCCATCCTCCCTTTGTTTTTTATTTGCTGCCTTCTTAATCTAATTAATTAGTTGTTTACTGGTCTTCCTCTGTGCATACTCTTTTACATACCCATTTATACATCTCACATTACCATTCCACCTTTCACTATGCATTTTCTCTTTCCTGTTCTAGTGCACCTATTTACACATTTTGCTCATTGACACCTACCCTTCCTTAGATGTAGCACTTTCATACGAAAAAGGTAGACTGTCGAAGGGAACTTAAAATTGCGTTCCATTGCCTCGCAACTGTTCCCATGGACTTACTCCCCAATGCTGCAAAGGCTTCAGGTTGCTTTCTGTCGTCTCCGAATCGGGCACACTCGCGGGACGCACCGCCATTTGATGGAGCGCTCGCCAGCGCCCCACTGGGAAGGCTGCGTTGTCCCCCAGACTGTTCGGCACGTTCTTGTTGAATGTCCCAGTCTGGGCGATCTTCGCGCACGTTACCTGTCCCGGTACCGAGATGGATGGGATCGCTACCGTCTGTCCCTTGTACTCGGGACGAGTTCATGCACCTTGACTGGTGGACTTCTAAATTTTGGGGGAGCGGCTGGCCTTCTCCCTTTTATTTAACCAGTTTCTTTAGTTTTTGTGGTTTTTTTCCTTTATAGGTCGCACGTTCCTGCACCGGGAGGGACCTCCCCCGACGCAGGAGCTTGTTTCCTGCTCGTTGCCTTTTTCCCTTTTTAAAAAATTTTTAGTGTTGGGTTTGTTTTTTTTGTTTTTGAATCAGATTTTAAGTAACCTAGTACTAGTCAGGTTTTTAATATGCTGACTAATGCCCAAGTAGGCAGTCGCCAGATGAGCTCTTAGAAAAAAAATAATAAAAAATTCATAGGAAAGAAAAATATCAACAAAACTAGTAAAAAGTACATCTCACAGCCAAGGGGGAAATATACAACTCCATCTCCCACAATACATCTCTTAATGCATAAAAATAGATAGAATCATGCTAAAACAAAACAAAGCACCTATATAATAATTATTACAGCAAATCCAAAGCCTCATTACTCGCATCACTAATCAAATATCAAAACTAGAAACTAAAAACTGAAACCAGTATACAAGTACCATAAATCACAAAACAAATTCAACGAAACTTTGGAAAATTAAACAAATCACTGATTACTTGTCTCAATAAAATAGTCTCACAAAAACAACGCTGCCTCATAAATATGAACCTACTCAAACACGAACTTCTTGCCTATACAGACAAAATACATAAATCTAAAGTGACCCCCTCACCCCCAAACATAAATCCAAATAGACCTCAAAACATTAATCCATATAGGCCCTCCAAAACAGATAAATCCAAAGACAAAGCTTTCATTCACCCCTGAAAACATTCTATTATCTGTTAAGTCTCTTAAACACTTAAAAGCTACAGGTCTGTCAATACATATATCAAACAACCATAAGAGACATTAGGAAATATAGCAATCTCAGACATTTTCCACCACTCTTGGCTCAATAATACCAATATTCGATCCAGACGAGCCTACAACACAACCAAACTCATAATAACCGTTCTCATCAATTAACACATTATCCCCTGTGAGGGGCTAGCTGCCTCATGTAGACATTCATACCTGGTACCTTGAAGAATATGTAGAAAGGATGATGTTTCTGTGTTCCTGATGTTCTCATTTTAAAACTCACAGTGTGAGACCATGTGTAGCCTGGTACACTTGGTATCTGCAGGAGCTGCATGTGCCTCCCCACCTGAGTGCAATTATGGAATCCCTGTCACGGTTGATTTGAACACGGATGGGGCCTGGGAAAGTAGTTCATCTGCTTTTCCCTCGCCCTCACTCAACACTAATTTGCCTTATTAGTATTATTTCATTTTTATTATTTAATATGATTTTATTTATTACAGCTATCCGCTCCTCATTTTCTCCATGCAGTTTGTACTAGGAGGAGATTTTCCACCTGTACAAAGTTTGGTCCGGTAGCCATGGTGCCTTGGTGGACTGCATGCCACCCTGAGATCACCTAGTAACAGAGTATGATAATAATAAGTGAGCACCCACCCTACTCGTTAGGGACCCACCTTATTTCCACATAGGTTCTGGCTGATTGGGGCACTTTCGTCCTCCAATGAGCGTTAGTCAAGTGGCAGTATTGGTCGATTTTGGGGAGATGCCACTCCCTCTACGCCGCGTACAGTGCATCACTCGCCTGTACGCGCGAGCCCGGCGCCTGCCTCAGTCGCCAACAGCTCTCACTGCATCCGCAGCTGATCTCGACGGTGCCTATGCCGCTCAGAGACGACAGTCATACCCTAAGCCCTTTGGGTTTAGGGCCAGGAAACTCCTTCGAGAGCTAGGTATAGCTCGGGCCGGTGGCTCCCCTGGTTCTGCCCAGCACGCCACCCTGGAGGGCACCACATTTGGCTATTTGTCACCACGCCTCTGCTCCCAAAGCTTGTACAGCCCCGGGAGTAGTGCGTTCGACCTTTTTAGAGCACACCTCATGTCACGCTGGAACCGTGCCACTGTATACGGATGGCTCTAAGTCCGAAGAGGGGGTCGGCTTCCACGCCGTATCCCCTCTGTTTGAAGTCAGTGGGGCTCTGAAACGGCGCTGCGTCTGTCTTCACGGCCGAGTTGGTGGCAATACACCACTCGGTACGGGAGATTACGCGACGTGCCCGTTTCGGAGACCGGATTGTGATCTATAGCGTCTCACAAGGCGCCCTGAGTGCTCTCGGGGCATTGGAATCTCCGCATCCCCTGGTTCGCGATATTCGTGACGCCACGGTTTTGGCGAGCCGGGCAGATGTCGAGATTATCTTCTGCTGGGTTACTGGACAGTAGGAATTGCGTGGAATGAGGGCGCCAAAGAGTCTGCGAGGACTCTGCGACCGGACCAGCGTTTCGCTCTTCCTCACACCGACTACATGGCAGGAATACGGCCAGCTCTTCGGACTGCTTGTCAAAGAAGATGGGAGACGGTCGAAGAGAATTTAAAGTTGCGTGCCATTGCGCCACGACTGTTCCCATGGACCTATTCCCCAATTCCGCGACGGCTTCAGGTCGCTTTCTGTCGTCTCCGAATCGGACACACTCGTGTGACGCATCGCTATTTTATGAAGCGCTCGCCTGCGCCCTATTGTGACGACTGCGTCGTCCCCAAGACTGTTCGGCACATTCTTGTCGAATGTTCCAGTCTGGGAGATCTTCCCGCACGTTACCTGTCCCGGTACTGGGATGGGCGGGGTCGCTACCGCCTGTCCCTTGTACTTGGGTCGAGTTCGTGCACATTGACTTGTGGACTTGTTGAATTTTGGGGGGAGGCCGGGCTTCTGCCCTTTATTTAAGTAGGTTCTATTTTTTGTTTTTGTTTGTTGTCTTTGTAGGTTGCACGCTCCTGCACCGGGGTGAGGGGGACCTCCCCCCGATGCCGGAGATTGCTTCCTAATTGTTAGGTTTTCCAATATTTATCATTATTTTTTCGTAATTTTATTTTAAAATAGCCTAGTTCTAGGCTGTAGTATTTCCGGCGACTTATGCCCAAGTGGGCAGTCGCCAGATGGGCTCTAAAGAAAAAAAAAACCGACTGGAAAATGCCGTCTGCGCGGCTTTCCTTCGTAGACAGCACTACGTCACGGTGTTTTTCGATCTGGAGAAGGCCTATGATACCGCATGGCGATCAAGGTATCATGGAGACTCTCCACACGATGGGGGCGACGGGACGCCTCCCAATGTTTATATCTGAATTTTTGCGAGATCGTCGATTCCGCCTACGGGTGGGGGGAGCACTCTCCGGCCCAAAGGAGCCAGGAAGAGGGTTTCCCGCAGGAAAGTGTCCTCAGTGTCACACTCTTTGCCCTGGCCATCAATGGCATCACCTCGGTGCTGCCGGAAGATGTTCTCGCTACGCTCTATGTGGACGACCTTTCGATCTCTTTTGGCGCGGCCCAGATGCCAACTCTGGAGCGTCGAAGCGCACAGGTTTCGGTTTTCTTTAGCTAAGACTAAGTGTGCACTTCTGCCGCCATCCACGGCTCCACCCCGACTGATTTGATTCTTAATGGAGTGCGCCTGGATGTGGTGGAATCGCACCGTTTCCTTGGTCTTGTATTCGACCGACGCCTCACCTGGGAAGCTCATATTCGCAGCCTTAGGGTCTCTTGTACCCGCGCCATGGACATTCTCCGTTCCGTGACGTTCAGCGCTTGGGGTGCTGATAGGGCTACTGCCGTACTTTTTTATCGATCCTTTGTTCGTTCGAAGCTCGACTACGGATGCGAGTTTTATGCATCCGCAGCCGAGCCTTTATTGCGGAAGGTGGATTCGATCCACCACACACCGGCCTACGCCTTGCGACCGGTGCCTTCCGTACTCCCCCCATTGAGAGCCTGTTGGTCGATGCTGGGGAGATGCCACTCGCTCTACGCCGCGTGCAGTGCATCACTCGCCTGTACGCGCGAGCCCGGCGCCTCCCTCAGTCACCAACAGCTCTCACTGCATCCGCAGCTGATCTCGACGGTGCCTATGCCGCCGAGAGACGCCAGTCATACCCTAAGCACTTTGGGTTTAGGGCCAGGAAACTCCTTCGAGAGCTAGATATAGTTCTCGGGCCGGTGGCGCCCCTGGTTCTGCCCAGGACGCCACCCTGGAGGGTACCACATTTGGCTATTTGTCGCCACGCCTCTGCTCCCAAAGCTTGTACGGCGCCGGGAATATTGCGTTCGACCTTTTCCGAGCACACCTCGTGTAACGCTAGAACCGTGCCAAGTCCGAAGAATGGGTCGGCTTCCACGCCGTATCCCCTCTGTTTGAAGTCAGCGGGGCTCTGCCAGGCGCTGCGTCTATCTTTACGGCCGAGCTGGTGGCAATACACCACTCGGTACGGGAGATTACGCGACGTGCCCGGTTCGGAGACCGGATTGTGATCTATAGCGACTCACAAAGCGCCCTGAGTGCTCTCGGGGCATTGGAATCTCCGCATCCCCTGGTTCGCGATATCCGTGATGCCACGGTTTTGGCGAGCCCCCGCTGCCGGAGATTGCTTCCTAATTGTTGTTTTTCAAATTTTATAATGTTTTCATATTTTTATTTTAAAGTAGCCTAGTTCTAGGCTGTCGTGTTTCCGGTGACTTATGCCCAAGTGGGCAGTTGCCAGATAGGCTTTATAAAAAAAAAAATTCTCGGACTGGAGCCTTCTGTCGAATCCCTTCGCGTTGTTATAATTAGTGCCCTTTGGTCATGCCGGTGAGTGTGACGCCGCACTCTACTATGAACATCCTAAAAGCATTAGTTTGTGCGAGGGACTCATGGACTACTCCTTAGATGACACCTTAGAGCTGGCCGACCATGGAGCGTTGAAGGTCGAACGCGTGATGAGAAAACATGGAGGGGCTTGGAGACCCACCTCTACGCTCTTCGTCACGTTCGACTGTGACAAGCTTCCTGAGTCGGTGCGTGCTGGTTGGTATCGCTACCGCGTGAAGGCATTCGTGCCACTGCCGAGGAGGTGCCTGTGACTGCTTCGGCAATACGAATCGCTCATGTAGACGCGCAAAGTCGTGTTTACCCGAACTATGTGTAAGTTGCTCCAAGGATGCACACGATTAGTCCAAATTGTGCTTGTCCAAGTGAGTCACTTGCTTCTTGGTAGCAATATGATGCATATCTCCTTAAGAAAGAAATCCTGGCCGTTTAGGCCCAAGACCGTCTCTCATGTCACGAGGCTAAGGACTTGGTCCTGGCGCTGCCTGGGACATCCTATGCCTCAATGTTAAGACTCCCTTTGCTCCAGGCCTACAAGCACGGTCGTTTCTCCGGGTTCTACCAACCCCGGGACTTTCCTGGTAAACCTGGCGGTAGAAAGGGCTCACACCCAGCCCCAACTAAAACCAGCGCTCCCTCCTTTCTGCAGCGTGACAGTTTCCCGTAACGTGAAGCAGCAGCGCGCCTCCACCGAGTCGTTAGACTCACATGGGACAACACCCCTGAGGCCATCTTCCGGGGTTCCTAAAGCTGCCCCCTGAAGGCCTGACCAATAAAGAAGCTTCGGCTCCTGCGCCCACACCCAGTGGTAGGTTGGGTTTCTCAAAGACGGTGGATCCTCCAAATGAGGGCCCCGAAGCCGTCCTGCCTGCCTAAGGTTTCGAGGTGGAGGGAGGAAAAGACTCGCATGACAGTATAACCTGCCCCGATAAGTCCTCGAAGGCTACAGCGCATTATCCGGCCTCCTGTAAGCGTACGGGCATTCCCGTGAGGGTCTTCTCTTCGAAGAGGGCCCCGCATCTCCTCTGAGCTAAACTTGGAGGGCATATTCCTTCAATGTAATTGCCGCCGACTCCCGGCCAACTTGGAGGAGCTGCGTAAGCTCATCTCATCCCGTTCCCCGTTAACTTTCTTTTTGCAGGAGACCATGCTGGCCGTGTGCCCCCTGCCCACCCTCCCTGGGTATAATGATTTTGCCACCTCACCACCACGGCATGATGTGTCTGTGTTTTTTTGCAGTAGCTGTGCAGTTGTACCTGGATAGGAGGTATACTGTTATTTTCGCGTACATTCCACCGTCAGCTGACTTCGACTCGGGTGACGAGTGTGGGGCGTCCCTAAAACAGAAGCGTTATGCTCACGTGCGCTATAAGCGCAGCCCGAACAATTTCACTCGATGAATTTCGTTGAGCTAGGGCGAGGTTCAGTTATGTTTCCAAGAACGCCCGTCTCTCTTCTTGGCGGGCATACCTGTCCACTTAAAGGGAAGACCCCTCTAGCAGAGGTGTGGAAGCAAGTTAAAAGGTTTCGGGGCAAGTTCTCGCAGCACCCAGCGTCCGTGGCCGAATACTTCGCGACCGCTTTCTCCGCATTCTCTAGCCGTGATGCTGCTCTGCCAGCATTCAATGTGCGTCGTGATGTTACGGAAGGCCGCCGGCTGGACCTTACTTCCAGCGGCGGAGAACCCTTCAACGACACATTTACTTTGAGTGAATTGCGTTCCGCTTCGTGCGCGGACCCCGCCCCTGACCAGACGATGTCCCGCTCGCCATGCTTCGACTCCTGGGTGAGCGAGGCATGGTCTTTCTGTTAGATTTGTTCAACAGGATCTGGGTAGAGGGTATCCTCCCAGACTCCTAACGAATCGCTACGGTGCTCGTTTTTCGCAAACCGAGAAGAAATCACTCTATCCCGCCTAATCTCTCTAACCTCCAGCGTGTGCAAGTTGATGGAGAAACTAGTAAATGTTAGATTAACCTTTTTTCTGGACAGCGGCAACAATCTGTCTTCTGCACAGAGCGGCTTCCGCAAGTTCCACTCCACGTCGGATGCTCTGATCTGACTTTAAAATGCCGTCTGCGAGGCCTTCCTTCGTAGACAGCACTACGCCACGGTGTTTTTTGATCTGGAGGTCTATGACTCCGCATGGCGATACGGTATATATCTAACCTCCAGCGTGTGCAAGTTGATGGAGAAACTAGTAAATGTTAGATTAGCCTTTTTTCTGGACAGCGGAGGCCATCTGTCTTCTGCACAGTGCAGCTTCCGCAAGTTCCACTCCACGTCGGATGCTCTCCTCCGATTTGAAAATCCCGTTTGCGAGGCTTAATTCGTAGACAGCCTTACACCAACGTGTTTTGCGATTTGGAGAAGGCCTATAATACTGAATGGCCATACGGTATCATGGAGAGTCTCCACACGATGGGGCGAGGGAACGCCTCCCAATGTTTATATCTGAATTTTTGCGAGATCTTCGATTCCGCGTAACGGTGGGGGTAGCCCTCTCCGGCCCAGTGTAGTAGGAAGAGGGTGTCCCAGAGTGGAGTGTACTCAGTGTCACAGCTTTGCCCTGAGCAATGGGGGCGAGGGGACGCCTCCCAGTGTTTATATCTGAATTTTTGCGAGATCGTCGATTCCGCGTACGGGTGGGGGGAGCCCTCTCCGGCCCAAAGGAGCAGGAAGAGCGTGTCCCGCAGGGAAGTGTCCTCAGTGTCACACTCTTTGCCCTGAGCATCAACGGCATCACCTCGGTGCTGCCGGAAGATGTTCTTGCTACGCTCTACGTGGACGACCTTTCGATCTCTTTTGGCGCAGCCCAGATGTCGACTCCAACAGGCATTGAACCGCGTCTCTCGCTATGCCGAAGCGCACAGGTTTCGGTTTTCTTTGGCCAAGACTAAGGTGGTGCACTTCTGCCGCCATCCACGGCTTCATCCCGACCCAGATTTGTTTCTTAATGGGGTGCGCAAGGATGTGGTTGAGTCGCACCGTTTCCTTGGTCTTGTATTCGACCGACGCCTCACCTGGGAGGCTCATATTCGCAGCCTTAGGGTCTCTTGTACCCGCGCCATGGACATTCTCCGTTCCGTGACGTTCAGCGCTTGGGGCGCTGATAGGGCTACTGCCTTACTTTTTTATCGATCCTTTGTTCGCTCGAAGCTCGACTACGGATGCGAGTTTTATGCATCCACAGCCGAGCGTTTATTGCGGAAGGTGGATTCGATCCACCACACCGGCCTTCGCCTTGCGACCGGTGCCTTCCGCACTTTCCCCATTGAGAGCCTGTTGGTCGATGCTGGGGAGATGCCACTCGCTCTGCGCCGCGTACAGTGCATCACTCGCCTGTACGCGCGAGCCCGGCGCCTCCCTCGGTCGCCAACAGCTCTCACTGCATCCGCAGCTGATCTCGATGGTGCCTATGCCGCCGAGAGACGCCAGTTTAACCCTAAGCCCTTTGGGTTTAGGGCCAGGAAACTCCTTCGGGAGGAAGATATAGCTCTCGGGCCGGTGGCGCCCCTGGTTCTGCCCAGGACGCCACCCTGGAGGGTACCACATTTGGCTATTTGTCGCCACCCCTCTGCTCCCAAAGCTTGTACTGCGCCGGGAGTATTGCGTTCGACCTTTTTGGAGCACACATCCTGTCACGCTGGAACCGTGCCAGTGTATATGGATGGCTCCAAGTCCCAAGAGGGGGTCGGCTTCCACGCCGTATCCCCTCTGTTTGAAGTCAGCGGGGCTCTACCAGGCGCTGCGTGTCTTCACGGCCGAGCTGGTGGCAATACACCACTCGGTACGGGAGATTACGCGACGTGCCCGGTTCGGAGACCGGATTGTGATCTATAGCGACTCACAAAGCGCCCTGAGTGCTTTCGGGGCATTGGAATCTCCGCATCCCCTGGTTCGCGAAATCCGTGACTCCACGGTTTTGGCGAGCCGGGCAGATGTCGAGATTATCTTCTGCTGGGTTCCTGGACATGTAGGAATTGCGGGGAATGAGCGCGCCAAAGGGTCCGCGAGGACTCTGCGACCGAACCAGCGTTTCGCTCTTCCTCACACTGACTACATGGCAGGAATACGGGCAGCTCTTCGGACTGCTTGGCAAAGAAGATGGGAGACGGTCGAAGGGAACTTAAAGTTGCGTGCCATTGCGCCGCGACTGTTCCCATGGACCTATCCCCCAATGCCGCGGCGGCTTCAGGTTGCTTTCTGTCGTCTCCGAATCGGGCACACTCGTGTGACGCATCGCTATTTGATGGGGCGCTCGCCTGCGCCCTATTGCAACGACTGCGTCGTCCCCCAGACTGTTCGGCACATTCTTGTCGAATGTCCCAGTCTGGGTGATCTTCGCGCACGACACCTGTCCCGGTACCGGGATGGGCGGGGTCGCTACCGCCTGTCCCTTGTACTCGGGACGAGTGCGTGTACTTTGACTGATGGACTTATTGACTTTTGGGGGGAGGCCGGCCTTCTCCCTTTCATTTAACCCGGTTTAATTGTTGTTGTTGTTTTTGTTATTGCTTTGTTATTGTTATTTCTTTTTATTGTTTCCTGTTCAATTTTTTAAAGTAGCCTAGAACTAGGCTGTTTGTTTACGGCAACTTATGCCTAAGTCGGCAGTCGCCAGATAGCCCCTCAAAAAAAAAAATAAATAAATAAATAATTGCCCTGAGCATCAACTCGGTGCTGCCAGAAGATGTTCTCGCTACGCTCTACGTGGACGATCTTTCGATCTCTTTTGGCGCGGCCCAGATGCCAACTGTGGAGCGTCGACTCCTACACGCATTGAACTGCTTTTCCTATACCGAAGCGCACCACAGGCTTCGGTTTTCCTTGTCCAAGACTAAGGTGGTGCACTTCTACTGCCATCCACGGCTCCACCCTGACCCAGACTTGTTTCTAAATGCTGTTCAGGAGGTGGTGGACTCTCACCGCTTCCTTGGTCTTGTATTTGACCGACGCCTCACCTGGGAAGCTCATATTCGCAGTCTTAGGGTCTCTTGTACCCGCGCCATGGATATTCGCTCCGTGTCGTTCAGCCCCTGGGCTCTGATAGGGCTACTGCCTTAGCTTTTTATCGATCCTTTGTTCGTTCGAAGCTCGACTACGGATGAGAGTTTTATGTATCCGAAGGTGGACTCGATCCACCACACCGGCCTTCGCCGTTCGCCCGGTGCCTTCCGCACGTCCTGCATTGAAATCCTTCGCCGTGCACAGAGCATTATTCGCCTGGACGCGCTAGCCTGGCGCCTCCCTTAGTCGCCAACAGCTATCACACAGTGAATTATTCGCCTGTACGCGCGAGCTCGGCGCCTCTCTTAGTTGCCCACAGCTCTCACTGCATCCGTAGCTGATCTCGACGGTGCCTATGCCACCGAGCGACACCAGTCATACCCTAAGCCCTTTGGGTTTAGGATTTGGTAACCCCTTCGAGAGCTCGGTATAGGTCCCGTGCTAGTCGCACTCCTGGTTCTGCCCAGAACGCCACCTTGGATGGGTGGCGTTGATTATTTGTCGCCACGCCTCTGCTCCCAAAGCTTCTACAGCGTCTGGAGTATTGCGTTCGGCCTTTTTGCGGCATACCTCGTGTCACGCTGGAACCGTGCATGTGTGTAAGGATGGCTCCAAGTCTCAAGATGGGGTCGGTTTCCACGCCGTCCCTTCTGTTTTAAGTCAGCGGGGCTCTGCCGAGCTGGTTACAATACAGCGCTCGGTACCCGAGATTACGCTACGTGCCCTCTTCGGAAACCGGATTGTGATTTTTACCGACTCACAAAGCGCCCTGAGTTCTCTCGGGGTATTGTAATCTCCGCATCCCCTGGTTCGCGATATCCGTGACACCACGGTTTCGTCGAGATTATTTTCTGCTGGGTTTCTGGGCATGTAGGAATTGTGGGGAACGAGGGCGCCAAATTGACTGCGAGGACTGGACGACTAGAACAGCATTTTGCTCTTCCTCACACTGAGTAATGGCTGGAATACGGACGGCTTGGTAGATAAGATTGGAGACAGTCGAGGGGAATTTATACCTACGTACCATTGCGCCGCGAGTGTTCCCAATGTCGCGACAGCATCAGGTTGCTTTCTGTCGTCTCCGAATTGGACACAGTTGCGGGACGCACTGTCATTTGAAGGACCACTTGTCTGCGCCTTATTGAGAAGACTGCGTTATCCCCCAGACTGTTCGGCACATTCTTGTCGCATGTCCGAGTCTGGGTGATCTTTGCGCACCTTTCCTGTCCTTGTACCGGAACGAGCGCGTTCGTTAAACGATTCTTCTACGCGACGGAACTCGTGGACTACCTCATAGATGACATCACATTAGAGCTAGCCGACCATTGAGCGGTAAAAGTCGAACGTGTGTTGAGAAAACAGGGAGGGGCCCCCCGAGACCGCCCCCCCCCCTAGACTCTTCGTCACATGCGACTGTGACAGGCTCCCTGAGTCCGTTCATGCAGGTTTTTATCGCTACCGCGTGAAATCATTCGAGCCAGTACCGCGGAGATGCTATACTGCTGCCGCTTCAGCCATACGAATCGCCCTGTAGAAGTGCCAAATCTGGTTTACACGATAAGTCCTTATCGTGTAAAGCCAAGTGTGGCAATTGTGGAGAGGCCCACCCCGCTTCGAAGTAATGTGATGCATATCTCATAGAGAAAGTAATCCTGGCCGTTCAGGCTACGGATATTCTCGTTTCGCCAAGCTAAGGATTGGCCCTGGCGTTGCCTTTGACGTCTTATGCCCCTCCAAGAACGGTCGTTTCCGCGCTCATTCGGAACCATTCTGCCAGTTCTACTCAGCCCGGGCGCTCCCCTGATACCTTGCGGCACAAAGGGATCTCCCCCCCTCCCCTTACCCAACGTGACGGTTTCCCGTAACGCGAAACGACCGCGCACTTCCACCCACTGGGTCGTTAGACCCGCATGAGGCAACAACTCAAGTGAGGCCGTCTTCCGAGATTATTTCAGCCCCTCCCTCCCTGACCTAGTATGAACTAGGTGGCTCGTCGATGCTGTATCCTCCAGACACCCCGGGGAGGGAGGAAAAGTGCGAGTCCAATATCCTCGAAGGCGACAGCGCCTTCATTGCCTTGTTGGCCCAACAGCGCCCTGAGTTCTGCCTGTGGGAAGGGGACTGCCATTTCCGTGAAGGTCTTCTCTTCGAAGAAAGCCCTCGCATCTCCTGAGCTTGACCTGGAGGGCATAATCCTTCAATGGAATTGCCGCGGACCCCTGGGCCAACTGGGAGGAGCTGCGGAGCCTAGTCTTCCGTTCCCCGTTAATTAGCATTTTGAAGATCATGTTGGCGCGTGCGGCCTGTCCACCCTCCGTGGGTATAAGGGTTTTGCGACCTCGACACCACGGGATTGTGGCCGGGCAGGAGGAGGATGCGCCATTTACACCTAGCATGAGGTCTCCCTTATTCTCCCTACTTTCATGCAGTAGCAGTGTAGCTGCATCTGGATAGGAGGTATACCGTTATTTCTGCGTACATTCCCCAGCTGACCTGATCGACAAGCTGGAGATAGGCTTCCGCAATGTGGATGAGTTTACGCATCACTGCCCGAGAACGGCTTCATTTTCCTGTCTTGATACGTCTTTGTACTCTGCGGATGCACAGCCTGATCTAGGGTGTAGATAGTTGATAACCTTCATGGTAGGTATCGCTCTCCCATTCAAATATCTTCTGGACCGCTGCCGCCTGAGAGACCTACACCCACCCACCCTCCCCAGGTGGTGCTTGTTACGATCGCGGTAGTTAGCGGGAAATAACCGATTCTTTGTCCCAGTCAAGGAGTTGAGGTCGGTGCATGAGGCCGTTGAGTTCTCAAGCAACTTCATCGCCACGGGTCTAACTACTATTCCTACAACGTCTGGCCAGTGTATACGTATATCTCCAAATCACAAGAGGGGGTGTTGGCTTCCATGCCGTATCCCCTCTGTTTGAAGTCAGCCGGCTCTACCAGGCACTGCGTCTTCACGGCTGAGCTGGTTGCAATACACCGCTCGGTAGTGGATCATTCATCGTTGTCTGTTCGAATTGTAATCTTTAGCGATTCACAAGGTGCCTTGAGTGCTCTTGGGACATTGGAACCTCCACACACCCTGGTTCGCGGTATCTTTGATGCCACAGTTGCCGCGGTGGTTGGATCAAGAGATTATCTTCTGCTGTTTTCCTGGATATGTGAGAATTGCGGGGAATAAGGGCGCCAAAGAGTCTGCGAAGGCTTGGTGACCAAACCAGCGTTTCGCTCTTCCTCACACAAACTAAATGGCAAGAATCAGGGTAGCCCTCCGAGCTTCTTGGCAAAGAAGGAAGACGGCCGATGGGTACTTAATGTAGCCTGTCATTGCGACGATTTCAGGTTGCTTTCTGTAGTCTTCGAATTGCGCACACTCGCGGGATGTACCGCCATCTAATGGCGCGCTCGCCGCATTTTAATTATACGACTGCGTTGTCCCTCAGACTTTTCGGTACATTCTTGTTCAATGTTAGTCTGTGTGATGATCGCGCTCGTTACCTCTCCCGGTATCGGGATGAGCGGGTTCACGTACACATACCTTTGATTAATCTGACTGTGTCGTGGGAAGGTGGGTCTCCTCCCGACGCCGGAGCGCGCTTCCTTGTTGCTTTGGGGAATTTTTAGAGTAGCCTAGTACTAGGCTGTAATCTTAATTATGGCGAGTTTTGCCCATGAATTCAGTACTCAAACGAATGTAGATCAATGATAATCCCCATACTAAATTATTTTTATTGACATTTTAAATGTATGCAAAAGTGATGTGATAATCTCTCTCCTTTCAGAGGCCCTTAGAAAAATGGAAAATTTTACAAGCAATCTTTCAACGTCGATCAGCCCAATGTATGAGCAGAAAGGAATCTGGCACACGTTCGGGGGCCATGACAGAACGAGGCAGTTTAAGTTGAAGCATTTATTCTACCATACATTCCACCCAGTGTTCGCAACTGCTGAGAGTACTCCAGTAGATCCAGAATTCGAGGGTTTGGTTGAGAAACTCGAAAATGTCTATATGGCAGCTGACTTCAACAAAGAATTCAAAAACCACACCAATGATAGACCTATGAAAAAGGATTTAGTCATTGCCCCTGACTGGAATCTGACATCTCTCTCGGACTTAGCAAATTCTGATATTGTGGCTTCCATTGGCACCCCGAGCTCTCTCGAAATCAACACCCCAGAACGCTTGGATGATCTCAATCTTGTAAGGCAGAAGTTAGCCTCCCTTAAGTGCAAATTTACTAGTGCAGAAACGCCACTATTTCAATGACCCCTTTTTGAAATAGTAAGCAGTAATAAGTAAACCAAGTAATGTTTTGTTTATAATTTATAAATATACTTTAGGTTTATTATTGTAGTAGTTCTACGGTTTTAATTATTTTATTAAGACGTAGTTGGCCCAATCCTCTTTCTGTTATGGTCAGTATTCACTATACACCCGTCTTAATGAAACATGGCTTTTATGTCATAATTTCCACAAATTTAATTCAGTTAATCGGAGAGGAAGAGAGCGCGAACAATAGTGCTGTGATATACCAAACATGCTTAATGGCATAAGGATTTATGCAAATCTTGTTTTCATCTTCCTGGAAAGACAAAATTACTATTACATATACGAGTGTCATTTTTAAATATATCCAATATATGCAGGGCAGTTAAAATGACAACTCTCTGTAAGAGGCTAAAGTTGAATAAATAATAAAGGGGGGGGGGGGGGGCTGCTAGCGCGATATGTTCGCTCCGGCATTTGTGGCCTAATTTATGTAATACGTTGTTGCCTGGATAAGAAAAATTCAACATCTACCAGTTTTCTATTAAAGTTGGGCTGGCTGTTTTCAGTGCCAGCCATTATAAACTACCTGTCCAACCCCCTTTATGCCCTATCAAGCACGAGGCCGCATACCACTTCTATAGGGGTATGTACTGTAGCATAGCATATCAAACCCGTCAGGATTCATCACTGGGAAGAAGGCTGAATTTCAAAACCCCCCTTCATATTTAATCAATTTTAGCTTTTTACTGGGTTACATTAAATAAAAGAAATGCACCCGCGGTCACCGGAACACGCGACAGTTATAAATGTATGCTAGCCTCCTAAAGAAAGTCGTAGACACGCGACCCAAATTATAAATGTATGCTAGCCTCCTAGAGAAAGTCGTAGAGTTTACCTGTTTATGTAAACGTAAAAGTCCCGGTCACCAGGCGAAGGCGAGTGTGGGTCAAAAATAAGAAAGGAAACTGCTAACCCAGTTTATGAACAAGTCCAGGTGGAGCTGTGGATGGTGACTGAAGTGGCACCACCTTGGTCTTGGCTAAGGAAAACCGAAACCTGAGCGCTTCGGCATAGCGAGAGACGCGGTTCAATGCTCCAGAGTTGGCATCTGGACTAGAGCAAAAGATATCCAAAGGTCCCCACGTCGAGCGTAGCGAGAACATCTTCCGCCAGGACCTAGGTGATACCGTTGATACTCTGCACAAAGTTGAACACTGAGGACACTAAAAGATTGGGAGACGTCATTTTGCCCAAAACGTGTGGAGTTTTTATGATACTGTATCGCCATGCAATATAGGCCTTCTCGATCGAAAAATGCTCTGGCTCGTGCTATCTGCGAAGGAAGGCCTCACAGACGGCATTCTACAGTCGAGAGCAGAGCAAACGACTTTGAGTGGAACTTGCGGAAGAGAGGTGGGATCGGCTGTCCAAATAGAAAGCTAATCTAACATTTAGCAATTTCTCCGTCAACTTGCACACACAAGAGGTTAGAGAAATTGGGACGTGGAGGCCGAACCACCTCTCGGGTATAGCTTTACGAGTTCCCGAAGACAGTCTTACGAATACAGAGTCTAACGACCCTGTGGATGCTGCGACAATATAAAATTACGGGAAATGGACACGCGGGTGGATGAACCCTAGTTTTAGCCAAGGCTGAGTGTGATGGGGGTCCTTTGGGCCTCTAGCTCTACCAGCGGAGCGCCAGGGAGGTAGAACCAGTATAAATGTTCGAAATGAGAGCAGAAGCAACTGGAGTGGCTTGGAGATAGGGTGTATGTTTAGCAATTGTGTCATAAGACGTCCTAGATAGCACGGAGCGCAACATGAGGCAAGTTCATAGCATAGCGAAAAAGTTGGTCAATAGTCAACGACTAGACTTCCTCCACGATAACATAAGAGCTACCCTGCTCCTAGGAATGAATGAATGGTACAAAACAGACGGGTGCTGCGTAAGTGTACCCTAGGATACAGCACGCCAAATTCATACACTGGCACTGCATAATATTGATTCATCTCGATAAAAAAGTAAGGCAGTAACCCTATCAGCGCCACAGTCGCTGAACGTCACGGAACGGAGAATATCCATGGCGCGGGTACAAGGCTGCGAATATGAGCCTCCCAGGTGAGGCGTCGGTCAAATACAAGACCAAGGAAACGGTGCGATTCAACCACTTCCAGGAGCACCACATTAAAAACAAATCTGGGTCGGGGTGGGGCAGTGGCTGGCGGCAGATTTTTTTTATTTAAGGGGCTATCTGGCGACTGCCGACTTAGGCATGAGTCGCCGTAAACAAACAGCCTAGTTCTAGGCTACTTTAAAAAATTGAACAGGAAACAACAATAAAAAGAAATAACAAAAACAACAATTAAACCTGGTTAAATGAAAGGGAGAAGGCCGGCCTCCCCCCAAAAGTCAACAAGTCCACGAGTCAAAGTGCACGCACTCATCCCGAGTACCACGGACAGGCGGTAGCGACCCCGCCCATCCCGGTACCGGGACAGGTGTCGTGCGCGAAAATCACCCAGACTGGGACATTCGACAAGAATATGCCGAACAGTCTGGGGGACGACGCAGTCGTTGCAATAGGGCGCAGGCGAGCGCTCCATCAAATAGCGATGAGTCACACGAGTGTGCCCGATTCGGATACGACAGAAAGCAACCTGAAGCTGCCGCGGCATTGGGGGATAGGTCCATGCGAACAGTCGCGGCGCAATGGCACGCAACTTTAAGTTCCCCTGGACCGTCTCCCATCTTCTTTGACAAGCAGTCCGAAGAGCTGCCCGTATTCCTGCCTGGTAGTCGGTGTGAGGAAGAGCGAAACGCTGGTCCGGACGCAGAGTCCTCGCGGACTCTTTGGCGTGCTCATTCCCCGCAATTCCTACATGTCCAGGAACCCAGCAGAAGATAATCTCGACATCTGCCCGGCTCGCCAAAACCGTGGCGTCACGGATATCGCGAACCATGGGATGCGGAGATTCCAATGCCCCGAGAGCACACAGGGCGCTTTGTGAGTCGCTATAGATCACAATCCTGTCTCCGAACCAGGTACGTCGGGTAATCTCCAGTACCGAGTGGTGTATTGCCACCAGCTCAGCCGTGAAGAGAGACGCAGCGCGCCTGGCGGAGGCCCGCTGACTTCAAACAGAGGGAATACGGCGTGAAAGCCGACCCCCTCTTGGGACTTGGAGCCATCCGTATACACTGGCACGGTTCCAGCGTGACACGAGGTGTGCTCCAAAAAGGTCGAACGCAATACTCCCGGCGCCGTACAAGCTTTGGGAGCATAGGCGTGACGACAAATAGCCAAATGTAGTACCTTCCAGGGTGGCGTCCTGGGCAGAACCAGGTGAGCTACCGGCCCGAGAGCTATATCTAGCTCTCGAAGGAGTTTCCTGGCCCTAAACCGCGAGGTAGGGTATGACTGGCGTCTCTCGCCGGCATAGGCACCGTCGAGATCAGCTGCGGATGCAGTGAAAGCTGTTGGCGACTGAGGGAGGCGCCGTGCTCGCGAGGACAAGCGAGTAATGCACTGCACGCAGCGCAGAGCGAGTGGCATCTCCCCAGCATCGACCACCAGGCTCTCAATGGGGAAAGTGCGGAAGGCACCGGTCGCAAGGCGGAGGCCGGTTTTGTGGATCGAATCCACCTTCTGCAATAAACGCTTTGCTGCGGATGCATAAAACTCGCATCCGTAGTCGAGCTTCGAATGAAAAAAGGATCGATAAAAAAGTAGGGCAGTAGCCCTATCAGCGCCCCAAGCGCTGAACGTCACGGAACGGAGAATATCCATGGCGCGGGTAAAAGAGACCCTTAGGCTGCGAATATGAGCCTCCCAGGTGAGGTGTCAGTCGAATACAAGACCAAGGAAACGGTGTGACTCAACCACATCCAGGCGCATCCCATTAAGAAACAAATCTGGGTCGGGGTGGAGCCGTGGATGGCGGCAGAAGTGCACCACCTTAGTCTTGGCCAAAGAAAACCGAAACCTGTGCGCTTCGGCATAGCGAGAGACGCGGTCCAATACCTGTTGGAGTCGACGCTCCAGAGTTGGCATCTGGGCCGCGCCAAAAGAGATCGAAAGGTCGTCCACGTAGAGCGTAGTGAGAACATCTTCTGGCAGCACCGAGGTGATGCCGTTGATGCTCAGGGCAAAGATTGTGACACTGAAGACACTTTCCTGCGGGACACCCTCTTCCTGCTCCTTTGGGCCGGAGAGGGCTCCCCCCACCCGTACGCGGAATCGAAGATCTCGCAAATATACAAATATAAAGACTGGGAGGCGTCCCCTCGCCCCCACCGTGTGGAGAGTCTCCATGATACCATATCGCCATGTGGTATCATAGGCCTTCTCCAGGTCGAAAAAGACCGTGGCGTAGTGCTGTCTACGAAGGAAAGCCTCGCAGACGGCATTTTCCAGTCGGAGCAGAGCATCCGACGTGGAGTGGAACTTGCGGAAGCCGTACTATGCAGAAGACAGATGGCCTCCGCTGTCCAGAGAAAAGGCTAGTCTAACATCCGGATCATGGGGGGTGTCCGCGCACAAAGCGAGAGCGGAGCGCAACTCACTCCCAGTAAACCTGTCGTTGAAGGGTTCTCCGCCTCTGGAGGCAAAGCCCAGCCGGCGGCCTTCCGCGACATGACGACGTGCATTGAATGCTGGCGGAGCAGCATCCCGGCTAGAGAATGCGGAAAAAGCGGTCGCGAAGGATTCCGCCACGGACGCGGGGTCCGAGATTGCGGTCCCATTCTCCTGGAGAACGGGAGGGGGTCCTGAGAGAACTTGCCCCGAATCCTTTTGACTCGCCTCCACACCTCTGCTAAAGGGGTCTTTCCGTTAAGTGAAGACACGTAAGCTCGCCAAGAAGAGCGACGGGCGTGCTTCGAAATATACCAGAACCTAGCCCTAACCCGACGAAATTCACAGACAGTGAAATCTTTCGGGCGGCGCTTATAGCGCATGTAGGCATAACGCTTCTGTTTCAGGGCCGTCTCACACTCGGCCGACCACCATGGGAGTGGTCGGCGTGCAAAACGGCCAGACGTCCTAGGAATATATGTCAGGCCCGCGGCAATGAGGTTGCCGGAGAAGAACTCAACGGCCTCATCTAC
This sequence comes from Ceratothoa steindachneri, assembly GCA_963969495.1. Classification (NCBI taxonomy): domain Eukaryota; kingdom Metazoa; phylum Arthropoda; class Malacostraca; order Isopoda; family Cymothoidae; genus Ceratothoa; species Ceratothoa steindachneri. The sequence goes on from OZ018329.1 coordinate 25,546,340, forward strand.
CGACCTAAACTCCTCGACTGATAGAAAATTCAGTCATTTCCTGAAATGCAGGCCACCGCGCCCGAGCCAAGCACCACCGAGGTGGGCTCTCAGGCGGCAGTTGCCCTGAAAATGATATTTGAATGGGAAAGTGATCACTACCATGGAGGTCATCGACCACCCCCCCCAATCAAAATCAGGCTGTGCATCCGAAGAGCACAAAGATAGGTCAAGGCAAGAAAATGAAGCGGTTGTCGGACAGTGATGCGTAAACTCATCCACATTTAGGACCACTATCTTAAACTCTTCGATCAGATCGGCAAGGACTTGTCCCCTGGGATTTATGGAGTAATCTCTCCAGAGAGGATGTCTGCCTTTCAGATCTCCAAGCAAGAGATAGGGGCTCGGCAACCATGCCACGACGCGGCGGAAGTTTCCCGCGTCGAAGTCAGCTGACGGTGGAATGTACGCAGAAATGATAGTATACCTCCTATCCAGGTGTAGCTGCACAGCCACTGCCTGAAAGGAGGTATCTAAAGAGAAAGGAAGAACGGAGACATCATGCCGGGTGTAAACCACGCATCCCCCAGCCCGGCCATCCCGCGGTGGTGGGGTCGCAAGAGCATTATACCCCGGGAGGGCGGGCAGGGGGCACGCGCCTAGAATGGTCTCCTGCAAAATGATAGCTAACGGGGAACGGGACGAGACGAGCCTCTGCAGCTCCTCCCAGTTGGCCCAGAGTCCACGGCAATTCCATTGAAGGAATATGACCTCCAGGCCTAGCTCGGAGGAGACGCGGGGGCCCTCCTCGAACAGACAGAAGACTGAGGGGAATGGCCGTATGCTTCCCGGGGGCAGAACCCAGGGCGCTGTTGACCGGACAAAGCGCTGAAGGCGCTGTCGCCTTCGAGGAATTATTGGGGGAGGCTGGGTTCGCCATGCGAGTCTTTTCCTCCCTCCGCCTCGAAACCATAGGCGGGCGTTGCGGCTTCGGAGGCAGGGGGCCCTCTTTTCGAGGAACCACCGTCTCCGAGCCACTCGCTCCACCACTAGGCGTGGGAGAAGGAGCCGAAGCTCCTTTGTTGATGTCCTCCTTTCGGAAAACAACTTTAGGAACCCCGGAAGATGGCCTAGCGACCATCTTCAAGGGTGTTACTTCCTGTGAGTCTAACGACTCGGTGGAGGCGCGTGGCAGTTTCGCCTTACGGGAAACGGTCACGCTGGGAGAAGAGGGGGGAGCCCTGGTTTTAGCCGGGGCTGGGTGTGAACCCTTTTTGCCGCCAGCTTTACCAGGGGAGCGCCCGGGTTGAGTAGAGCAAGCAGAAGGGCTCCGAATGGGCGCGGAAACAACCGTGCTCGTTGGCCTGGATGGGCCAGGAGCAGAGGGTGCCTTTCTAACTATTGAGGCATATGACGTCCCAGGCAGAGCCGGGTACGCCAGGACCAAGTCCTTAGCCTCACGAAATGAGAGTCCATCCTGGGCCTGAACCGCCAGGATTTCTTTCTCAAGGAGATATGCACCACATTGCTTCGAAGAAGCGGGGTGTGGCTCTCCGCAATTGACACACTTAGCCACACACAAATTGGACTTATCGTGTGCGGCCTTGGAGCAATTTACACAAACTTCGGGTGACCCCGACTTTGCACATCTACAAGAACGATTCGTATGGCCGAAGCGGTGACAGTAATAGCACCGCCACGGCAGTGGCACGAATGCCTTCACGCGGTAGCGGTACCAACCGGCACGCACCGACTCAGGGAGCTTGTCACAGTCGAACGTGATGAAGAGTGTAGGGGTAGGTCTCGAGGCCCCTCCCTGTTTTCTCATCACACGTTCGACCTTGACCGCCCCATGGTCGGCCAGCTCTATGGTCATGTCCTCAATGGAGTAGTCAACGAGTTCCCTCGCATAAACTACTCCTTTCACAAAGTTCATGATAGAGTGCGGCGTCACACTCACCGGGGTGCCATGAAGTGTCCGAAGAGCACTTATCTTGGCCGCCTCGGCAGGATTCGCCGCATTCGCCAGAAGGCTCCCGTCCGAGAAACGGGTCACCTTCGGCTCTCTACCAATTGCACTAGCCAATCCTCTCCTCTGATGGATCATGTTGCCCTTGGCCAACATGGTGCCATCAGTGGAGCGAATAACGAGGAAGCGCTGGAAGCCAGCGGGCTCGAAAACGCCAGGTAACCTCTGAATGAGGAGCCCCGATGTCATCGAGGCTCCGCCATGTGCACCTTTAGTCTTAGTCAGGGACTCCGCAACCCGGGGGGCAGAGGGGCCGGATGTGCCGATCTTGGCTTGGTCGCTTGCCAAAGTGGCAGCAGACCCATCCGTCCCTGTAGCCCCCGAGTCTTCTTAGTCTTTGTCTTTTTCTTTTTTGGAGAGGAGGGTGGGGAATGAACCAGCTTCTCACCTCCGCCGATAGGAGCCCCTAGGCCAGATGGACCGGCCTCAGCCAGGTCCTTCTCCGAAATGGAGAAGGTCCTGGTGGTCACAGGGGCACCGTCCAGACGAGATCCCTCCCCTCCTTGTACTGCCTTGGAGCCCTCAGCCGTTTGAGGAGGACCTTGCATAGGGGCGGATTCGGGTTCGGTGCTTGGCACCGAGCCCAGATTTCTCCCCATGGAAGGCCCTACCGTCTGAGGGTGGGTTTCCTCGAGGACCATGTATATCACAGGATGGGCCTCCAGTTGGCCATCCCTTCCCAGGACATCGCAGGTCCCCTTGGCAGCGTCACCAGTCTTGTGTGGGAAGGCACAGGCCTTGACCCCGGCATTTTTAATATTCTTGCCACAGGTCTTTTGAGGGAAGTGACCGAAGGGGCCTGGCTTCCCTCTCCCCCCTAAGAGGGTTTGCCCTACCAAGCCGCTTACATGAGGGGCTGTCGGCAATGGACTGCCTGCTGGCTTTCTTGGCAGTCCCCTTAGAAAGAAAAGGAGGGACTGCCGCTGGAAATAGGGAGGTGCCCGAAAGCACCTTCAGAGAAGAGGGTGAGGGGGAGTTCCCCTTCACCCATAGGCGTAGGAGAGGAGTAAGCCTCCTCTCCGGTTAAAGAAATATGGAGGGTCCCCTGCGCAAGCACAGGAAGGGGGACCTCCATTTTTTCGGTGGAGCTGCTCGAGGGCGGCTCCATTGATAGGCAAGGGAAAATTAGGGGGAGATTTTGTTTTTTTTTACATCATTGGGCATGGTGACCCTAAATTTTCTGCGGGATGCATTAGCTCATCACCTCTCACAGTTGCCCGCACTGCAAGAGGTGCTTACAGGTAGTAAAGATAAAGGATAAAAAGTGCTGTGAGGCTACATTCAACCAACAGAATTATTACATCCCTAACAGAATAATTTTTGTAGTAGTTTGTCGAGAGTAGTGTAGATGAAGGTGGAAGTCTGTAAAAGCAATATTGCCCAAAGAAAAGCCTACTTAGATGTGCAGGAGTGAAAAAACAGGAACCTCCCCCACAAGGAACAAATTTTTACAATGATCACTTCCATTCAAAATTGTAGCTCCATTGTTTGCATTAACTTATATTACCTCACATTTGACCCAAAACTTGCTTCATGCCATCCCACTCTTCTTTAGATAGACACTTCAATCCTGTTCCTCTTGTTAATGGCTTTCCTTCAAGTTGGTTTAATGCATCCACCTTGTCTCGTAATCCATTTCGCAAGTCATCTATTTCTTTATCTAACTTCACTTGTTCTGAGTAAGAAAATTAATTATTCATTAGATGGAAAAAGAAGAAAGAAGGCATAGGAAAAATAATAGAATAGGGGTACATGATCAAGGGATTCTAAAAGGTGTTTGAAAACATCCGAAGAAGTTTACAGAAATATGAAAATAGAAATTTGATTATATTCAAAGGAGAGAATTTCAACGCATAGTAGCATCTAGCAAGAGCATTGCAATCAATGGTGGGATGAAATTGTCACCCCTGCTCTCATTGTTCTAACATTTACAATTGAATCAACTTTTTGATCAACAAAATCAAAACTAGTGACTAAAATTATTAGAAGTAGAATAAAAATTAACACTTAAGAGAAAGGAGACATTTTTTTTTTTTACTGTAAGAGTGGCAAAATGGCTGGGTTTCTCCAATTTTAATATTCCCATTGGGTATGGGGATAAATAAAAATAATAAAACTAGTTCGAAAGTGGCAAAGAATATCGAATACCACTCAACCCTACTACCTCTGCCCATTGTCCTCAGCCTTAGCTATCGTGCCAGCATCTACAATACAAAGAATCATATTACCTTCCACCCCTTGCGTTTCCCTCAATGTTCCCATTTACTTATCCAGTCCTTTCCAACCCAAACTATCCAGAAACAAATGTGCACACCTAAAAAATTCTCAAATACAGCCTTGATTTCCCTTTGCCCCATTAATGGTTTCCTGGTCCTGACACCACCCTACTCAGCTGTCTCCTTGCCCTAAACTACATATGTGACTTTTTCAAGTGCTGCATCCTATATAACCTCAGAGGTGGTTTGATTTCCATTGCCAGTTGAATGCATTTTTACTATTAGTCCCATTCTGCTGGTTGCATGGACTCTCACCTCAATCTCAGGCAGATAAATGGGTATGAAGTCACTGTGGCCCAGAAAAGCCTCAACTGCTGCCAATTCACAATTTTTGCCGAGGGCTTTTGGGACACCCCAGTAAAGCACCTCCTTGAACATCTTTCTCCCAAAAGAGTCACAAAGGTCTACAGATTCAAACAGAAGGTTGGCAAGGTGAGGATGCCAACTTCTAGGCTATTACTATCATTTAACTCCCTGGTTCCCACACAATACTGGGATGTAAGCAACTCCCATAACTACAAGCTCAAGGTCCACCCTATATAACACGCACCACCCATTGCTTTAAGTGTAAGAAGTTTGTAAATTTTAGTTCTGTCTGTTGAAAGATGGTGGCACTTTATCAGAACTGTGACAGAGTTTCACACTGCCACTCCAATATACATCTTGAGGGACTGAGAAGTGCAATAGAAAATACACACCAGCTCTGTGACCATTTGGATTTCTACACTAATAACCTATACAATTCTGCACCTGTCAAACCCATTCCTTACACAGTTGATTTTCACCAAAAGTACTGAAATTCACTATGCTATGGTACCCTCAACCATTAAATACTATGGAGGCCTACTTCCTCAAGAAACTCAATGCTGCAAGTTGGGTATGCAGAAACCCATCCTGAGTACATGAGACAAGCAGTAGCAACTCTGCTTGTCCTGATACTGGGACAGGTAACACATGCAGTTTTCCTAGACAGGGACATTCAACAAGAATGTTCTGGACAATCTAAATAACCACAGATTTGTCACAGGAAAGCTCAGGGGATGCTCCATCAAATAGCACTGCATCCCATGAGTGTGCCCAACTTAGAGGCACAGAAGACAATAAAGGAAGGTCCAGAGGGAAAAAGTTGAAATGCAATAGCACACAACTTTAGATTCCCATCAGCCATCTCCTTTGCCATGCAACCCAAAGGGCTGACCTTATTCCAACCATATAGTGAGAGAGAGGAGGGGAGAGGGGGGGGGGGGGGGGGGTAGAAGCATTGGTTCTGTTGCCCAAGCCTTGCAGACTGTAGGGTGCACGCATCAGCACACTCATTTCCTGCAATCCATTTATGTTCATGAAGCAAACAGAAGACAATCTTCTTTTTTTTTTAATTTAATGCCAATCTGCTGTAATTAAAATTTAAGTTGTGCACGGCTACTCTAAAAATTCTCAAACAAAACAAAACAAGCAAACAAACAAGAAGGAAGCATGCTCCAGCATCAAGGAGGCCAGCCTCCTCCAAAAAGTAAGATAGTACACAAATCTGTCCCACCCAAATACAAGGGCCCCACTCATCCCATTACCGGGAAAGGTAAAGTGTGTGAAGAACAGCCAGGCTGGGAAATTCAACAAGAATTTGCAGAACAGAGTGGGGTCAATGTAGTTAGATGCAGGGAAGCACTCCATAAAATGGCAGTGTATCCCACAGGTGTGCCCAATTCAAAGACAATAGAAAGCGGCCTGAAGCCATCATGGCATTGGGAGGTAAGTCCATGGGAATGATCTAAGTGCAATGGTATGCAACTTTTTAAGTTTCCCTCGGCCGTCTCCCCTCTTCTTTACCAAGTAAGCTGGTGAGTTGCCATGTAGTTGGTCTGAGGAAGAGCGAAACGCTGGTCTTGCATATTCTTTGCCAGCAAAGATAATCACAACATCCGCCCAGCTAGCAGCAGTAGCCCTCTTAACATTCCAAGTGTAGAACATCAGGGAATGAAGAATGTCCATGGCATAGGGACAAGAGACCTAAAGATTCTTATTTTTTTTTTTTTTGTAGCCCATCTGGCGACTGCCTCCTTGGGGCATAAGTCACCATACTTACCAAAGCCTAGAATATATTAAAAAACAAATATATAAATAACGATAAAAAACAAAGAAAAAAAGGCAACAAGGAAGCAGGCTACGGTGTCGGGGGTAGGCCCGCACTCAGGGCATTTTGTGAGTAGCTATAAATCACAATCGTGTCTCCAAACCGGGGACGTCGGTTATCTCCCCTAGCAAGCGGTGTATTACAACCAGCTCTGCGGTGGAAACAGAAGCAGCAGCTGGCAGAACCCAGCTGAAATCAAACAGAGGGGAGTCCATTTTGGGACTTGGAGCCATCTATATACACTGGCAAGGTTCCAGTGACACAAAGTGTGCTCTAAAAAGGCCGAACAGAATACTCCCGGCGCTGTAGAAACTTTGGGAGCAGAGGTGTGGTGACAAAGTCAAAGGTGGTACCCTCCAGGGTTACGTCCTGGGCAGAACCAGGGGCATCACCAGCCTGAAAGCTATACCAAGCTCTAGAAGGTGTTACCTAGACCTAAACTCAAAGGGCTTAGGGTATGACTGGAGTCTCTCGGCGGCATATGGACCATAGAGATCAGCTGTGGATGCAGTGAGAGCTGTTGGTGACTAAGGGAGGCACCAGACTCACACGTACACGGCAATAATAGTGTGTGCACAGCACAGGGTGAGTGGCATCTCCCCAACATAGACAAGTAGGCTCTCAATGGGGGATATGCAGAAGGCACGGGTCGACAGGCACAGGCTTTTGTGGTGAATCGAGTCCAGCTTCCACAATAGACGCTTGGCTGTAGGTGCATAAAACTTGCAACCCTAGTCAAGCTTCGGACAAACAAGGGATCATTAAAAAGGTAACACGTTTACATGAATGATTCGTATGGCCGAAGCAGTGACAGTAATAGCACCGCCGCGGCAGTGGCACGAATGCCTTCACGCGGTAGCGGTACCAACCGGCATGCACTGACTCAGGGAGCTAGTCACAATCAAATGTGACAATGAGTGTAGGGGTGGGTCTCGAGGCCCCTCCCTGTTTTCTAATCACATGTTCGACCTTGACCACCCTATGGTCAGCCAGCTCTAAGTTGATATCCTCTATGAAATAGTCAACGATTCCCCTTCACCCGTAGACATAGGAGAGGAGTAAGCCTCCTCTCCGGTTAAAGAAATATGGAGGGTCCCCTGTGCAAGCACAGGGGGAGGGGGGCTCCATTTTTTTTGGTGGAGCTGCCCGAGGGTGGCTCTGTTGGTGTACAAGGGGGAATGGGGAGAGATTTGGGTTTTTTTTTATTTGCATACATGGGCATGGTGACCCTCTTTTTTATACAGGACGCAATAGCTCATCACCTCTCGCAGTTGCCCACACTGCAAGAGGTGCTTACAGGGCTGGCAGAGCCAGGCCCCGCCATTTGGGACCACCCCTCCCGCCTGGTGGCCTGGCAGTCCATCGGAATGGCGGCTACACCTTAGACATGGCGTAAACTGAGTGTGAAGAAGAAAGAAAAAGGGATGTGAGGAAGGTATGGGTGGGGATTAAGCAGGTTGTTAAAAAAAAAAACATTCCAAACCGGAGCTCAGGGGTTAGGGAACGTTGTCCCCTACCCCATCAGCCCCGATCCGGGACGGTTGGCTTGAGAAGAAGGTCAGCATCTACCCTGTGAAATTAGAGGCTGACCATTGAAAGTTGTGGGGAGAGGTTGTATGAAAAGCGACAAAGTAGGGGAGAAATACAGGCTATCTGAAGGAAGGAAGAGAGGCTAAGCTGGGGTCGGACTGAGCGTGGTTAGTAGTGCAGAGGAATGCCTTTCCCCAGCAGTGTGAAGGGATTAGGTTACATTTGTGGGATGCTGCCCACATATAGATTGGAATTTGATCCATCCATCTTCATTTAACTTTCCTAATTTGCAGTCAGGCCATGAAGATGTGCAGCTCTTCGGATACACAGGGTACCCCCCTCCTCCCCAGTAGGGAGGATTGGAAAGCAGATGTCCTTCCAGGCAAGTTGTCTGGTCTTCCAACTTGGATTTTGCCTGATCTTGTAATTTATTCTCAATGATGATAGGAGTTCTGAGTGATCAGGGCAGGGTGGTCCTCACTCTTGAAAGATAACTCATTAAGCAATTTGATAGCATTAAAAAACCAAGATATGCTTACAATAGGGTTCAACAGTTTGAAAATATTGCCCACTGTGTTCCTACTTCTATAAAGATAAATGAGTGCTTAACATTTATATCATATTTGTAAATGTGTTCCTTTTTTATAAATTTACAATTTGATTCACATAATTCAATAAATCCTGGCGACTGCTTACTTGGGCATTAGTCGCTGTATCAAAACTGGCATAGTTCTAGGCTACTTTAAAATAAAATTAAAGAGACATAAAAAACACTCCAAAAAGGGGGAAAGGAAGCAAGCTCCTGCTTCGGGGAAAGGTCCCCCCAGCGCAGGAGCGTACAACCTAAAGGGAAAAAAAAACAAATGCAAAAAACAAAACAAAACAAAATAAAATAAAACAAAAACAAAACCCTGCTTAAATAATAGGGAGAAGGCCAGCCTTCCCCCAAAAGTCAACCAGTCAATGTGCATGCACTCATCCCGAGCACAAGGGACAGGCGGTAGTGACCCCGCCCTTCCCGGTACCGGGACAGGTAATGTGCGTGAAGATCACCCAGACTTTGACATTCAACAAGAATGTGCCGAACAGTCCGGTGGACGATGCAGTCGTCGCAATAGGGCACAGGCAAGCACTCCATCAAATAGCCATGCATCACACGAGTGTATCCGATTCAGAGACGACAGAAAGCGACTTGAAGCCGTCACTGCATTGGGGGATAGGTCCATGGGAACAGTCGTGGCGCAATGGCATGCAACTTTAAGTTCCCTTCGATCATCTCCAATCTTGTTTGCCAAGCAGTCTGAAGAGATGCCCGTATTCCTGCCGTGTAGTCGGTGTGAGGAAGAGCGAAATGCTGGTCCAGTCGCAGAGTCCTCGCGGATTCTTTGGGGCCCTCATTCCCTGCAATCCCTACATGTCCAGGAACCCAGCAGAAGATAATCTCAACATCTGCCCGGAACGCCATAACCGTGGTGTCACGGATACCGCGAACCATGGGATGCGGAAATTCCAATGCCACGAGAGCACTCAGGGCGCTTTGTGAGTCGCTATAGATCACAATCCGGTCTATGAACCGGGCACATCGCGTAATCTCCTGTACCGAGTGGTGTATTGCCACCAGCTCGGCCGCTAAGACAGACGCAGCGCCTGGCAGAGACCCGCGACTTCAAACAGAGGGAATACAGCATGGAAGCCGACACCCTCTTGGGACTTGGAGCCTTCTGTATACACTGGCATGGTTCCAGCGTGACACGAGGTGTGCTCCAGAAAGGTCGAACGCAATACTCCCGGCGCCGTACATGTGGCGCAAAGCGAGTGGCATCTCCCCAGGATCGACCAACAGGCTCTCAATAGGGAAAGTGCGGAAGGCACCGGGGTGTGGTGGATTGAATCCACCTTCTGCAGTAAATACTCAGCTGTGGATGCATAAAACTCGCATCCGTAGTCGAGCTTCAAACGAACAAAGGATCGATAAAAAAGTTCCATCACAGAACGGAGAATGTCCATGGTGCGGGTACAACAGAGCCTAAGGCTGCGAATATGAGCCTCCCAGGTGAGGCGTCGGTCGAATACAAGACCGAGGAAACGATGCGACTCCACCACATCCAGGCGCAACCCATTAAGAAACAAATCTGGGTCGGGGTGAAGCTGTGGATGGCGACAGAAGTGCACCACCTTAGTCTTGGCCAAAGAAAACTGAAACCTGTGCGTTTTGGCATAGTGAAAGACGTGGTTCAATGCCTGTTGGAGTCGACGCTCCAGAGTTGGCATTTGGGCCACGCCAAAAGAAATCGAAAGGTCGTCCACGTAGAACGTAGCGAGAACATCTTTCGGCAGCACCGAGGTGATGCCGTTGATGAACAGGGCAAAGAGTGTGACACGAGGACACTTCCCTGCGGGATGCCCTCTTCCTGCTCCTTTGGGCCCGAGAGGGTTCCCCCTCAATAAATCCTGAAAGAGCTTGCAATAAAGTAATTAATTAATGCTATGTAAGCATATTTAAAGTTTGTAAAAATCACTCTACACCTGTTTCCACCTTATAAATGAACATCAGATTCATTATAACATTAATAATTACTGAGAAATTTTTTTACTACCGAGAACAAATAGAAATGCATATATAATATATATCTTTCTACCTTAAATTTAAAGCGCAATACCAATGAGTGCATCTACTGCAGAAAACTTATAAACAAAGTGGAGAAGCTAATGAAAGTAAAAATATGAGGAAGATATATAGCCGCTGATCCTCCTACAAGCATTGGGGCTAATGCAGCAAGGTGGCATAAATATAAAAGAAACTTCACAAATTAGCAAATTCCCCAAGCCCTTTCTTGTTATATTACACCTTTTACATTCTAAACAAAATACATACTATAAAACCAAATTAAAGCAGTTTGGTGCCAGTATGTCCCTTCTCCCAAACCAGTCATTTAATACATGGTATTTATTATACAAAAACAAAAGGGCAACTGTGACCAGGATGAGAGAGGTTTCCCTACCTAGTCATACACCCATTTAACAAACTATGATATACAACTGGCCTTATGTTAAGCATTTTCTTACTTCCTGGCCATAGATATTAATATAAAGAGAAGTTCATGTGGAAAACAATGATTTTATTACCAAGAGTAAATATCTGAGGAAGTTGTAAATAGGACGAACTTCCTATAAACTGATGTTTAAGATAACATTAAGTTTTAGTTCCATCTTGTTAAATGTTTATTCAAAAAGATATAAAGCTCAGAATTATTGAATATATATTATCTTACCTTTTTCAATACTTGTGACAACATTCTTAGTTGGCAACCTCATAAACATATTTCCAATGCAAACCCAACTATTACTCAAATTCTTACATAAAGGATTAAATTTCAATTGTCTTAATGCTTCCCTGTTAGTGTTTCTTCTTTTATCAAGGGTGACTATTTCTTGTTTGTCTGATAAAGCTTCTTCAGCCACTTTTTCCATTTCTTCAAAATGCTTTGATACATCCTCAGGAAAAGCCATTTGAGATTTTCAAATAACTTAAATTCAGAAGCTGAAGGGAGAGATGCTATTCAGTCTTAATAAAAATATATTCAAATTGAGGTACTACAATGGATTCACTTAGATACTATAAAAATTATTATTACAAGTTAAATATATATTATATCAAATCAGGACCATTTAGAATCTTCCTTAACTCTCTTTCTTTCAACTTGTCTTGCTGTAGTGATTTTCTGACAGATTTTAAACTCAGAGGAGAGGCGTTTTCCTTCCTTATCCTCTTGAAACGAGAAATTGCAGAATCCTTGGAATTTCTACCAATTCCTGCCCTATCCTTCCTTTGCTTTGACTTAATAGGATATTTCCGGCCTGATCCACTTGGTCCAAGTCCTTCTTGGTCATCCCAGCCCTGTTGTAGAAGCATTTGAAAACCAACATTGCTTCTAGGAATGCCATACATGGGTTTGGAAGTAAGTAAACCTTCTTTAAATAAATGAGCAATTGATGAAATGTGTTGTATTTTTGGACAATTTACAACTACATCACATATTTCACAGAAGTAACTGTAATTAGAATCATTACCTTTGTTAATATTGATTGTATATGAAGATGATTGGCTACCTGATGATGAAAGTTTCTCACTTTTATTCTTTATTAATAAATCAATAACTTTCTTATGATTATTTTTACAAGCCAAATATAAGGCTGTGTTTCCTTTAATGTCTCTTCTTCCTTTCCTTGCATTTTTAGTAATTAAGTATTTGACTACATGATCTGATCCAGCACATGCAGCAATCATCAATAAAGACCATCCATATTCATCAGTGGCATTAATACTTACACCTGAATCAATCATCTTTTGTAAATTTTCAGCATCATTATGTTGGGCAAATTTCAGAGCCTTGTTAAGTAAACTTTGATCAATATTTTTTAATTTGTTATCACTTTCATGTATATGTACTACTTCATCACAAATCGAGATCTCATCTGAATCAGAGGATGATGAAGTTACTTCATCTAAGCCAGTTGTATTTATGTAATAATCACTGATACTCTGTCCATTTCCAGTAGATGCAGAAGCACTAGATTGTAGGGAATTTTCATTCGATAGTGATGATGCAGTTATGAACTTTTTTAATTTAAAAGGGATTAGAGGCAAATTTAAAGTAGAAATTGGTTCTCTGATATCGCACATACTGGATAAATGAGCAAAAAATTAATTGTGCTTTACTTTTGGACAATTAGCAACTATACACATTTCACATAAGTAAATGTAATTAGAAACATTATCTCTACTAATATTGACTATATGAAAATGATTGGAATTAACTTTTACAATTCAAAATACTAGAGACATTATGCTGAAAGATGCAAATATAATTCTTTAAATACTTTGAAGGTTAACCATATATAAATTTTTAATTGTGAGCAATCATTATGGCAAACTATTAATTCACTTTCGGTGAATTCTCTGACAAAATCAAGCAAAATTTTTAAATAAGGAACCACTCCATCTCAGATTTTGATGAAAATTGGTGTATGGGTAGATTTATGGCTGTAACCACAAAATCTGAAATCTGTTTTTCAATATCTTAATTAGAAGCAAAGTTATGGACATCCCAATTGGGGGTATTTGACAGCTCCTCCAAATTGTAGACTTATATCTCAGCCCCTAATTAGCCTAGAAGATTAAAGCAAAAGGCTTTGGAAAAGAGAATTTTTAGCTTTTTAAAATTGATTCACTCAATATTTTACATGGAAACTGTTAAGAATGTCCCCGCATGCTTACCTCTGAACAATGACTGCAGCGGAGCAGGCACCTGGCCGCTATTACACCACCAGCTGTGCACACTCACTGGGTGCAAGGCTATGTTATCATGTCACTCATGCTATGCCACAAACAATTGAACAGTGTGCAGTGTAAATCTGTGCGTTATTATTACTCCACGAGATATTAACACAACTCGTCTCCTTTTCTTTTCACTGCCTGATCTCGTTCGCAGTGAAAGTGGCTTGATAAATAACCATTAGTCGCTACTGATAGCGGCCTGTAGCCACTGGGCGGACGCTCCGTGCTTGGTGAGACTATCTGCTAGTTGTTGTGACATATCGACCCAAGTCACCATTTATATCCTTTCTAGCAAGATCAAGTATAATAGCCACATCAATTCTCAGTCATTGATCATTAATATTCTTATGAAAGTACGGAGCTTCAACCAAACTCTTGTTGTCCACAAAACAATGAATTTTAACACCAATGCAGCAAAATATTTCAACAATGATACTGGTGAAGTACACTGCAGCTTCAGAGCACTCAAGGAGAGCCAGGGTGTCGCCAGACAATGTTGACTTGACAACAAAAGAGATTTTCCTACTCGGCCAGTAGATTGGACAACAGGCACCACTATCATCCTCCAGGCAAACAATAAACTCTCCTTGAGAACCACCATCAGCCAAATTAGCAAAGGCTGCATCTGAATAACACTTTAGAACAAGAACAAGAAAGTACCAGGACCACACAGAATTAAGCCAGAAATCTTAAAAGTTTTAACCGAAAGCGAAATGTACCTACAGGAGCTAACCAAATGCCTGAATAACATACTAGTAAATGAAGAAACAGTAGAAAGCTAGAAGACCACCAAAAAAGGACAAACCCTCTGCTAAAGAATTATGACCTATAGCATTAGCAAACATTTCTTACAAAATCTTTACTGGAATTATAAAAACTAAAATTGAAACCATATTAAGACCACAGGGAGCAGAAGTGATTTGCAGGCAAGTTACAATGAACATAGACAAATTAGTGATAACCTGTATATGTTAAGGTACTGCATAGATGAAAGTTACAGGATGAAAAAGCATTTACTTGTAATATCCATAGACTTCAAGAAAGCTTTGATTCAGTAGATAGATCAAAGCTTATTACAGCCTTAATGAATCACAGTGTACATCTGAAGATCATCGATGGTATTGTTAACATCTACTCAGAAGACAAAACTAACCTACTCATAAATGGACAGAAATAAACAAACAATATAAAAAGTGGAATAAGGCAAGGATGTAACGGTTCAACAGTTTTATTTCTTCTAATAACATATATCATTATCTAGAGACTACAAGAACTAAATTTAGGTTTTAAAGGGAACTTCAACATACCAGCATTGTTCTACGCTGACGATGGTCAGATTTTAAGCTCATTTATAGAGGAAACAAAAACAGCAATACATAGTGACAGACGTTGCTAGAGATAAATAAAGGAAAAAGCCAAATAATAGACTACTGATAGGTAAAAAACATACTGGAAGGGGCTGACTCTTCCTTGTTTTCTCCACGGATCAGAAGTGTTCCAACTTCACAGAAGAGAAATTAAACAAGCTACAGAGGATTAAAAATAAAGTCTACAGAGGAATATTACAGCTACCAACATATACAGCCAGAAAAGCTTTAAAAGCAGAAATATGAGCCTAATCAACAAAGAAAAGAGACATTAAATCCAAAATCCTATTTGTAAATCACATTCTACAAGAAAACAGAAATGAACTTATGAAGGAAATTTCCTACATGAATACCAAGGGAAAAACAAATGGATAGCAAGACTCAATAAATACATGAACACAGTAGGAATTAATCTTAAACAAACCAAAAAGTTGAAGCCAAATAAAATCATAAAGCAAATAGAAAAGTGGGATTTAGAAGACTGGAGAAAAAGTATGCAAGAAAGAATAACGCTGAAGATATATCGAAGACTCAAACTGAAATAAAAGAAGAAATCTGGATGGATAACAGCTTGGAGAGCAAATTAATGATGAAAGCCAGGACAAATATGTTAAACCTCAACTGGAGAAATAGATTTAAAGGTGGTGAGGAAAATGTCCATGTTGCAGCTATGAGCAGGAAACCTTAGAACACTTTTTACTGTATGTACAATGAAATAAGAGAAGAGCTTCGTAACCTATAGCAGCCTTACCAGGAAGACAGAGCCCATCTTGGTAAGGACTGTTATTGGACAAACCTACTGCAGAAAATCAAAGAAAATTCAAGAAATATTTGAAAAACTTTTGGTTAAAACAAAATAGATTAATCAAAAATAATTTGGCACATCAGTGAAGTAGTGATACAGCGGGAGTCGTAACAAAGACATATCCCAAAACTTCTACTGAACTGAATCAAAGCTTTGTGCAGAAAACAGTTTATAAATAAAAGAATTAAGATTAGTTAAAATGAATCTTCACCCTATATATTTCTAAGGCCTGGCAATTGTCCTCGAAAACTTCTCATAAGAGTTGGTATTGCAAACTATCACAGCCAGCAAATGCCATTATACCAAAGAAACATCCAGAATAAACAAAAATATAATGAAGCATGTGATTAGTTAAGAGAGCAGAGAACACATGCAAAGTTGGCCTGATGATCTAAAAAAAACACAGTATTGGTTGAATATCACCAAAATACGCATGCGCAAATCGACTCTAGATCTAAAAGAAAACAGGTATAGGTGCTTGAATCAAGGCAAAAGTTGAAGGAGTTAGGTCAAAAATGGCGCAGAAAGATTTAAAGTTTAGCAAAAAAGCAATATAGTTCCAAAAAGTGAATAACTACATTATTATTAAGTTACACAAGTTAAAAAAATGTCATCGGTAAGCATCATTTTTAAAATTAAAAATGTTTATGTTTTTGAAAAGTATAAAATCATAAATGTGTTAAAAATGAATCTTTACCCTAATTTTACCTGAGGGGAGCTTAATCTTCAGGGTTAATGATGAGAAATTAGAGGATATTTAATTATAAACGAGATAAGTCTCAAAAGAAATATAATTAAATTTACTATAGGAACAGACCCTGATGAGATTTTTCCTAGGATTTTGAAAGAATGTAGAGGTAGGTGTGTTAAGTGAACTCCTAGCAGGCATGCCTGATTTAAAAAATCGTCAACATAACATAACATAACATAACATAATTACACGGAGGACAAAAGCCACAAGGGCCTATCAAAGGTCATCCGCCTCCGTCAAAACCCACCCACAAAAAGCACCATCACCAGGGGAAGACAAAATCAAAGTCCCCCACAATATAATATAACGGATGACAAAAGCCACAAGGGCTCATCATAGGTCATCCGAGTCAAGTGGCCTCTTTTTCAAGGCACCCAAACTCCCAGGAAAACTACATCCAGAGGATTGCATCCAGAAACAAGGGTATCACCAATCAAGGCTTGTCAAGAACTAAATCATGCAGCTATAGATATATACAAACAATATTAATATATACAAAACTTAGGAACCATCAAAACCTTCCCTTCCCATAAACTCATCCAACCTACTCTTAAATACATTTAGATTTGGACTACCTACTACCCTCTGCGGCAATTTGTTCCAGAAGTCTACCACTCTATTGGTGAAAAAATATTTTCTTAAATCCAACCTACACCCTTGCTTTTTAATTTTCAAGTGGTGACCTCTAGTCCGATTTCCATCATCTAACTCAAAAAACTTGCTAACATCCAATTTATCTATCCCGGAAAAAATTTTAAACAGCTCAATCATATCCCCTCTCACACACCTCCTTTCGAACGAGAACATATTTAATACCCTCAGTCTATCTTCATATTCAAGGTGCCTCAGGGAAGGAATAATCTTTGTTGCCCTCCGTTGCACTGACTCAAGAAGGTTAATATCGTGTCTAAAATGTGGGGACCATGCCTGTATACAGTACTCTAGATGTGGCCTAACATAAGAGTTATAGAGTTTAAGAATAACCTCCTTACTTTTGTAACTGACATTTCTCTTAATAAAACCCAGCACTCTATTTGCCCTATTTCTTGCTTCAATACACTGCTTAGAAAACCTTAATGACTTATCTATTACTACTCCTAGATCTTTCTCATCCTCTACTGAGCTCAGCCAATGCCCATCCATTTCATAGTTAAATTCTCTATTATCTTTTCCCATGTTAATAACTTTGCACTTATCAAGGTTGAAAGTCATTTGCCACTTATGTGCCCAGGATAACAATTTATTTAAGTCCCCCTGCACTTTAAAATTATCATCAATATCTTTAACTACAGCTGCTAATTTGGTATCATCCGCAAAAATTGACACTTTATTATTAACTGCCTCCCCAAGATCGTTTATATAGATGACAAATAATAATGGACCGAGAACTGATCCCTGAGGAACCCCACTGATAACATCCCTCCACTCTGACTTTACACCATTTAGCACTACCCTTTGCTTCCTGTCTTTCAGCCACTCAGCTATCCAATTTGAAACACCCCCACATATCCCAATCATTTTTAATTTATGAACTAGTCTCCTGTGTGGTACCTTATCAAATGCTTTACTAAAATCTAAGTAAATTATATCTACATTCTCTCCCTTATCTACTTGATCTGTTACAAACTCCAGAAAGTCTAGTAAGTTAGTCAAACATGATCTACCTGATCTAAACCCATGCTGAGCATCGCTGATTAACCCCTCCCTTTCTAGATGTTGGCAAATCCCTTTTTTAACTATTTTCTCAAGAATTTTACAGACTACAGGAGTTAGGCTAACCGGTCTAAAGTTATTTGGATCCTCTTTACTACCCTTCTTGAAAATGGGGACTACATTCGCTCTCTTCCAATCATCGGGTATTTCTCCATATTCCAATGACCTAGTATATAACTTGTCCAGAGCTATTGAGATACTTTCTACCCCTTCTTTAAGTATCCTAGAATGAATATTATCAGGGCCGGAGGCCTTGGTAGTATCTAAATCACCTATTAGTCCTTTTATCATCCTCCGATCCACACAAATGTTAGTAAACACCTCTTTTCCTGACCTATGAGTACTATACATAGGACTATTTAGTTTCTCTTTTGTAAATACTGATGCAAAATGACCATTTAGTACCTCAACTATTTCCTCATCAGTTTCTCTCACAAACCCTTCATATTTGATAGGTCCTATTTTAACTCTGCCACACTTGTTATTAATTTTATAGTAACTAAAGAACTTTCTAGGATCTTTGTTGCTATCCTGAGCTAATTTAATTTCTGACACCCTTTTGTTCTTCTTTATAATCTTATTTAACTCATTCCTAGCCATTCTATAATCACTGAAATTTTGAATATTATTTTGTACCTGTAATTTTTTATATGCCCTTTTCTTCTCTGAAATTTTTCTAGCTATCTCCTGATTCCACCATAATGGTTTCCTACTTTTGTTCCTAATGGCCTTCATTGGGATACATTGTTCTTGGACTACATTTATTATATGCTTGAAAGTATCCCACATCCCATAAGCATTTTTACCTCTGAATTCTATATCCCAGTCTACCAAATTTAGCAAGCTTCGAAGTTTTACATAATCTCCCTTATGAAAATTTGGAACTTTTTCAGCATTCTCAGTTATTTTACCCTTCTCAATTCCCAAGTTAAAACGAACTATCTGATGGTCACTATTTCCCAATGCTTCCCCAACAGTCAATTCTTGAACTAAATGATCACTGTTAGAAAGTACTAAATCTAATATATTGTCCCCCCTCGTTGAATCGTTAACAAATTGATTCAAAAAATTATCCTCAAAGCATTCTATGAACCTGCCACTTGTTCTATCCCTACCTATCATATTTTCCCAGTCCACAGAGTTTAAGTTGAAGTCCCCAATAATAACTGCATCTGTTTCACATCCCTTACTTATTTCCCTTATCATTAGTTCATCTATATCATCAGTCTGCCCAGGTGGCCTGTAAAAAGCTCCCAAATGCACCATTCTATTTTTACTGAACCTAATATCTATCCAAAGTGACTCAACTCCATCCTGCTTTATTGAAGTATTTAAACTTGAAACAATGTTGTTTTTTATATAGATAATTATTCCTCCACCAATCCTACCTGTCCTTTGACTAATGTACATATTATAGCCCTGAAAATCAAATTCACTTATAGTGTCACTAAATTCTATTTCATTAACCCATGATTCAGTAACGCATAATATATCTATATCCTCATTGCTAATATAACTAAATAGCTCATCCTTCTTGTTTCTAAGACTACGAGCATTTGTATAGAAACAATTTAACCCCCCTATCCCTGAAGCACCTCTTGAAACTTGAATGACCTCACCTCTATCGCCTTGGAACCTATTTCTGTTATCTGCCAAGTCCATTCTACTTTCAGTACTATAATGTCCTCTCATAATTCCCTGACCACTATTAGTATCTAGTTTCCCGCCCGCAAAGACCTAATAACACGATCATACTCCTCCCACAACACATCTACCCCCCTCCTACTCAAATGCAGTCCATCCATCGCATACATTTCTTTCATTCCAACAAACCTATCCCACACATCCACAAACATGACACCTTCCATCTCACACATCCTCCTCACATAATCATTCAGCCCAATTGCACGAGACATCCATTCTACCCCAACATCCATTCTTGGAAGCACACCTGTCACAACACCTTTCATTCTACTTTCTTTCACCTTTTCAATCAACCTCTTGTACCTCTCACGTAACTCACATGCACCCACTTTCTTCACATCATTCACTCCTACATGTGTAATCACAACCGCATCCCTTGCACAGCCAGACACCAGTTCCTCATACCTATCAGACAGATCTCTCACTCCAGCACCCGGCAAACACACCCTCAAACCATTCAATCTACTTGCATTCAACTTCCTATCTAAATATCTAACTCGCGAATCACCCATCACAAGCACTTCAGTCAGACTCCTATTCCTAACCCCCACAGACCTAACTCCATCCCCACTCCTATTCTCATTCAAACTACCAGTCACTCGAACTCCACCCCCACCCCCATCAGTCATATCACTTCCAGTTACTTCCTCTCTTAGGGCACTGAATCTATTAGTCAAGCTAATAGGATCTGTGTCCCTCTGACTCACACACCTATTCTCCCCCTGGCTAACCACCTCAACAGAGGCAACCCTATTCTCACAAAGAACAGGAGAAGCCTCCCTAGCTTCATGTTTCCTAACCACTCTCCACTGTCCCCCATCCTCACTAGGCCTATTTCTAACTAATCTAAGGGGGCTAACTTACATATCACTAGAACTATCACATCCTACCTCCTCCACTGGCCCTCTACCTTCACCTGAAACATCTAACTGGCCTACCTCACCACCTAACCTATTCCCAGCTCTAGGCCTAACACTAAGTTCCCTCCTGAGCTCAGCAACTAACCCCTCCAGCCTACATATCCTGTCTAAATCCTGCCTTCTCATCCCCTCTAAATCTACAATGCATTCACGCAGCCCACATACAACACATGTATACCCCTCACCTAATACACCACAACCAATGCATACATTCCGACACTCATGCTCACTTTCATCCCCAAACTCCATCACTTATTCAAACAAAGAAAGAATTTAAGTAGCAATAAGAAATAAAAAAAGAAGAGCAACTTAGCTTTCGCTGATTGTGGTGAGAAAAAAAACAAAAAAAAAACAAACAAACTATAGAAAAATCTGAAAAATAGATCAACAGACTGAGAGCTCTATAAAACACGTGCTACCTGTTCGAAAGTCAGTCGAAGACTAGCATTGTACCAATAGCATGAAAGAAAGCTAATATGATACTTTTATTGGTAAAGTTGAAGATAAGCTGCTTGGCAGCTAATTTATAGACAATTCTTATATGCGTTTGGTTACTGGAAGCCAGTTTTGAGCCGGGCTATGAATTACTATATGGTGGGGGGGCTCCGCTCGCCTTCAGGAACAAGTAGTTAGCAGCCGATCAGCTTATCTTCACTTTTACCCTTTTATTTAGGAAGGGAGGTAAAAAAAAATTAGGTCCAATTACTGGCCAGTGAATTTGACATCAGTGGTGGGAGAAATGATGAAATCTATAATAGCGAAATTAGGGACGACTTAAATAAATATAAGTTGATTAAGGAATCTCAATAGTTTTACTAGAGGCAAATCGGTATTCCCCAGGGTTGTGTTCTAGGCCCCACACTTTTCACCATGTATATAAATGATGTACCAGATGCAATTCATTCTGATTCCTACATGTTCACCGATGATACCAAAATTCTACGACATATCTAAGTGCAAAGATGCTTATGAGATGCAGTGTGACTTAGATCGGATGCAGAGATGGTCTGATGATTGGCTATTAAGATTTAATCCTACTAAAGGTGCTAACAGTGGGGGCCTTCAAAAATATAGTATATGCAAATCGCTACAAAATATATGAAGAGGAACTGGAACATTTAGATTCAGAAAAGGACTTGGGTATCATGGTGGACTCATCTTTAATATTTGAGAAGCAAATCCTGGGGAAAATAAATCTGGCAAATTCTATAATAGGTCTTATCAGACATGTTTTCTCATACTTGAGTTATGTGGAATATGCACAAGCTGTGTGGTCCCCTAGATACAAGAGCTTGGAGGATAAGATCAAGGAAGTACAGATAAGAGCAGCAAGACATGTGGATATGATCTAGATTTGAAAGCACTTCAACCTGTATGAAAGAAGGATCTTACCAACAACTTTTAAGCCCCTGAATAGACTAAGCCGGCGACACAACAGGCAGTTGTACCACCATCGCCCTGTCGATGATGCTTATGGGATACAGCATAACAGCTTCTACTACCGTAAGATCCACATGTGGAATGAGCTGCTGTCTACGGTATCTGAGGCCAAGTCATTTAACCCATTGGTGGCCCAAGGCCTTCATACATCCTTGATTCAGTGCTACATAATCGCCTGAGAACCCTGATTATTATAATGTCATATTTTTTTTCAAACTCTTATGTTAGTGATTAATCATCTAATTAAAATACATAAATGGCTTAGCCCAGACCTTCTTTATTTGTAAATAGATTTATGAATGAGAGTAACTTAACTAGGTTCTAGACCACACCATAAAGCAACCGCATAAAAAGGGCTGATTTATGGTTTACACACATCTAAACAGCAGGTTTCTGAGGACTCTTCTTTTTCATTTTTCATCTGATTAAAATCATTTATAAATCATCTAATTAAAATCAGCATGTTATTCAAAGCAGACTAAGGTGAGAAAGACTATTCAGTCCAAAAATAGGTGAAAAAAATGGAGAGTTTTCATTTTAAAAATAATTAATTTCTTCAGTTGATAAGAAATAACTGAGTAACAAGCAAATATTTCCAATAATAATTCTAAATATGTAGAAGGCTATTAATAATATTTAGGTTAGATCAATAGAATAATTCTTTGCAATTAAAATATATTATTTGATTTATAATAAAAGATTTAAATATTTTATTATTTTCCATAACACTGTACCAAGGCTAATTTTGCCCGGGCAATTTCAGGAAAATAAGATCGGTGCTATAAGGGTTAACTCATTAGTTGCCCGAGGGCCTTTATACATCCTCAATTCAGTGCTACGTAATCGCCTGAGGGCATTTAGTGGCCTTTCGCGTATAGATTCGTATTCGCCCTGATAATTATGATAATTTGTCCCCCCCCCAAAAAAAAAAATTCAAACTCTTATGTTAGTGATTAAGCATCTAATTAAAATACATAAATGGCTTAAGTCAGTCCTTCTTTGTTTGTAAACTGAGATTTATAAATGAGAGTAACTTGACTCAGTTCTAGATCAGACAACACAAACGCCAAAAAAAGGCTGATTTATTAATTACATCTGTGAAAACACCCTGTTTTTGATGACTTCCTTTTGGGGGGGTTAAACACACTTTTCTTTTTTTTTTCATTTTTCATCCAATTAAAACGAGGAAATGCCTTAAGTTCGTATATTATTGAAAGCACACAAACCAGCAAGCCTATTTTGTTTGGAAAATACAGCATTATAGGTTAAAAATAGGCCCTGAGCAAAATTGTCAGAAAATTTAAGATATAAAATAGTCTTCCATGAGTAGAACACTGTTTTCTATAATTATGAGCAAGATCGGTTTAACCCTTTAGTCGCCCGGCTAATTCGCTTGAACTCTCCTTGGGCAAAATTACAAATGGTACATGTTATCGAAAATAATTAAAATAAAATATTTAAATCCTTTATAAATCAAATAATATATTTTAATTGAGAAGAATGATTCTATTAGAATTTAAAAATTGTTAATAACTTTCTACCTGTTTATAATTGATTGATAATTCTCAGTTCTTCTTGTGAATCTCTGGAATGATCTGCCAGAAACAATAGTAAATTCAGCAACCTTGAGGTCTTTCAAATTGAAGCTGGATAAATAACATAACATAACATAATTTCATGGATGACAAAAGCCACAAGGGCCTATCAAAGGCTATCTGCATCTGTAAAAACCCACCCACAAAATAGATCCATAGGATTCTATCAGATCATATATCTACAATATATAATTCAAACCATACACAGGAATGTGTAAAAAAAAGCATCATCAAAATCAATTGTAATATACAATAATAAAAAACAACATCCATAGGAATGAGTCCAGAATAACCCCCAAAGTTAACCCTCCCCCTGATATAATCATCTAATCTGCGTTTGAATACATTCAAGTTTGTACTGTCTACCAACCACTCTATTGGTGAAAAAATATTTTCTAACATCCAAACTGCACCTGTTTTTTAATTTTTAAGTGGTGACCCCTAGTCAGTCTTTGACTGACCTTCGAACAGGTAGCACGTTTTTTGTAGAGCTCTCGGAATATTTTGATTATTTGCTATACTTTGGTGTGTGACATAGTAAACAAATATTAAGTTATTAGATCGTATATTTGGTTAATATAACGAAGTTAAATTGTGGTTATTTTGTTTTGGTGAGAAAGTGACTTTTGTTTACTTCGGTGGCCATCTTGATTAGCAGGTTTTAAACTTGCGCGCACAAATTCGGGTCAAATTCTTGTTGTTCGTAAGTTTTTGTTTTTATTATTGTTCTTGTTTAAGTATGGCTGACTGTTTGGATGTAATGAGTATGCCTTTTGAAAGTAGTGTGTATGTAGTGTGCGATGTCTGTGGTGTAGAGAGGAGAGTGAATGTGACTGAGTGCCGTGTATGTGCTTTGACTGAGGAGGTGAGTCAATTACGTGCGGAATGCTTGAGACTGAACAATTTAGTGTCTGAAGTGAGAAGAGATGCAAGTGTACGTTTGAAGAGTCAGATTGGGACTAGGAGGGAGGAAGTTAGGCCTAGAACAGGGACTGGAGAGAAAGCAGTAAGTGAAGTAAGTGATAATGAGTGGTGGGTGAAAGTGAACAGAATAGATAAGTTAGGACAGGTTAGGTGTGTGTATGAGAGGGACATGGAACCTGTTAGGCTAACTAACAGATTTGATGCCCTGAGAGAGGAAGAATTTGAAAGAGATTTGTCTGGTGTGGCCGTGCCTGAAAGTAGAATAGGAGGTCGAGTGAGTGAGAGCAGGAGGGAGGGTAATACTAGGCCTAGAGAGAATAGGAGAATGACTGAGGTGATTGTGATGGGTGACTCTCAGATTAGGTATTTAGATAGGAAGTTGAGTGAAAGTAAATGGAAGGGAGTGAGAGTTTGTCTGCCGGGTGCTGGTGTAAATGATGTGTGTGAGAGGTATGATAGGTTGGTGTCTGGGTGCGAGAGGGAAGCAGTTGTGATTACACATGTCGGAGTAAACGACATGTCAATGATCTTTCGGGGTAATGATGAAGAGAAATTAAAGGATATCTTGATCACAAAGGAGATAGTGACAAAGGAAATTGATAAAATCAAAAGTAGTAAAGCACCCGGTCCTGATGAGGTCTTTCCTAGAATTTTGAAAGAATGTAAGGATGTGTTAAGTGAGCCCCTAGCATGCATCTTTAGAAAATCATTGGAGAGTGGCATTGTGCCAGTGGCATGGAAGAAAGCCAATGTGATACCTATATTTAAGAAAGGGGATAAAACAAATATGTCTAATTACAGACCAGTAAGTTTGACATCAGTGGTAGGGAAAATGATGGAATCTATTATAGCAAGGAATATTAGAGATCACTTGGATAAGCATAAGTTGATAAAAGAATCACAGCATGGCTTTAGTAAGGGTAAATCCTGTCTCACTAATTTGCTGTCTTTTTATAGTAAGGTGTATGAAGCAGCAGATAATGATGAAAACTATGATATTTTATACTTGGACTTTAGTAAGGCTTTTGATCGAGTGCCACACTTATGACTTCTGAGCAAAGTTAAAGCACACGGGATCGATGGCAGTATATTTAGGTGGATTCAGTCATGGCTTGGTGACAGACAGCAAAGAGTTAAATCTGAGTGGGGGGGTGTTAGCAGTGGAGTTCCGCAAGGATCTGTTTTGGGTCCCTTGCTATTCTTAATTTATATCAATGATCTTGACATAGGTATAAGTAGTGACCTGAGTAAATTTGCTGATGATACTAAGCTAGGTAGGGCCATTAGGGCTGATTCTGATGCTGTTGTAATGCAGGAGGAATTGACCATTCTGTCCAATTGGGCCGAGAAATGGCAAATGAAGTTTAACTTAGACAAATGTAGTGTACTTAGTATAGGTAGAAATAATCCATTGAATAGTTATAAATTAAATGGGAGAATTTTAGGGAGGACCGATTGTGAGAGGGACTTGGGTATTTTGGTAAGTTCAGACCTTCGTCCTAGAAAGCAATGCCTAAATGCTAAGAATAAAGCTAATAGGATATTGGGATTCATTAGGAGGAGTGTAAGCAATAAGAGTGCTGAAGTCATTCTAAAACTCTATCTGGCGCTAGTTAGGCCTCATCTAGACTATGCAGTACAATTTTGGTCACCATATTATAGGAAGGATATTGATTTGCTTGAGTCTGTGCAGAGAAGGATGACAAAGATGATTGGTGGGCTAAGGAACTTACCTTATGGTGAAAGGCTCAGAAAACTAAATCTACACACATTGGAAAGGAGAAGAGTCAGAGGGGAATTGATTGAAGTCTTCAAATGGGTAAAAGGATATAATAAAGGGGATCTGGGTAAGGTTCTTATACTTAGTGAACATGACAGGACATGTAGCAATGGGTTTAAGCTTGATAAGTATAGGTTTAGGAAGGAGATTGGGAGGAATTGGTTTACAAATCGTGTGGTAGATGAATGGAATAGGCTCACTAGGCATGTGATAGAAGCCTCCTCTCTGGGTAGTTTTAAGAATAGATTAGATATATATATGGATGAAGCTGCTAGATGGGACTGACTTTTTTTTTTATGTACATATGTATATATTTTTCTAAGGAGTGGGGAGATTATATTTTGCGGTTGCATGAATGGACATAATCCTCTGGATGCATTTTATGTATATTGTAGATTAGATCTGACGAACTCCTGTAAAGGGTGACAATGTTGATGACTTTTCTCTGGTAAGAAATCTTTTGTGTGTTGAATGGAACAGGAGCTGCCAAGTGTAGGCCATGAATGGTCTTTTGCAGTCTCCTTCTTTTCTTATGTTCTTATGTAAAGAAGGTGGGTACTTGTGAGTTACGACAGCGATATAAAAGGCTGATTGAAAGGATGTGTGAAAGTAGAGTAAAAGGCATTGTTTCAGGTGTGCTTCGGAGAATGGATGTGGGGATGGTATGGTTGTCTCGTGCAATGGGGTTGAATGAATATGTGAAAGGTTTGTGCGAGGAGTCAGGATTGGTGTTTGTAGATGTTTGGAGTGGGTTTTATGGGAATAAGGGTTTGTATGCGATGGATGGACTCCATCTGAGCCGAGATGGGGTTGAGGTTTTGTAGGGGGAATTAGATAGTGTTATTAGGTGTTTAGAGGCGGGAAACTAGGTTTTGATAGTGGTCAGGGAAATTTAATGGCTCAAAGTAAGGCAAGGAAAGGAAGCAAACACAGATTTGTAGAAGGTAGGCAGGCTAATGGAAGTGCTTTAGGGTTAAATTACTTGAGTAGTGATAGTGGTCAGGGAAATATAAGAGTACAGGGTCGGGGAAGGAGAGAAAGGAGATGCAGAGGAGATAGGCCCTCAGGTGCTTCAGGGATAGGTGGGCTGAGTTGTCTTTACACAAATGCTCGTAGTCTTAGAAATAAGAGGGATGAATTATTTAGTTATATCATTCATGAAGATATAGATATAATATGTATAGTTGAATCATGGGTTAATGAAAATATATTTAATGATAATGTCAGTGAATTTGAACTAGAAGGTTATACTATGTACATTAATCAAAGGAGAGATAGGACTGGTGGTGGGTTGATTATTTATATCAGAAATAGAATTTCTTCAAATCTAAATAACTCTATAAAGCAAGGAGAAGGTGAATCATTATGGATAGATATTAAGGTTAGTAAAAATAGGAAAATACACTTGGGAGCTTTTTATAGACCACCAGGACAGACTGATTGTATCGATGAGTTAATGATTAGGAAAATAAGTAAAGGATGCAAAGAAGATACAGTTATTCTTGGTGACTTTAATTTAACTTCTGTAGACTGGGAAAATATGATAGGAAGAGATAGAGCAAGTTGTAAGTTTATGGATTGTTTTGAGGATAACTTTGGAAATAGTAGAGGTCCTTAATGATCATTTTGCTTCAGTATTCACAGAAGAGAAACCAGTTAGATTAATTGATGATAATTCTAGGTCAAGGGAAGTAGTGATAAATTCTATTAATATAGACAGAGAAGAAATTAAAGGGCTTATAATGCAGTTAAATACTAATAAGGCATCTGGCCCTGACAACATTCATTCTAGGATACTCAAAGAAGGTGTAGAAAGTATTGCAGTAGCTCTCGAGAAGATATTTATTAGATCACTAGAGTC
The DNA here is from genome assembly GCA_963969495.1 of Ceratothoa steindachneri. Taxonomy (NCBI): domain Eukaryota; kingdom Metazoa; phylum Arthropoda; class Malacostraca; order Isopoda; family Cymothoidae; genus Ceratothoa; species Ceratothoa steindachneri. Next base: position 25,574,483 of record OZ018329.1, read on the forward strand.
TGGAGAAATACCAAATGATTGGAAATTGGCAAATGTAGTGCCAATTTTTAAAAAGGGAAGCAAAGAGGACCCAAATAACTTTAGACCGGTAAGTTTAACTTCTATAGTCTGTAAAATTATTGAGAAGATGGTTAAGAAGGGAATTTCTGATCATCTAGAGAGTAGCAGGTTAATTAATGATGCTCAGCATGGTTTTAGAAAAGGTAGATTTTGTTTAACTAATTTACTGGATTTTATGGATTATGTAACTAAAGAATTAGATAGGGGTGAGAAAGTTGATGTGATCTACTTAGATTTCAGCAAAGCTTTTGATAAGGTTCCACATAGAAGACTAGTTCATAAATTAAAGCTGCATGGGATATGTGGGAACATTTTAAATTGGATAACTGAATTGCTGAAAAATAGGAAACAGAGAGTTGTACTGAATGGAGTGAGGTCAGAGTGGAGGAATGTTATTAGTGGCGTACCTCAGGGATCAGTTTTAGGCCCTTTATTATTTATAATCTATGTAAATGATCTTGGGCAAGGTGTAAATAGCAAAGTGCCAATTTTTGCTGATGACACTAAATTGGCAGCTGTAGTCAAAGAGGTTGAGGGTAGCTTTAAAGTGCAGGGTGACTTAAATAAGTTGTTAGCTTGGGCTCAGAAGTGGCAGATGACTTTTAACCTTAATAAATGCAAAGTTATTAACATGGGGAGAGATAATAGGGAATTTAGCTATGAGATGGATGGGTATTGGCTTAATTCAGTTGAAGATGAGAAGGACTTAGGAGTAGTAGTAGATAGGTCACTGAAATTTTCAAAGCAGTGTATTGAGGCAAAAAATAGAGCAAATAGGGTGCTAGGGTACATTAAAAGAATGTTAGCTACAAGAGTAAGGAGGTCATCCTTAAACTATACAACTCTTATGTCAGGCCACATTTAGAGTACTGTATACAGGCATGGTCACCACATTTTAGACATGATATAAACTTATTAGAGTCAGTACAAAGGAGGGCAACAAAAATAATACCATCGCTGAAGCACCTTGAATATGAAGATAGACTGAGGGTATTAAATATGTTTTCATTTGAAAGGTGTGTGAGGAGAGATATGATTGAGCTTTTTAAAATCTTTTCTGGGATGGATAAATTGGATTTCAGCAAGTTATTTGAGTTAGAAGGTAGTAATAGAACTAGAGGCCACCACTTAAAGATTAAAAAACAGAGGTGCAGACTGGATGTCAGAAAATATTTTTTCACTAACAGAGCAGTGGATTATTGGAATAGTTTGCCACCTGAGACTGTAGACAGCCCAAACTTGAATGTTTTCAAGCGCAGATTGGATGATCATATGGGGATGGAGGGTTAATTTCTTACTTTTTGGTATGTGGATATGTTTCTTGACTCATTCCTGTGGATGCAGTTTCTTTTATTGTAAATTTTGGGGGACTTTGATTTTGTTTTTGACAGACTCCTATGGAGGTTTCAAATTATATATTGTAGATGCATGGTTGGACATTCCTATGGATTGTTAAATTGTATATTGTAGATGCATGATCTGACAAAATCCTATGGATGCATTATGTGGGTGGGATTTGATAGATACGGATGACCTTTGATAGGCCCTTGTGGCTTTTGTCATCCGTGAAATTATGTTATGTTATGTTATGTTACCTTCCAACTCAAATAACTTACTAAAATCCAACTTATCCATCCCAGAACTGATTTTATAAAGCTCAATCATATCTCCCCTCACCATCTTCTCTCAAATGAGAACATATTTAATACCCTCAGTCTATCTTCATATTCAAGGTGCTTCAGGGAAGGTATTATTTTTGTTGCCCTCCTTTCTACTGACTCTAACAGGTTGATGTCATGTCTAAAATGTGGTGACCATGCTTGTATACAGTACTCTAAATGTTGGCTGTCTGGCTTTGTTCTGGAAGGTTGTCTTACAGGAAGCTCTTGATTCTCATTGTAAGATTGGGATATAATACTGATTTGGGTATATAGTTTTTCTTGTATTTATTTAATACATCAATCACTGTGTAATAAATACATTAGTGATTAATACTTTTGGGGAAGATAACTGGCAGCAATCCTGAGCAAGAATTTTTTGGGGTGAGTGTTAACTTTTTCCTTAGTAAATTTCTGAGAGTATGGCTGTTTGTATAGATGGTGAGAGCATGCCGTTTGAAAGTAGTGTGTATGTGGTGTGTGATGCATGTGGAGTTGAAAAGAGAGTGAATGTAACTGAATGCCGTGTGTGTTTTCTGGAAGGGGAGGTTAGGAGGTTGAGTGGGGAATGTAAGAGGTTGAATGATTTGGTGTTTGAGGTGAGAAGAGATGCAAGTGTGCGATTGAAGGGTGAGATTAGTGCTAAGAGGGTGGAAGATAGTGCTAGGACTGGGAACAGTGTGGAAGTTGTGAGTGATAATGAATGGTGGGTGAAAATGGATAGGATAGATAAGTTAGGACAGGTTAGGTGTGTGAATGAGAGGGATATAGAACCTGTTAGGTTGACTAAGAGATTCAATGCCCTGAGAGAGGAAGAGTGTGAAAGTGATTTGCCTGGTGTGATTGTGGATGAAAGCAGGATGGGTGGTAGTGTGACTGAGAGCAGGAGGGAGGGTAATGTTAGGCCAAGACAGAATAGGAGAATGACTGAGGTGCTAGTGATGGGTGACTCTCAGATTAGGTATTTAGATAGGAAGTTGAGTGATAGCAAGTGGAAGGGAATAAGAGTTTGTCTGCCGGGTGCTGGTGTAGGTGATGTTTGTGAGAGGTATGATAAGCTGGTTTCTGGGTGTGAGAGGGATGCAGTTGTGATTACGCATGTGGGAGTGAATGATGTAAAGGTGGGTACATGTGAGTTACGTGAGCAGTATAAAAGGTTAGTTGAAAGGATGAGTAAAAGCAGGGTAAAAGGTGTTGTTTCTGGTGTGCTTCCGAGATTGGATGTGGGGGTAGAATGGTTGTCGCGTGCAATTGGTTTGAATGAATTTGTGAAAGGACTGTGTGAGGAGTTAGGATTGGTGTTTGTAGATGTCTGGGGTGGGTTTTACGGGAATAGGAGGTTGTATGCGATGGATGGGCTCCATCTTAGTTGGGCAGGTGTTGAGGTTCTATGGGGGGAGCTGGATAGTGTGATTAGGTCCTTACGGGTGGGAAACTAGAAGCTGTTAGAGGTAAGGGAATAACAGGAATAGAGGGCAGGTGTAGGAAATGGAAGGGATGCAGAGATAGAGGAATAGCTAGGGGAGAGGGCATACTGATGCGTTATAGGGGGACTAATGCACAAGTGAATGAGCAGATAACTAGGAATAGAAAAGCACAATGCAATGAAGATGGGAATAATAAAAAAAACTTAAAAATATACTACACAAATGGTCGGAGTATAAGGAATAAGATAGATCTCTTAAGAGCGTTAGCGAGTGAAGAGAATTTTGATATAATTGCGATAACAGAGTCATGGCTTGATTTGGCAGGAAATCACTTTAAACCTGAGGTTGAGATTGAGGGCTTTAACATGTTCCATACAGATAGGAATAGGAAGAGAGGAGGAGGGGTTATTATTTATATTAAAGATAATCTCCAGTGTTGTGTAAACAGTACAATTAAATTAGATGATAACACAGAGTCATTATGGCTAAATCTAAAGGAAGGTAAAAACAAGCTTGTCATAGGATTATTATACAGACCACCAAATCTTAGTAAGGAAGCTTCAAATCTTCTGTGGCAGGAGATTGAACGGGCATGTAGAAGTAAGCATGTGTGTATAATGGGCGATTTTAATTACAGAAATATAGACTGGGAAGCTCTTGTGGGTGATCAGGAGGCTGAGGAATTTTTGAATGTTGTCCAAGATAATTTTCTGAGGCAGATTATTAACGAACCCACTAGAGGTAATAATATACTGGATTTAGTTCTGACAAATAGGGAAGAAGTTATTAAGGATACTGAGATTGGAGGAAATTTGGGTAATAGTGACCATTGTGAAATTAGATTCAAGATGAAATGGAATGGTATTGATAGTAGCATGAACAATGTTAAAATTCCTGACTTTAGAAGAGCAAATTATAATGGGCTAAGGACTTACCTGGAGGCAGTTGTACAGAAACCAGGCAATGAAATCAATTCAGGAATAGATTCAATGATATCAGTTAATGTAGACAATAATCACCAGGAGGAAGAGATTACAATTGAAGAGGAGTATGAAAGAATAATTGAGCAATTAATTACAGGTCAGATGATTAACATTCCTTATAAGGAGATTAGGACTAAAAATAATGACCCAAAATGGATGACAGATAAAATTAAGCATTATATTGGCATTAAAAAGGGCATTTATAGGAAAATAAAAAATGGAGAGAGGATCACTTAAGGCAGAGATATAATGAACTAGCAAGAGATGTTAAAAAGTTAATTAGAGTAGCAAGGAGAAATTATGAAATTAAAGTGGCAAATAGGGCAAAGGAAGATCCTAAAAGTTTTTATCATTTATACAAAACTAAGGTTAGAGATAAAATAGGCCCACTTATAGATTCCAATGGAGAATTAGTGAGTGATAGGGACTCAATGGCTGGAATGCTAAATGACTTTTTTCTCTCAGTATTTACACAGGAGGATACTCTAAATATACCTGAGGTGTCAATTATCTTTCGGGGTAATGATGAAGAGAAATTAAAGGATATCTTGATCACAAAGGAGATAGTGACAAAGGAAATTGATAAAATCAAAAGTAGTAAAGCACCCGGTCCTGATGAGGTCTTTCCTAGAATTTTGAAAGAATGTAAGGATGTGTTAAGTGAGCCCCTAGCATGCATCTTTAGAAAATCATTGGAGAGTGGCATTGTGCCAGTGGCATGGAAGAAAGCCAATGTGATACCTATATTTAAGAAAGGGGATAAAACAAATATGTCTAATTACAGACCAGTAAGTTTGACATCAGAGGTAGGAAAAATGATGGAATCTATTATAGCAAGGAATATTAGGGATCACTTGGATAAGCATAAGTTGATAAAAGAATCACAGCATGGCTTTAGTAAGGGTAAATCCTGTCTCACTAATTTGCTGTCTTTTTATAGTAAGGTGTATGAAGCAGCAGATAATGATGAAAACTATGATATTTTATACTTGGACTTTAGTAAGGCTTTTGATCGAGTGCCACACTTACGACTTCTGAGCAAAGTTAAAGCACACGGGATCGATGGCAGTATATTTAAGTGGATTCAGTCATGGCTTGGTGACAGACAGCAAAGAGTTAGTATAGATGGAGTTAAATCTGAGTGGGGGTGTGTTAGCAGTGGAGTTCCGCAAGGATCTGTTTTGGGTCCCTTGCTATTCTTAATTTATATTAATGATCTTGACATAGGTATAAGTAGTGACCTGAGTAAATTTGCTGATGATACTAAGTTAGGTAGGGCCATTAGGGCTGATTCTGATGCTGTTGTAATGCAGGAGGAATTGACCATTCTGTCCAATTGGGCTGAGAAATGGCAAATGAAGTTTAACATAGACAAATGTAGTGTACTTAGTATAGGTAGAAATAATCCACTGAATAGTTATAAATTAAATGGGAGAAATTTAGGAAGGACCGATTGTGAGAGGGACTTGGGTATTTTGGTCAGTTCAGACCTTCGTCCTAGAAAGCAATGCCTAAATGCTAAGAATAAAGCTAATAGGATATTGGCATTCATTAGGAGGAGTGTAAGCAATGAGAGTGCTGAAGTCATTCTAAAACTCTATCTGGCGCTAGTTAGGCCTCATCTAGACTATGCAGTACAATTTTGGTTACCATATTATAGGAGGGATATTGATTTGCTTGAGTCTGTGCAGAGAAGGATGACAAAGATGATTGGTGGGCTAAGGAACTTACCTTATGGTGAAAGGCTCAGAAAACTAAATCTACATACATTGGAAAGGAGAAGAGTCAGAGGGGAATTGATTGAAGTCTTCAAATGGGTAAAAGGATATAATAAAGGGGATCTGGGTAAGGTTCTTATACTTAGTGAACATGACAGGACATGTAGCAATGGGTTTAAGCTTGATAAGTATAGGTTTAGGAAGGAGATTGGGAGGAATTGGTTTACAAATCGTGTGGTAGATGAATGGAATAGGCTCACTAGACATGTGATAGAAGCCTCCTCTCTGGGTAGTTTTAAGAATAGATTAGATAAATATATGGATGAAGCTGCTAGATGGGACTGACTTTTTTATGTACATATGTATATATTTTTCTAAGGAGTGGGGAGATTATATTTTGCGGTTGCATGAATGGACATAATCCTCTGGATGCATTTTATGTATATTGTAGATTAGATCTGACGAACTCCTGTAAAGGGTGACAATGTTGATGACTTTTCTCTGGTAAGAAATCTTTTGTGTGTTGACTGGAACAGGAGCTGCCAAGTGTAGGCCATGAATGGTCTTTTGCAGTCTCCTTCTTTTCTTATGTTCTTATGTAAGTTGTAGAGTTTAAGGATAACTTCTTTACTCTTGTAGCTAACATTCCTGTTAATGTATCCTAACACCTTATTTGCTATATTTTTTGGTAATACTTCAGATTCGAGGCGCACGGTAGATGGCGCTGTTAGTCGGCTACAATTTTGGGCTACAGTATATCTCTTATGACGTCAGACGGTAGCGTCAGATGTGACAATCACTGCGTTATATTTTTTTGTTGTTTTGGGGATTTGTAACTTTTAGTCTATTATTTACTAAATATCTCTGTTCTGCTTGTTTATAGTTTTTTCTAAGTTAGGTAAGGTTTCTTGATGTCTTTTATTGTTTTTTGTTTTGTTTTCGTATTTTTTGTTTACTGCGAACGATAACAGCTTCTTACTGGCAACATCGTAGCTTATTAATATGACCCGTTCTGCAAATGTATTTCTTTCGCTATTGTGTTTTCGTGCTATCCATGTGTTTCTTTGTTATTCGAATTCGGCTTTACTTTGTATAATCGCGAAAAACTTTTAGATTCTCTAGAGGCGCATAAACGAATCAAGAAACCTATAAAAGTAAGAATTGTTTGTTATTAGGTTAGGTTTTTCTGCCAGCAAAAAGCTATTGGGGAGAAAAAAAAAACCCAGTAAATTCAAGGGGACTGCTCGTGGGGGAGATATCACTGCAGGGGGACCACCCTGCGATGATCCCGAGTTTCAATCAATTGGGGGGGGTCTGGGGGAGCAGCCCCCCAGTATATACTCGTATACAAAAAAATATTACGCCGATATTGTTCACATCTGACGCTACTGTCTGACGTCATAAGAGATATGCTGTAGCCCAAAATTGTAGCCGACTAACAGCGCCATCTACCGTGCGCCCCGAATCTGAAGTGTTACCTATTTTTTTTCCTCAATACACTGCTTTGAAAACTTCAGTGACCTATCTACTACTATGCAGGTCGCAAAGGCAGCAGCTAGGGCAAATTCAATCATCAGACTCCTTCTAAAAACTTACATGTGTATGGATGCTCAAATGTTCCTTTCCTTGTACAAGGCACTGATAAGGCCACGGCTCGAGTATTGCATCCAGGTCTGGTCACAATACTCCAAGAGGGACATCAAGAAGCTAGAGCAGGTCCAGCGGCGAGCTACCAAACTTGTCCCTGAACTGGCAAACTTGCCCTATGAGGAGAGGTTGGCCCACCTTGGACTTACCACACTGGAGAAACGGAGGGTCTGAGGTGACAAGAGTGAGGCATTCAAAATACTCAAGGGTGTGGTCAAGGTGGAAGATGGGAGCTTTCTCCAACTAGCACAAAGAGGAGATCACCCAGAGACCAGAGGTCACAGCCTGAAGTTGAAGAAACTACGGTACAGGACCACCAAGAGAAATAAATTCTTCAATGCGAAGATACAAACAAGTGGAATAGTCTTACTGAGCATATAGTTAGTAGCCCTAGTGTTAACACCTTTAAAAATAGGTATGACCAGTATGAGACTCAGAACAAGAGAAGAGACACTTTATATGAGCACTGACTCCCTTGCCTCTTAATTTTCACTAAGGTAAGCATTCACGCTTAAGTTCTTCTCATCAACTGAGTTCAGCCAATGGCCATCCATTTCATAGCTAAATTCCCTATTATCCCTTCCCATGTTAAGAACTTTGCATTTTTTTAAGGTTAAAAGTCATTTGCCACTTCTGAGCCCAAGCTAATAACTTATTTAAATCACTCTACACTTTAAAGATACCCTCAACTTCTTTAAATACAGCTGCCAATTTAGTGGCATCAGCAAAAATTGACACTTTGCTATTTACAGCCTCCCCAAGATCATTTATATAAACTATGAATAATAAAGGGCTTAGAACAGATCCCTGAGATACGCCACTGATAACGTCCTTTAACTGTGACCTCACTCCATTCAGCACAACACACTGTTTCCTGTCTTTCAGCCCATTCAGTTATTCAATTCAAAACATTACCATATATCACATGCATTTTTAATTTGTGAACTACCTAGTCTCCTATCTGGAACCTTATCTAATTGTTTAGTAACATAATCCATAAAATCCAGTAAATTTATTAAACATGATTTACCTATTCTAAACCCATCTACCTCTTCCTCTTTCAGAGCATCGAATCTGTTAATCATCTTAACAGGTTCCATGTCCTTCTTACTCACAGACCTAACCTGTCCTAACCTATCTATTCTATACATATTCGGTAAATATATAGATTAGCGACTCGAACGATAGGACGTACTATTTCGTCCGTGTTCCAAAATGTTTCACGTTTTTTTAGTACATTTAAGCGCACGGCTCGTGTGGGGATAAACACAATGCGGTGACCACACTACGATGATCCTGAGTTTCATTAAACTGGGGGGTCTGGAGGCACAGCCCCCCAGTATATAATCCTAATTATTTATAGAATAATGTCCTGACGTTTACAGAGGTGAATGCTTTAACTACATCATGTCAGCGCCTTTGATTTTATTTTTTTATTTTGTTTTTCACTTAATATCTTTTTATTATCCTCAATTGGAGTCATTTTTATCTGTCAATATATTTTTCCCCATTTTACTATTTTTATTACCTTTTTTTATAGATTTAAATCTAATTAGCTAGCTCGTTTAAAGGAACTACTTTTTTTTTAGCCGTTTGCGTATCATAGAGACGTTTATGACCTAGTTTCAAAATGGAATCGGTTTGCGAAGTTTGGCCGTCGTCTATTTCTGAATTATTAACTCTAGTTTCTGATAAAGAAAAATTGGTAACCTTTTTGGACGTTCATAATTTAGTTAAAATTAAAAGCGATTGTGAGATTTGTGGCCGGGCATTAGATGTGGTAAATATGTAGGGGTGCGAAAATGTCTAAGAGAAAAACTTCTTTCCAAAAGTGAGAGTATAAATAGCCCATTAAATTACCATGTCAGCACGGACTTCGCCGTAGCGTAACGGTAGAGTGCTAGCCTCTGGATTCAAAAGACCCGCGATCGATCCCCAAAGTCCACAATTTTTACGGAGAAAATTCCAGAAGAAAACGGAAAACGCTTTATGGACAACTCAAGAAATCGACTCAAGAGAAAACCGCTGTCAAGGAAAACGGAAAGAAAACGACTCCAAGGGCTATCTCGTCGCAACTCTCAAGAAATCATCACGTCATCAAAATTGGAAGAAATCATCACATCGTCGTTAAAAGTAAGATACATCAAGGAAAAGAAGATCAAGAATTAACCCAGCCAAATTAAAGAAGACTTAACCTAGCCTACAAATACCAAGAATCAGATAAATGGAGTCAATGTTTGAAGGTGCATCATCAGTCAAGAAGTAATAAATAGATATCAAAATATAGAAATCGCAAATGAAGAATGATTGATAAATAAAGAAAATACAATAAGGAATCCCCCCCCCTTCCCCATACCTGGTGACCCTCAAAGGCCGAACAATCTTCTGATCTTCTTTACAACTGCACCTGCTCTCCTACTAGAGATTAAGAAAAGGTGCTGCAGGGAACTTCAGGAGATTTGGGAAGGACACGCTATTATTACTCATTGATTAAAGAGACTTCGCCACGCTCTCCTCATTCCACTGAATCAACTCAACTCATCCCGCAGACTCGGAGGTCGGGGAGGGAGAGCTACTAGTAATCCTCGATTAAGAAATCCAATACTAGTCTCTCCCCAATCCTCAAATTCGCTCCGCGTTCTAGAAAGGGGCCTGTGTAGGGGTGCGAAGATGTATAAGAGAAAAACTTCCTTCCAAAAGCGAGAATATAAATAGCCCATTAAATTACCATGTCAGCACGGACTTCGCCGTAGCGTAACGGTAGAGTGCTAGCCTCTTGATTCAAAAGACCCGCGATCGATCCCCAAAGTCCACAATTTTTACGGAGAAAATTCCAGAAGAAAACGGAAAACGCTTTATGGACAACTCAGGAAATCGACTCAAGAGAAAACCGCTGTCAAGAAAACGGAAAGAAAACGACTCCAAGGGCTATCTCGTCGCAACTCTCAAGAAATCATCACGTAATCAGAATTGGAAGGAATCATCACATCGTCGTTAAAAGTAAGATACATCAAGAAAAAAAAGATCAAGAATTAACCCAGCCAACTTAAAGAAGACTTAACCTAACCTACAAATACCAAGAATCAAATAAATGGAGTCAATGTTTGGAGGGGCATCATCAGTCAAGAAGTAATAAATAGATATCAAAATATAGAAATCGCCAATGAAGAATGATTGATAAATAAAGAAAAATACCATAAGGAATGCCCCCCCCCCCCCTTCCCCATAACTGGTGACCCTCAAAGGCCGAACAATCTTCTGATCTTCGTTACAACTGCACCTGCTCTCCTACTAGAGATTAAGAAAAGGTGCTGCAGGGAACTTCAGGAGATTTGGGAAGGAGATGCTATTATTACTCATTGATTAAAGAGACTTCGCCACGCTCTCCTCATCCCACTGAATCAACTCCACTCATCCCGCAGACTCGGAGGTCGGAGAGGGAGAGCTACTAGTAATCCTCGATTAAGAAATCCAATACTAGTCTCTCCCCAATCCTCAAATTTGCTCAGCGTTCTAGAAAGGGGCCTGCGTAGAGGTGCGAGGATGTATAAGAGAACAACTTCCTTCCAAAAGCGAGAATATAAATAGCCCATTAAATTACCATGTCAGCACGGACTTCACCGTAGCGTAACGGTGGAGTGCTAGCCTCTGGATTCCAAAGACCCGCGATCGATCCCCAAAGTCCACAATTTTTACGGAGAAAATCCCAGAAGAAAACGGAAAACGCTTTATGGACAACTCAAGAAATCGACTCAAGAGAAAACCGCTGTCAAGGAAAACGGAATCGAACGACGGGACGTACTATTTCGTCCGTAGTCCAATCCCTAAATAGGGAAGAAAAAACTAACAGTTCGACGTCTATCTTGCAAGCGCTTCCCGTTGACCAAAACGCAAATTAAAGAAAGATTCCACGCTTTCCTCATCGCTATTTCTGAAGTATACCCCCCTGAAATAAAGTAATTTAACAGCGTTTTTCGTTCTTTAGTTTTATATAACAAAGATGGCGTCAGCTATATTTCGAATAGGACTCAAACGCGAGAACAAAATAGGCTTTCCTCATTCGCTATTTCAGAAGTATACCCACTGCAATAAAGTACGTAAACAGCGTTTTTCGTTTGGTTTTTCGGGCATTTTTGTAAAAAAAAATGGCCTAAGTAAACAGCGTTTTCCGTTTGTTTACTTTCGCGCATTTTTTTTTTATAACAAAAATGAAGCCAGCTATAATTCGAAAAGGACTCAAACGCGCATGAATATTCCGACACGGGTGAACGATAATATTTACACAAAAAAATTTTTTCGGCCGGGCCGCTAATCTACATATTTACCCCTAATTGTTTATAGACTAATATGCTAACGTTTACAGAGGTGAATGATTTAACCAAATCATGTCAGCGCCTTTAATCGTTTTGCGAATTATAATGGGGGTGGGGATGGGGTCTGACGTCAGACGACTCAAACGCGCATGAATATTCCGGTAGGGGTGAACGAAAATATTTAGCAAAAAAAGACACTTTTTTGGCCGAGTCGCTAATCTACATATTTACCCATATTCACTCAAATCAGTCACTTCCTTCTCTCCCTTCCCTAGTCTAGGCCTATCTTCCACCCTCCTGGTCCCAGCCACATTCTTCATGCGTACACTCACATCCCTTCTTACTTCATTCACCAACTCACTTATTCTCTTGCACTCATCACACAACCGACTCACCTTCTCTACCATAGTCACATTTGTACTAGTAACAACAAACCGGGCATTCAGATACATTTGTTCTTTCAACACCACAAAAATCACAAACTACATACACACTGCTTACATCAAAATGCATACTCACTTCATCCAAAGCAACAGCAAAACTGAGATACTTTTCAAAATATAATTAAAAATTCCTTTAGTATTATATCTAATACTCAAAGTTAACTATCTTCCAGAACTTAAATATATTACACCGAAATTCCAAAATGAAAAAGTCACTGAATAGAGCTCGACGAAACAGGTACAATCAATATCAATCCTAATCCTAGGTTTGTGAAACCTAGAGGTCCAGGTAGTAGAAGAACTGGAAGATCTTCACTTTCTTACATTATCGTCAGCAATAATCCTATTTCATACTTTCAGGTAATATTGGAACTTCGCTAAATTTACTTTAAACAAAGTAATACCTAATAAAAAATAAAGAAAATCAGATTAGTATGAACTTAATCCAAAACAAATTATAACAATCTTCCTCTTTACAAAGAAAAAAAGGCTAAAATACAATGAAAAATTAGATCAAACGTCTAATGCGAGTATTTACAGGATCTAGCAGTTTTCAATGTAACGTTCAACAGGGTTTCTAGGTCGAGTAGAGCGACGTTGAATAGTTTCAGAGGAGGCGTCAGGGGTTGCGGCTGGAGGAGGAAATCACGAGATGTATTGTTTTCGATAAAAGAGTCAAGATGCTTTCTATATTGAGTAGATCGACGAGGAATATTTTCAGGGAGAGCAACAGAAGTAGGAACATCATGACATGATGAATTAGGATCTCGTTTAGTTTCAACATTTACAGGAGCATCAAGAAATGGAACCGGGGGAGGGGGGGGGGGTTGTATCGGAATTAAGATTAGGAATATCTTCGATCTCGTTTAACTGGCTCTCTCCGACAGAGGCTAAATCATGGATGGCCACCCTATCTTCTCGGCGGTCTGGAAATCTGATGTGTGCATATTTAGGATTGGCTTCGATTAGTCCCACTTCGCGTACTAAGGGATCGTCCTTAATCCGTACATGTCGTTTTAACAGTACTTTACCAGGTGAAGCAATCCAGCTAGGTATACTCATTCCCACTGTGGTCTTTCGAGAAAATGAAAAAAAAACGTTCGTGCGGAGTTGCGTTTGTCGAAGTACATAACAATAAACGCAAGGAATGAAGAGCATGTTCAAGTTTCTAGATTCCAACGCCAAGGTAACAGTTTTCCATACAATTCCTAAATAGCGTTCGCATTTTCCCGGTAGGATGGTAAGGTGTTAAACGACTCGTTTGAACCCCTTTCTCGTGCAAAAGTGATTTTAGTTCAGCAGACATGAAAGAAGTACTTCCATACGAATGCACGTACCCTGGTAACCCAAAAAGAGAAAATAACGTAGTAAGAAACTTTATAACAGTTGATGAAGAAATATCCTTACAAGGAAAAGCAAAGGGAAAACGCGAGTATTCGTCTACCAGAATTAATAAATACTTATTGGGAGAAGAAGATGGTAGTGGCCCTTTAAAGTCCAGGCTGATGCGATCAAAAGGGCACAATGCACGGATAAGCTCTTGCCTCTTTGGGTGATAATATCGAGGTTTAATCATTTGACACGTTTTGAACCCTGACACCACTCGCTTAACGTCATTTACAGAATAAGGCAAGTTTCGTACTTGCATAAAATGATGAAAGCGTATAATCCCTGGATGACAGATAACTTTATGAAGCTTGACAAGATTATTGTGGATCATACTTGAGCAGAAAATGCGCGATAGGGCGTCAGCAGCTCTGTTGAGCGAACCAGGACGATGTATAACTTCGTAACAAAAGGACATCAATTCTAAACACCATCTAGCGATCTTTTCGTTCTTTATTTTACACTTATGACGTGAATCAAACGTAAGATACAGATTTTTGATCTGTAATTAAAGTAAACTTACGACCGAGGAGAAAGTGGCACACTAGCGAGAACGGGATTGGAGGTTAATGCTGAGACTTCATTTTTAGATGACTTGCATACCTTCGAAAAATGTCCTTTCTTCTTGCATTTGAAGCAAGTAACATCACTTGCCGGGCAGCGGGAACGGTTCTGGTGCGAGGAATTTCTGCAATAATAACATTTTTTTATGTTTTCGAAGCGAAAGAGCTGCGGCGCAATTCGAACCTTCAGGATTAGGATTAGATCAGTCGACTTCAGCATAAAACTCATATGATTCTACTGAAGTTACACAATCATAAGGGAATGATGCATAGGCTTCCGAATCCCTTGTGGCAATCTGTAACTCTCTCGCTTGATCAACAGCTGAAGATAATGTAAGAGTTTTGTTTTCTAGGAGTCTCGTTCGGACATTTGATGATGAAAGCCCATTAATAAAGGCATCTCGAATATACTCGTTTTTATACGTTTTGGCATTCAAAGCCTTAGGATTGCAATCCAAACTGAGTGTCTGAATAGAACGTACATATTCATGAATCGTTTTACCATGTGAATGTTTACGAGTCGCGAGCTTGTGTCACGCCACGACCTCATTCTCAGGTTGAATGAAGGCGCTTTTGAGAAGAGCAAGACTATCATCGAAAGTAGTACGTCCTTCCGGAAATTTTCAGGAGAAAGTGAATTGGCTAAGCTTCCTAAATACGAATCGCTTGTCCCTTCACTTGATTCTTTGTACCTTGAGAAGACAAACAACCAGTGTTAAAATATACATGCAACTTCTGGTGCAGTTGGAAAAACATACAAACGACCAGGGCGAAGACCACGTTCCATTCTTCTTAGTGAAATAAATTGAAGGAACGCAAAGGAAAAGAATTCTCCGAACGTTGGCTTTATTTCACTGAAATAAACACAGAACATAAAAATACAAGAAAATAATACATATAATAAACACATTCTCGCATAAGCACACACAAATATTGGCACAATGTACATTTCACAAACAAAGAATTATTAATGGCAATGTATTAGTGGCATAATGTTGGTTTCACAAACCTAGGAGTCCAGTTAATAGAGGAACTGAAAGATCTTCACTTTCATACATTATCGTCAGCAATAATTTGATTTCATACTTTCAGGTAATATTTGAACTTCGCTAAATTTACTTTAAACAAAGTAATACCTAATAAAAGAAAGAAAATCAGATTAGTTATGAACTTAATCCAAAACAAATTATAACAGTAATATTTGACGTTTCTTTTATAAATATTGCCGTGGCTCACTTGGTGTTATTTTTGCCTCGTGGTTATCTTATGACTAAATACGTAAGAGTTTGAAGGACCCCGTGGTTACCAGTTTAAAGGTGCTCGATGTTATTAGCGGGTCAACAGTATAGGGGCGCCGAGCGTTTTTGGTAGTATGCTTCTGTGCAGAGGGGAATTCGTTTGACAGCTGGCCCTTAATATTAGATAGGTTGGGTTTACCGAAGGTGTTTTATTATTTGGTGCGAGAGAAAGGATTTCGAAAGGAGGCAGCAAAAATTTAACTTTATTCTTCATATTGGACTACTCAAACAGGGCAAGCAAAAACGTCCCGAGGTGTTCGCGGTTAGTGAGTAGGCTTCGCCAGGCCTACATCACGACAGATTGACGAGAAGAGGGACTGATAGATTCTATCCCTTTGACTCCTGACTGTTGACTAACTTCTCACTTTCTCTGACTTCTAACTCTGACTGTCTGTGACTCTCTGACTCCTAGTGTGAATTTCGTACTATATATATATATATATATATATATATATATATATATATATATATATATATATATATATATATATATATATAGGTTGAGGATAAATCCCAAAATGAGACATGTAAAATTTCTCATTTAATTAAGTACAACGTTTCGGGTATCTTACCCATTTTCTGGTCTATAAAAGAGATTTAGAATACGTTTAAAATTACAAAAATTATAATGCACACAAAGATTAAAAATAAATTATTTAGTTAATTGAAATTATGGCAAATCGTTTGAAAACTATTGAAATTTAGATATGGATCAATTATGGGTACTTTAAATATGCATAAATATAACACTAGTTGATGCAATTATTGGTTGACACAGATATTAGTCACTAAATGAAGCAGCAATAGTAATAAATTATCTAATAAATTGAAAATGTGAAAAAATCATTTGAAAACTTGACACCAAATGTAGATGCTATAAATATGGATAAATATAAGAATATACTAATTGGGGCAATTAATTGGTACACAAACATATTAGTCACCTTTAGTGGACGGCAAAAGCGGAGAGACTGAGAAAAGATTATAGAGGGAACCGATTAGAGATTGGTAGGTTGTGAAAATATTTTGAGTGGTTTATGAAATGAGAAGGGAAAAAGCAGTTGAATCAGAATTTAAACTGGGATTTAGTTGTTTTATAAATAATGATTCGAGAATGCGCAGGGAAGTGGAGTCCTTTACATGTCCTATAATTTGAAAGTTTTTGTGGGAAATTTCTGTCCGACATTTAATTGAATGATCTCGAATGGGAGAAGTTTCTTTATTGGTCAAGGTGGAGCCAGTGCGAGAGCTAATACCAAGATGAGAACAGACCCTAGCCCTAAGTGAGCGAACAGTGCTGCCAATGTAGATCCCCTGGTGGCACCTGGGGCAAATGAATTTATAGACAACTGAACAGCTCATTTCAGGTGGGATTCTGTCTTTAGTTCTGAAAAATTTTCCAATATGAAAGTTAAGGAAAACTATTTTGAAGTTGGTATGCGTGTAAAAACTTATCAAAAGCTTATTAAGTTTTCGGCGTAAGGGTAGGTTGAGTGGGCCAATATCAGGAAGAAGACAATAGGGGACATCCTTGGGGACAGAGGAAATTTCTTGTGGAGGATGGTATATTTTATCAAAGAATTGACGGATACATTTTTGTACAAGTGAGGGCTGGAAACAATTCCTTTGAAAATAACCCATGAGAAAACTGAATTCAGAATGAACAAGAAAATAATCAGATGAAAGCTGAAAGCTACGGTGAAGGAGGGTTTTGATGTTGATCTTATAAGAAATATCACAAAAACTGTAAAAGTTCATGCCGAGACCAGAAAAGGAGGATTTACGATAGACGGAAGTGGTGAAGTTGGGCGAGGAGCGTGATATGAGAAAATCCAAAAATGGTAATTTTCCATCTTTTTCTTTATCAATTGTGAATTTTATATTTGAATGGCGATGATTCAAATATTCAAAGAATGAAAGAGACTGTTGTTCTGTTTTAAATATTAGAACCGTATCGTCAACAAAACGACGGTAAAATATCGGTTTCAAATCAGGAGGGCATTCTCGCAAAGCAACTTCTTCGAAGTTGGACATAAAAATGTCAGCAAGAAGAGGACCCATGGGGGAGCCCATTCCAACACCTTCAACTTGTTGATAGATGGAGTTGTTAAACAGAAAACAGTTGTCTCTAATGGTTAGTTCAAGAAGAGTCCGTAAAAGCGACGGTGTGAATTTATGAAAGGTCGAATCCGGTTCTGGAAAGGCCTTTTGGATGATTAGGTCTATGGTTTCATTTAGGGGGATATTTGTAAAAAGGGAGACGATATCAAAGCTACACAAAAAGTCAGGACCAGGAAGTTTCAAGTTCCTGAATTCTTCAGCCAGAGAATAACTATTGTTAACTTTGTATGGATTAATGGTAAAAGGGTTAAGTAGAGGTACTAGATATTTAAAAGTATTCTAAATCTCTTTTATAGACCAGAAGATGGGTAAGATACCCGAAACGTTGTACTTAATTAAATGAGAAATTTTACGTCTCATTTTGGGATTTATCCTCAACCTCAAAATAAGCCTTCTTAGAAGCAAACCTATAGAATATATATATATATATATATATATATATATATATATATATATATATATATATATATATATATATATATATATATATATATATATAGAGAGAGAGAGAGAGAGAGAGAGAGAGAGAGAGAGAGAGAGAGAGAGATGTGTGTGTGTGTCTTGGAAATAATGGGTATGGTCTATTATTATCTACTGTGGTTGTTTGGGTGGGGCCTATCCTATGTTTTGGGAGGAGCCTATTCTACTCCCTGCTATCGAGATAGAGATTCGTTTCTGGTCAAAATACTAAGGCAAGACTGAATTTTTGCAGTTCTTCGATATTCAAACAATGGCCGCTTTAATTAAACAATGACCACTGCTACCGTGTTTACAGTCAGCACCTGCATCCAAGCTTCTTTTTTAAAAATAGCTGACCTTCTATCGCGGCAGTGGAACCACTTTTATAAGTTTGTATGCATATGTTTACTCTGCAGGTGTCAACCTTTTGATAGCGTGTCCTTGACGAATTGCTTGCCCTACATTGACTGATATACATTCATGTTAGACCTAGATGCTTGCATACACCTCACAGTGCATTTTAAATATTGTGTACGCACGCCACGCAAGTTATTCTATTATTTATACTCGTATTTACGCAGCTTATGATAATTTTAAAGATAACAGTATACAGCTTGAAGTTATTAGGCCTATAGATCCAATAATCATATTCACTCAGTGATTTGAAAACCTGTTGTAGAGGTGTAATGTATGAACAAATCAAAATTTAACTTCATTTTAAATACAATTATATGAATTAAACTCATAGTAGGCTAATTAGACTATGCAGTAGTATGCATGCATATGTTTTCTACACTTCTCAATTTTCTCTAAGAAAATAGACCTATATAATCTATTATTGAGCCTAGACTGTAGCCTAATGCAGGTGATATTGTAAAGTTTTGAAACCTAATTTTTCCTTTTTTTGGTTTGTTTTACTAATTATAGGGAAGCTATTTACATGGATCATAAACATCATTGAAATTTGCCTATTACTTCAAGTTTTTAACATTCACTAATATTTTAATATTCTATCACTCTTTCCCCAGATGAAGAGAGTGAAGGAATGTATTGCTGATTTTAGAAAAAAGAGAAAGGCAAGTAAAGATTTTATTAAAATAACATGTAGGGGCACTATAGAAATACATCAAACCTACAGAAACTACTACTAACATCGACCAAACAAATACTGAAACTGGAGTAGTTTGCGAATCCAAACCATTATCAGATTCAAACGATTCAACTCCAAGCGATTCGTCAACTACAAGTAATGTAGAACATGAGCCTCATGAGAAAGAAAATATTCCAGATGTGGACAGAGTGGACTTAAAAGATGTTGGTCTATGGCCAAGCAAGATTAACAATGACACACTGATCTTACTAGTACGTCAAGGTGTATCTATGATCCAAAATCTAGATTCTATTTTTTGTGAAGTAATCCGTTGAAATTCATCATCCAAAGGACAAACTAGAAATCTAACAAGTGAGTGTTTTTTTGTTTTTTTTTTGCCAAATGGTGAAAAAATACTACGATCATGGATGATGTACTCCCCTTCCAAGAAAGCTCTTTACTGCTTTTGTTGCAAACTCTTTCCATAAGGAAATAACTCAAGTTTTAATTCCGTCAATGGATTCAACATATGGTGGAAACTGAATCCTAAAATATCTCAACATGAATCTACTGCAGCACATGCTCAGAATTAGGATTGCTCTTGGAACAACAATAGACAAAAAAGAACAAGAAGTTGTTGAAAATCAAGTAACAAGGTGGAAGGAAATCCTTTCAAGATTGCTTGATATCATAATATTACTAGCTAAAAAAAATTTGCCTTTAAGAGGGCTCCGAGAAGCAATGAATTGAGAGAGTAAAGAGACTGCTACTGAACCAGAAATAACAGAAAATAGAGGAAATTTTTTAATTTATTTGATTTCTTGGCAAAATATGACCGAGTGTTACGTGAACATCTTTTAAGAATCCAGATGGGAAACAAGTTCACTACTTCTTATCTGTCACCTACTATTCAAAACAAGTATATAGAGATTTTGGGAGAAAATGTAAGAAGCAAAATTATCAACCGAGAAAAAGAAACCAAGTACTTTTCAATGATATTCGACAGCACTCCTGATATTTCACATAAAGATCAAATGAGCCAAGGTTTCCGTTATGTTATGTATGATCAATGGAGATCAAGTGAAGGTTGTGGAATAATTTCTTGATTTTATCGAAACAAAATGTAAAACAGCCTAAAATATTGCAACTGTGATTTTGGAAAAAATAGAAAATGATAGAATTGATATTAAAAATTGCAGAGGGCAGGTATATGATACTGTTGCAGTAATGGCTGGTCATCATTCTGGTGTCCAGAAACGTATTTAGGAAATTAATCCATAAGCAGAATTTGTTGCCTGTGCAAATCACTCACTGAATTTGGCTAATATTCATGCAGCTTCTGTTCCTGAAAATTCTGTTACCTTTTTTGGAACTGTAGAGTGTGTTTTCATATTTTTTTCATCATCATTTCTCAGAAATCTTAAGTGTCTTAGAAAAGTTAACTTCTGCAGAAGAAAATACAGTTACCAGGTCAGAGTCTGGTGTACTAATTGCCGCTTTGCAGGCATTTCCATTTCTGTGCTTTCTTGGCCTGTGGGAACCTGTCCTCCTAGATATTAATGACAGATAGGCCTACCTCCAAACCAAGAGACTTAACTTACAACAATTTGATATAAACTCGGGGCCTTAGAGGATTTTTTCGTTAAGAACAGAGAAAAGCTAGTAAATAATGGAGTTAACTATGCCAAAGAAGTTTGTGATGATCTGGGTATAGTCATGCAGCGTCAGCGTGGGAACAGAAAGCAGAAACAAATATTTGGTGAAGGATCACCAGATGCTGGATTGCCATATGACATTGAATTAAGAAGAGAAATGTTTTCTTCACTTGATGGAGTGATCCAAGAAATAAATTTGATATTTCAACAGCTTCATGAACTTGCTGACAAATATGTTTTCCTTACTCCTATACATCTTATTGATGATAAGTATGAGTGCTAACTTGTTCAAATTGATCAAGATGAGTTCCAACTTGAAAGAAAAAGAACGAAGCATTTTATTGCTCTTGCTACTACTCAAGGTTAAACAAATATGTTGAAAGAAAGCCCCCCTGGAGCTTTTGCAGTTTATTCATAATGTCAGAGATCAGAGAGAGAGAGAGAGAGAGAGAGAGAGAGAGAGAGAGAGAGAGAGAGAGAGAGAGAGAGAGATATGCGGGCTGCCGCGTCTTCAATGGAAATAGAGAGATAAGAGACACTTGGTTTACCCTGTTCGTCTGCGCTAATGGAAGTTCGAAATCATGAGACACCACAGTGGCCTGAAAGCCCTCGATCGCAGAAAGCCGCGACAAGTTTGAGAGCCCAAAAGGTCCCATCTGGAGTCGGCCAAAGTTTATTCTCGCCAACTTGGAACCTTCTAGCGATCGTACTAAAAGGGCGAGACTACTCTAGCCTGCCGATGCGGCGGATACTGGAACCTTTCCCTTCAGACGGAGGGGGTAACCCCATTCGACCCCACTATAAATCCTCCGGCGCCAGAGTTAGAAGGAATATCCGCCACCGTCCCGCCCCGTCAGTATCATCCGCCCGCTGCCATCGCACCCCGTCAGTATCATATGCCCCCCCCCCCCCATCGTCAGTGCCCGCTATTCGCGTCCTGTTAGACTCTGCACAATTCTCACAGAACTAACTTCTCAAGCTCCGGGTACTCTCGATTAATTCGCGTGAGTCTACACCGTTCTCGTTCTACCCACTTCTCGAACGCTGAGGTAACTCCTGTTACTTCGGAACAAATCTCCGAGGTAACAGCAACGCGTAACTCTCCTCTGCAAGTGCTCTCTCTACTACTCCCTCTAGTGTAAGCCTCCATCGTCGGTTTCGTATACGCTCAAGGTCATTCGAGCGCCCCTAGGTCAATATTGTTCGTTTGTTTGTACAGCAACCGTCCCCGCCAAGTCTTCCCCCTTTGTAGCCGCTGAGACTCTCGTGTACGTCTAATGTGTATATAGCTTGTTTTAAAATCCTCTTTTAACCTTGTAAAAGAATATTAATTTGCATATTAGTAAAGTTATTTTTGTACCCGTTTTTCTATTGTCACGGAACCTCCAAGATAGTGGACTATTTGGCCAACCCACATTCAGTTAATTTGCACTCTGCTTGTACTATAAATCTCCCACGCACATAGCCATCATCCACCTCGGCTGAGAAACGCAGAAAGGGTTAACTTGGCCCTATTCTACAACACATAAATATAATCTTGGTAATTCGCGATAATGACATCGGGTTATTGGTTGTCGATATTTTTTTTGCGTTATCTATTCATCGGTATCGCCGATGCTTTTGGTTCCAAACTACCGATAATCGATAATTTCAGTTTTTGGTTATAGTTTAGCACAGGGGCGAGTCGCGCGTGCCTTGGTAACAGGAATAGGTAGGTCCGAAGTTTTTTCTAAGATTTTTCTAAGTTTTGTAAGATAAATATAAAAATAAAGATTTGGATTTATCGATTTATCGGTTATCATCTTATCAGGTGATAAATTTATCGCCAGTTATCGAGCATCGGTTATCGCCAATAATGTTATCGTTATCGATTTATCGGTTATCGTGATACATTTTTTCGTTATCGCGCCCGCCACTGCATAAACATGCTCAAGAAGTATCACCGCCTAGCGTGTATTAATAATAATGTGACGCTGGATGAAGAAGGAACCAGGGAAACTTTATACCCCTGTGAACCTCTTCAGGTGGTAAACACGGTGTATGTAGAGTGGGATAACGAATATCCTCTATCCTCATTATCTTTTCCCTAGGACGACCCGTCTACGGAGTTAGATTTAAACCCCCCACCTTGGCCCGCTCATAGATTCATAATTGTCCGCTCGAGTGAAGGAAAAATTAAGTTCAGCCCCCATCCTTCGACTACCCATTTCCCAATAGAAGTTTGGAATCCGCACCGATGTCGTTGGTGAAAGAATCGGTTGTGTCCTGGTACAAGATGAAAACGATGGTACCCCTTTTCCAATAGCTTATGCAACTATAGAACAGGAAGTGCTAGCCAGAATGGCCAACTCATGCGGTGGAGTATATTGTTCATGGAGTACCAATATAACATAAAATATATAAAAGGCTCCGATAATTGTAGAGCCGATAACTTGAGCCGAAACCCCACAGAGGTATAATTAAACTCCCGTTAGTCCTAAATCCATTTTTTTGTAGTATATATTATTGTGTTAAGTGTTTATTTGTGTAAGGAATTAACTGTCTACGTACGGATTAATAGTCAGTTTCTTTTTCTTGTTCTTTGTTGTAATTAATGTTTTTTTTTGTTTAAACTGAGTTGTATGATCAGGACTACTTGGCCTTACGAGGCAAAGTTAAAGTCCACCGTTTACCTGTCTATGTACGTGCGCGCGTGTGCGTACAATGTCAATAAGTCTTAGCTTAGTATGATGGTTGACCACTGTATTTTCACGGTAACAGTCGGACATGGAATTGCATTCCAAGACATGTACTTTTTTGTTGTTTATGTTTTTTTGCATTTGAGTCCCCATTCCCTTACCTCCTTTAGAAGGGAGGAAATGTGTGGGATAAATATCACGAGGGCAAACAGACGCTAGTTTGTTTATACAGCGTTAACAGTTACGTGCCATTTGGGCGATACTTCCCCCCCCCCCTTTGCCCTGCTGCCTCAAACATCCCCGAGCGTCTCTCGCATAAAGGGATTTCAATCAGCAGATTTCGTAGTCCGTTAATATAAACATAGGAGGGTGGGATAGCCTTAAGAATAAAAATCTATGAACAGGCTCACTGTCCCCTCCGATTGTTTATGTCTATTTTCGCCAAATAGACGAAATTTAACTTTCTCCGACGTAAAGCAGAAAGGCGAATGGTCACAACGTTAAATATTTATGCCCTAGGAGACAGGCTTAAAGGTGGGCCCTCGTCTCCCCCCCCCCAGGAAATAATCGACGTTTATATAGTTCGATCTGGTGAAATGAAGTAAAGAATCAGAGTAGCAATCAGGATACGAAGAGCAGTTCCGGAGTAAAACCGAGAATCAATAAGACAGTGGATCTAAGCGGGATTTTTCTGCCCGAGGCTGTTCCTTTGGTCGCCTAGAAGAGTAGACCAGTGGTATCGAGACCCACTCTCATACCAATCTCGTTTAGAGAAACCCCCTATCTCAGTTTTTCTGAATAAAAAGAGAGATAACCCTCACCATTGAAGAATAGCAACGTGAATGCCCATTCTAGAAAAGATTCACCTCTTGGTCAAGTCTCATCATCGAGAACACCCGCAAGTGTAACGCAGAAATTGGAATAACCCGTACATCCACAATCCCCTCGCTTATATCTTCAAGTCAAGAAGTATCGCCACGCGCTCCCCACCTACCTCGGGATAAGCATCAGGTGTTCTTCGCGAATAGCCTTAACCAGAGTCTCCTTCTCCCAGAGAGATGATCTGCTGTTTTACGAGTCAGTCTCACTTCTGCGAGAAAAGCTCCAGTCAAACGAGTCTCGAATCATTGTATCGAAGAGGTTCTCGTTTCAAGGTCATCCAAATTCAGACTCTCTCTTAGTTAAAAATAAAAGGAATCCTAAACTTATTCATGTTCGTTAGTTTCCATTACGTGCTTAAGTGAATTTTTCGTCAACCATCATTTAGTACTCATTGGTAGTATATTTAAAGTTTTAATATTTCATTTTTTTATGTAATTAAAAGTATATTTTTGCTCTAGTTGTTTAATTAACTCCTCGAAACGCTGCAAATGGCAATAGATATATAATATTACGAATCCTCCCCGGTTAAAGAACCAAAAGTAAAAGTAAAGCACTCTTAGAGAAAAGTGGAACGGAGTTATTCATGTACGGAGCAAACGTACATACGTACTCGGCGTATACCACAACAATGTGCATTGTATTTCTTATGGGTAAGGGCGGCAAAAACACTTGCTACACCACTAAATCACTGCCTACTACCTCATTGCGCATACCATTTTAGAAGGGAGATGCCTAGATGGATAATATCCTGCCTAAAATATATTTTGTCAGAAAAGTAAAAATGAAAAATTCAAAGAGAAAAATAATGAACAATAACAGCATCACGATGAAGATTAACGACTCGGAGAGAAAACAAAGAATCTGGAATGAAATGACTGAATACATTTTAATGATATTTATAGGACACACAAGGTAAAGAAATAAAAGCAATAATGAAAGGATAAATGAGACAAATGGAGCTAGGTTGCAAGCAACCAAATGGAAAAATTAAAAAATGAATGATATATATATATATATATATATAATATATATATATATATATATATATATATATATATATATATATATATATATATATATATATATATATATATATATATATATATATATATATGGAACAATTTGTAACGAGTGGCCTCATCTACTCCCTAACATATCGAAGACAGCAACGGGGAAGGAGATATGGATGTTCCTTAACAAGTACAGACACTTATCTACTTCACACCGTGACATGAATGCGGTATTAGCAATTATGCTTGCCTCTGTGTGATCAATGAGCCACGGCACATCAGGTGTGCCCACCACTTTTTCGTCCTTTATAAGAACGCCTTAAATGTCGTCTACTATATCAGATAAATTCACTTACAGACTCGGACGCATACAAGCCCCGTCGTTCGGACGAGGCGTGCTGAGGCTCCTGATGAATGTTGAGTAGTGAAGCTAGACCATAAGCACGGGTTCTCTCTATCGAACTAAAAATTGTGGTGCCCCCATACTCTATAATTCAAATTAAAACCAATAATAAACCATAAAATAAAGTTTTATTCGTCGAAAATTTGGATTTAAACCAAACTTACAGTA
The DNA here is from genome assembly GCA_963969495.1 of Ceratothoa steindachneri. Lineage (NCBI taxonomy): Eukaryota > Metazoa > Arthropoda > Malacostraca > Isopoda > Cymothoidae > Ceratothoa > Ceratothoa steindachneri. The sequence continues at coordinate 25,600,445 of OZ018329.1, forward strand.
AGAAGCAAGATAATATTTATTTCTCTATGGTTCTATTTTATTTATAGTTGAATAATCTTCTACTTTTTTTCTATGCAGAGTCTTTGATCATAACCTCATAACCAATCTTACCTAACACATCTGCTTCTATATATAATAGAGATAAGGCATCCAGCCTTCCCTGTTGCATAGTTGTTCTGAGGAGATTTTTTAGATATTTCATCCGTGAAAATGAACGCTCAGCTGAGCAATTTGTTACTATTAATGTTAAAAATATACGGGAGTCAATATCTACATTTGGAAAGGCACACTCAATATTGTATTCTACAATTATTTTAGAAAATTCTGCATGACTGACTCTTGTTTTTACATTTTGCGTTGCACTGAACTTATGGCACATATATAAGTAAAACTGCTAAAGCTCAGCTGAGAAATTACTGTTGAAGTCCTCTGGGTAAGCATCAATCAGCTTTTGACAGCACTGAGAATACCTTTGAATTTTAGTAGAGGATAAGGTGACATTGTATGGCACATCACTTATAAAATAAAATTTCTCTGCTATTTCTTTGTATATCTCTCCTCTCCTTTTCAACGCTGTTGCAAGTTTGTCAACAATTGTGTAAAAGGTGGTGATATGCAATTTATCTCTGGCATTCAGATATACTTTTGGTGTATCTCCGTCATTGGGTACCTTTTTTTTGATACCTTTGCGAGTGGTAGCTGCCTTGTAATCAACATCCGATAATATTTCCTTTGCATCTTTTTCATATTTTTCAAATTCATACATTTTACATCCTCATTTTGTCAAACTTTGCTTACTCTGCGAAAATTCTGTAAAATCTCATTCCAAATATTTAAAATAAAAACGAATTATAGCTCTTGCATCTCATCTGCAATGCAATTTGCTTCTCTTTTAGCGTCTCCATTTTGTGACTGGTCTTCGTCTATATATTCTAATGCTTCTAACATTTCAAGGAAAGATTTCAAAATTGCTGCTGTTGCCATAGCATGTGCCGCCCAGCTTGTATCAGAGGGAAAATTCAAGACACTTTAATTTTTAATACGATCTTTAAGAATTTTCCCCCGACTGGTTGCGAGTGAAAAAAGGTATAGAGTAATTGTATTCTAGAGAATAAATTAACAGCAGTCAACATCATTGCAGCCAATCAAATTTAGCGAATGAGCTTCGCAAAGTACATACATATATAAAAAACTTGTTTGTTTGAAAAAAAATTCGCTGCATCCCTTTATAACGCCCAAACATGTTAGCAGCATTATCATAAGACCCCTACATTTTGAAAAGTTTAGCCTACATGCTTCACGTAAGTACTACAATACCTGGTTTGCCATTCTCTCGCCGGTAGGGCTTTCTATTTTCAGAAAGGTTAAAAGGCATTCAATAGGTTGTCCATCTTTTAAGTATCTAAGTACAATAACTGATCGCTATGTGATAAATCTGGTGTTGAATTAACGGACAAACTAAAATAACCACGAGATTTAAATTCATTAACTATGAACGCAATGACCTTTTGTGCCATTAGTTGAATAAGTTCAGCGGATGTGGTTTTTTACAGGTAAAAAGATTTCCTTTGCCAGAATTTCCATATTTCGTAATGTGGCCTGCTAAAAATGGATCAAACTGGCTTATGATTTTAAGCAGTCCTAAAAAATTCATGTTCCGAGTAATCACACTCTTGCTGACTTTGTTTCTCCAACTCTCATTTCAACACTGCCCTTGTCTGCAAGTTAAATATGTTAGCAATGAGTCTCGGTGAGTAGTGCTTTTCTCATGCGTATCAATTACAATAGCATTTCGCCAGTCACTGATCCCTTCTGTTGTAACAAAATTTTATATTTATTATGAACAAACAGTTTAAAAACAAAACGATAAACTGATCTTTTTGATGGTGGATACAGTAACCACTGTCTCTTATATTCATCACCATTGGCTTTTGTCCCAATAAAAAAGGTTTCTGTGAAAAATACCTTACTGGTTTGCTACTAATAAAATGCCGGTAAGACTTGTCAAATGGCCTATTGAGGTGTTAACAGTTACTGGGTCCACAAGCGATCTAATTGGCCACATCATCAGCAGAGAAATCAAGCCACAACACTGGATCTTTTGTTAAATTGTGAATTTTTTCATCTCTTACAAACAAGATAATTTCACCGCCCTCGCCATGATCCACTAACCTTCCGTTTTCAGCATTTTGTTTAGCCTTAAATGTATTGAAAAGTAACTCGAATCAACATTTACAGTAGAGGTATCCGCATCAAAAGAATTTATAGGCAAAGTGAGATCAGATATGATTTTTAAATTTTTTTTTTAATTTTATAAAGCCCATCTGGCAACTACCCACTTGGGCATAAGTCGCCGAAAAACACGACAGCCTAGAACTAGGCTACTTTAAAAAAAATTATATGAAAACATAACGATATAAATTGGAAAACTTAACAATCAGGAAGCAATCTCCGGCAGCGGGGGAAGGTCCCCCTCACCCCGGTGTAGAAGAGTGCAACCTACAAAACAACAATATCAAACGAAAAAAAGAACCTTGAATAAAGGGAAGAAGCCCGGCCTCCCCCCAAAAGTTAACAAGTCCACAAGTCAATGTGCACGAACTCGTCCCGAGCACAAAGGACAGGCGATAGGGACCGCGCCCATCCCGGTACTGGGACACGTATCGTGCGCAAAGATCACCCAGACTGGGACATTCGACAAGAATGTGCCGAACAGTCTGGGGAACGACGCAGTCGTTGCAATAGGGCACAGGCGAGCGCTCCATCAAATAGCTATGCGTCACACGAGTGTGCCCGATTCGGAGACGACAGAAAGCAACCTGAAGCCGCCGCAGCATTGGGGGATAGGTCCATGGGAACAGTCGCGGCGCAATGGCACGCAACTTTAAGTTCCCTTCGACCGTCTCCCATCTTCTTTGCCAAGCAGTCCGAAGAGCTGCCCGTATTCCTGACATGTAGTTGGTGTGAGGAAGAGCGTAACGCTGGTCCGGTCGCAGAGTTGTCGCGGACTCTTTGGCGCCCTCATTCACCGGAATTTCTCCATGTCCAGGAACCCAGCAGAAGATAATCTCGACATCTGCCCGGCTCGCCGAAACCGTGGCGTCACGGATATCGCGAACCAGGGGATGCGGAGATTCCAATGCCCCGAGAGCACTCAGGGCGCTTTGTGAGTCGCAATAGATCACAATCCAGTCTCCGAACCGGGCACGTCGCGTAATCTCCCGTACCGAGTGGTGTATTGCCACCAGCTCGGCCGTGAAGACAGACGCAGCGCCTGGTAGAGCCCCCCTGGCTTCAAACAGAGGGGATACGGCGTGGAAGCCGACCCCCTTTTGGGACTTGGAGCCATCCGTATACACTGGCACGGTTCCAGCGGACACGATGTGTGCTCCAAAAAGGTCGAACACAATACTCCCGGCGCAGTATAAGCTTTAGGAGCAGAGGCGTGGCGACAAATAGCCAAATGTGGTACCCTCCGGGGTGGCGTCATGGGCGGAACCAGGGGCGCCACCGGCACGAGAGCTATATCTACCTCTCGAAGGAGTTTCCTGGCCCTTTTGGGTTTAGGGTAAGACTGGCGTCTCTCGGCGGCATAGGCACCATCGAGATCAGCTGTGGATGCAGTGAGATCTGTTGGTGACTAAGGGAGGCGCCGGAGTCGCGCGTACAGGCTAGTGATGCACTGCACGCAGCGCAGAGCAAGTGGCATCTCCCCAGCATCGACCAACAGGCTCTCAATGGGGAAAGTGTGGAAGGCACCGGTCGCAAGGCGAAGGCCGGTGTGGTGGATCGAATCCACCTTCCGCAATAAACGCTCGGCTGTTGATGCATAAAACTCGCATCCGTAGTCAAGCTTCGAGCGAACAAAGGATTGATAAAAAAGTAAGGCAGTAGCACTATCAGCGCCCCAGGCGCTGAACGTCACGGAACGGAGAATGTCCATGGCGTGGGTACAAGAGACCCTAAGGCTGCGAATATGAGCCTCCCAGGTGAGGCGTCGGTCGAATACAAGACCAAGGAAACGGTGCGACTCAACCACATCCAGGCGCACCCCATTAAGAAACAAATCTGGGTCGGGGTGAAACCGTAGATTGCGGCAGAAGTGCACCACCTTAGTCTTGGCCAAAGAAAACCGAAACCTGTGCGCTTCGGCATAGCGAGAGACGCGGTTCAATGCCTGTTGGAGTCGACGCTCCAGAGTTGGCATCTGGGCCGCACCAAAAGAGATCGAATGGTCGTCCACGTAGAGCGTAGCGAGAACATCTTCCGGCAGCACCGAGGTGATGCCGTTGATGCTCAGGGTAAAGAGTGTGACACTGAGGAAACTTCCCTGCGCGACACCCTCTTCCTGCTCCTTTGGGCCGGAGAGGGCTCCCGCCCTCACCCGTACGCGGAATCGACGATCTCGCAAAAATTCAGATATAAACATTGGGAGGCATCCCCTCGTCCCCATCGTGTGGAGAGTCTCCATGATACCCCTATTGCCATGCGGTATCATAGGCCTTCTCCAGATCGAAAAACACCGTGGCGTAGGGCTGTCTTCGAAGGAAAGCCCCGCAGAGGGCATTTTCCAGTCGGAGCAGAGCATCCGACGTGGAGTTAAACTTGCGGAAGCCACACTGTGTGGAAGACAGATGGCCTCCACTCTACAGGAAAAAGGCTAGTCAAACATTTACCAATTTCTTCATCAACTTGTACACGCAGGAGGTTAGAGAGATTGGGCGGAAGCCGGTCGGAGTAGAGTGATCTCTCCCCGGTTTGCGAAAGGCAAGCACAGTAGCGATTCACCAGGAGTCTGGGAGAAGACCTTTCACCCAGATCCTGTTGAACAAATCTAACAGAAAGGCCATGCCTCGCTCACCCAAGTGTCGAAGCATGGCGTACGGGACATCGTCCATACCATGGGTGGTGTCCGCGCACGAAGCGAGAGCGGAACGCAACTCACTCACAGTAAACTTGTTGTTAAAGGGTTCTCCGCCTCTGGGGATAAAGTCCAGCCGGCTGCCTTCCGCGACATCTCGACATGCATTAAATGCTGGCGGAGAAGCATCACGACTAGAGAATGCGGAAAAAGCGGTCGCAAAGGATTCCGCCACGGACGCGGGGTCCGAGATTGCGGTCCCATTCTTCTGGAGAACGGGAGGGGGGTCCTGCGACAACTTGCCCCGAATCCTTTTGACTCGCTTCCACACCTCAGCTAAAGGGGTCTTCCCGTTAAGTGAAGACACGTATGCCCGCCAAGAAGAGCTGCGGGCGTGCTTCGAAATATACCGGAACCTAGCCCTAGCCCGACGAAATTTAGCGACAATGAAATCGTTCGGGCGGCGCTTATAGCGCATGTAGGCATAACGCTTCTGTTTGAGGGCCGTCTCACACTCGGCTGACCACCATGGGAGTGGTCGGCGTGCAAAACCGCCAGACGTCCTAGGAATAGTAGTCAGGCTCACGGCGATGAGGTTGCCGGAGAAGAACTCAACGGCCTCATCTACCGCCCTAAACTCCTCGGCTGAGATAGAGAATTCAGTCATTTTCTGAAATGCAGGCCACCGCGCACGCGCCAAGCCCCACCGAGGTGGGCTCTCAGGCGGCAGTTGCCCTGAAAATGATATTTGAATGGGAAAGTGATCACTATCATGAAGGTCATCGACCACCCCTCAATCAAAATCAGGCTGTGCATCCGAAGAGCACAAATATAGGTCAAGGCAAGAAAATGAAGCGGTTCTCGGACAGTGATGCGTAAACTCATCCACGTTTAGGACACCTATCTCAAGCTCTTCGATCAGATCGGCAGAGACTTGTCCCCTGGGATTTATGAAGTAATCTCCCCAGAGAGGATGCCTGCCGTTCAGATCTCCAAGCAAGAGATAGGGCCTCGGGAACCGTGCCACGACGCGGCGGAACTCCCTCGCGTCGAAGTCAGCTGACGGTGGAATGTACGCAGAAATGATAGTATACCTCCTATCCAGGTGCAGCTGCACAGCCACTGCCTGGAAGGAGGTATCTAAAGAGAAATGAAGAACGGAGACATCATGTCGGGTGTAAACCGCGCATCCCCCAGCCCGGCCATAACGCGGTGGTGGGGTCGCAAGACCCTTATACCCCGGAAGGGCGGGCAGGGGGCACGCGCCTAGCATGGTCTCCTGCAAAACGATAGCTAACGGAGAACGGGACGAGACAAGCCCCCGCAGCTCCTACCAGTTGGCCCGGAGTCCACAGCAATTCCATTGAAGGAATATGCCCTTCAGGCCTAGCTCGGAGGAGACGCGGGGGCCCTCCTCGAACTGAAGACCCTCACGGGAATGGCCGTACGCTTTCCGGGGGCAGAAAGCGTGGCGCTGTTAGCCTGACAAGGCGATGAAGGCGCTGTCGCCTTCAAGGACTTATTGGGGGAGGTTGGGTTCGCCATGCGAGTCTTTTCCTCCCTCCGCCTTGAAACCTTAGGCGGGCGTTGCAGCTTCGGAGGCAGGGGGCCCTCTTTTCGAGGAACCACCGTCTTCGAGCCACTCTCTCCACCTCGGGGCGTCGGCGAAGGAGCCGAAGCTCCTTTGTTGCTGCCCTCCTTTTGGGGAACAGCTTTAGGAACCCCGGAAGATGGCCTAGCGACCATCTTGAGGGGGGGGGGCGTCCTGTGAGTCTAACGACTCGGTGGAGTCGCGTGGCCGTTTCGCCTTACGGATAACGGTCACGCTGGGTGAAGAGGGGGGAGCCCTTGTTTTAGCCGGGGCAGGGTATGAACCCTTTTTGCCGCCAGCTTTACCAGGGAAGCGCTCAGGTTGGGTAGAGCCCGCAGAAGGGCTTCGAATGGGCGCGGAAACAACCGTGCTCGTTGGCCTGGATGGGCCAGGAGCAGAGGGTGCCTTTCTAACTATTGAGGCATATGACGTCACAGGCAGAGCCGGGCGCACCAGGACTAACTCCTTAGCCTCGCGGAATGAGAGTCGATCCTGGGCCTGAACGGCCAGGATTTCTTTCTCAAGGAGATATGCACCACATTGCTTCGAAGAAGCAGGGTGCGGCTCTCCGCAATTGACACACTTGGCCACACACGATTTGGACTTATCGTGTGCGACCTTGGAACAATTTACACAGACTTCGGGTGACCCTGACTTTGCACGTCTACATGAGCGATTCGTATGGCCGAAGCGGTGACAGTAATAGCACCGCCGCGGCAGTGACACGAATGCCTTCACGCGGTAGCGGTACCAACCGGCACGCACCGACTCAGGGAGCTTGTCACAGTCAAGCGTGACGAAGAATGTAGGGGTGGGTCTCGAGGCCCCTCCCCATTTTCTCATCACACTTTCAACCTTGACGGCGCCATGGTCGGCCAGCTCTAGGGTAATGTCCTCAATGGAGTAGTCAACGAGTTCCCTCGCATAAACTACTCCTTTGACAAAGTTCATGATAGTGTGCGGCGTCACACTTACCGGGGTGCCATCAAGTGTCCGAAGAGCACTTATCTTGGCCGCCTCGGCGGGATTCGCCAGGAGGCTCCCGTCCGAGAAACGAGTCACCTTCGGCTCTCGACCAATTGCACTAGCTAATCCTCTCCTCTGATGGATCATGTTGCCCTTGGATAACATGGTTCCATCAGTGGAGCGAATAACGAGGAAGCGTTTGAAGCCAGCGGGCTCGAAAACGCCATGTAACCTCTTTATCAGGGGCCCCGATGTCATCGAGGCTCCGCCCTGTGCACTCTTGGTCTTAGTCAGGGGCTCCGCACACGGGGGGGTAGAGGGGCCGGATGTCCTGATCTTGGCTTGGTCACCTACCAAAGTGGCAGCAGACCCATCCGACCCCCCGGATGGAGAGGAGCCCCGAGTCTTTTTATTCTTCTTTTTAGGAGAGGAGGGCGGGAAATGAACCCGCTTCTCACCTCTGCCGGCAGAAGCCCTCATGCCAGATGGACCGGCCTCAACCAGGCCCCTCTCCGAAATGGAGAAGGTCCCGGTAGTCGTAGGGGCACTGTCGGGGAGATCCCTCCCCTCCTTGTACTGCCTCGGAAACCCCAGCCGTTTGAGGAGGACCTTGCATAGGGGCGGATTCGGGTTCGGTGCTTGGCGCCGAGCCCGGATTCCGCCCCATGGAAGGCCCTACCGTCGGAGGCTGGGATTCCTCAAGGACCATGTGTGTCACAGGAGGGGCCTCCAGTTGGCCATCCCCTCCCAAGATATCGCAGGTCCCGTTGGTTGTATTGTCACTAGTCTTGTGTGGGGAGGTACAGGCCTTGACCCCGGCAAGGTTCAATATTCTTGCCAGCAGGTCTTCTGAGGGAGGCGACCGAAGGGGCCTGGCTTCCCTCTCCCCCCTAAGGGGGTTTTCCCTCCTGAGCCGCTTACACGAGGGGCGGTCGGCAGTGGGCTGCCTGCTGGCTTTCTTGGCAGTCCCCTTGGAAAGAAAAGAGGGGACTGCCGCTGGAAAAGGGGAGGTACCCGAAAGCACCTCCAGAGAAGGGGGTGAGGGGGAGTCCCCTGCACCCGTCAGCGAAGGAGAGGAGTAAGCCTCCTCTCCGGTTTGAGAAATATGGAGGGTCCCCTGCGCAAGCACAGGGGGGGGGGGACCTCCATCTTTTTTTGTGGAGCTGCACGAGGGCTGCTCCGTTGTTGTTATAGGGGAAATTAAGGGGAGATGGTTCTTTTTGCATCATTGGGCATGGTGACCCTCTTTGTTTTACGGGACTCAATCGCTCACCACCTCTTGCAGTAGCCCGCACGGCAAGAGGTGCTTACAGGCCCGGCAGAGCCAGGCGCCGCCATTTGCGACCACCCCTCCCACCTGCTGGCCTGGCAGTCCTTCGGCATGGCGGCTCCACCTTGAACACGGCGTAAAAAAGATAGATTTTGAAGACGAGAGGAAAAGGAATGTGAGGAAGGTATGGGTGGGGATGAAGCAGGTTGTTAAAAGCCAACCACCCCAGCCTGGAGCTCAGATCCGGGACGATTGGCTGAAAAGAAGGTCAGCTTCCACCCTGTGAAATTCGAGGCTGACCAGAGAAAGTTTTTGGAGAGGTTGTATGAAAAGCGACGAGGTAGGATAGGAATACAGGCTATCTGAAGGAAGGAAGAGAGGCTAAGCTGGGGCCGGACGGGGCGCTGGATCCCGTCAGCACGGTGGTCAGGATGGCAAATCCCGCGCCCCTTACGGGGAATTTGATTTGAAGATTACCACCTTCGTAAATGTGGGAAGGTTCTTCATGTTCTGAGTAAAGGTGATGAGAAGGTGGATGTTTCAGTGAGCTTTTATAAATCAAGAGAATCTTTATATTTTAAATATTTAATTAGCAATTTTCCGTATAGGTGTTAAGGTGATTATCGCGCCAATACACTAGATAGCTTAGGTCATAATAAACCTAAAACCTTTATTTTTGTTATTCAATGGAATGAAGTTAACTGCTACGCGAAGTCTAAATTTCTGCAGACGAATTTTGTTAGGCCTATATCTCGGCAACGTCTTGGGAATACTTCTATTAAAAGCAAAGAGTTACGAAAATATATATTAGGAAATAAACAGTTATGATTGAAAAGTGAAATTATACAGTGAGTTTGATTGGATTGAATTTTACGCGTATCAATTAAATTGCTGGAGTTAATGAGAATGGATTTACAATTAATAAATATGAAATATTAAGGAGATTATAAATTGGGAAATTGATTGACAATTAGTAATTGCTATAGATATTAAATAGTAATTGGCTAATAGATAATTGATAGATAGTAATTTGTAAATCAGTAGTTTGGTAAATAAATTGATAATTTAGAAAAGTCAATTGCTAATTTGCTTGGTAATTATTAATTGGTTAAATAGATTATTAAATAAATTATAATGGATGAATAGATTACAAATTGGTAAATGTTAAATGGTGGTTATTATTAATTGGTTAAATTGATTGATAATTTTTAAAAGGTAATTGGTAATTTGCTTAGTAATTATTAAATAGATTATTGGTGTGATAAATAGATTATATGTACAAATAGATTGTATGGTCATTAGATTATATGTATTCATAATTATAATGGTATGCTAAATAGATTATAACAGAGTTGGGAGGGTCTGTAAATTATAAAAGAATCACGCATTAATTCGAGATTCTTTTGGGACATATTTAGCTAAAACTTACAATTCCAATATTACAGACCTGATTTACCGAGACGAGGAGAGAAATGCGAATGAACATCATGGGTTTGATTTTAAGACGCTCTGGAGAGCGTGAGTAACAATCTCACGGATTAAGTCAGGGTTAAGCAACCCTTCTTGAAATTATGTATATATATATATATGTATACAGTTAGAAATAAATATTTACACTTGTAGGGGTATAGACCGCTACAATACTGCCCCACCGAGGAAAAAGCTCGCACAACACAAGGTATTTACATAAATTTTAGTCTATATAGCGGCGAGTCCTCCTTACAATGCGTCCAAAACGGGTTACAGTGCCAATTGGCTGACTCGGATTGCGAGTCAGGTGGTGATTAGTAGTGCCACTGGATTGAGGCGGGATATTGTCGCGAGCGAGGACCGGAGCGTCGGGTGACGATTGTTCTGGACCTCCCTAAAAGGCGACTGTCGGGAGTTGCGCGTTGGTCGCTTGGTGTTCTCCAGCTGCTGTGGAGTGGACCTGCAACAAAAAGGGAGGCGGCAGCAGTTGGGAAGAAGAATTGGTGGGTGCATAGATGATTGGCGGAGGGTTTGTGAGTAAAGAGATGATAAAAAGTTGCAGTTTGATTTGAAAGAGCCGAAGAAGGCCTCGTAGGTGGAGTTAGTTGGTTGAGAAGTGTTGAAGGAATAGTTGGGTGCTGAAGGTAGGCTGGGATAACCACTGGACCTATATTATTGGAAGAGAAAGGTAGTGGCTGTTCCAGATGAACGGCCTATATGAAAGCGGGTTTAAGCCGATCGATGAAAAACGTATCCTGCTTGGTGCCAAGCTGCAGTACCAAGAATTTCGCTCTCCCGGAGACGACGAGAAAGAGTCCGTTATAGAGAGGTTTCAAGGAAGTGCGAGTGAAATTGCACCTTTTTGTGCTCAATAGGTCTGTCCTTAGAAGGAGGCGGACAGAGGCTTGGGAACTCCCGCACAAGTTGATGGAAGTGGGGAGCAGTTGCAAGGAGACAAACAGAGAGGAGAGAGCTGTCGGAAGGAAAAAATGAACCTTCAACAGTTAGTATCGTGGTTCTGTCGATAAGCTTGCGGTGACGAGAATCGACGAGAATGTCATGGGCGGAAAGGAAGTCGAGGCCCAAAATTGGAATGTCGACGTCGGCTATGATGAATATCCATGGGAAAACACGACGTAATCCGAGAGAGAGAGAGAGAGAGAGAGAGAGAGAGAGAGAGAGAGAGAGAGAGAGAGAGAGAGAGAGAGAGAGAGAGAGAGAGAGAGAGAGAGAGAGAGAGAGAGAGAGAGAGAGAGAGAGAGAGAGAGAGAGAGAGAGAGAGAGGATACGCCTCCAATAAGTCCTTATGTCCGATGAATTGGCAGCTTTAAGGACAAGATCAGAAGAAGAAGTGCAAGCTTTCTCGACTGAAGAGGTTGGAATGACACTGCATTGAGCGCCAGTGTCAACCAGGAAGGAAAAACCGGAGAACGGGTCATGAATACTAAATGGATGATCGACCTGGTGAAAGGATGAGGTTGCAGAGGTGACAGACCCACGTATCACTTGCGAATTCAGTTTAAAGTTCCTTGTGCTGAAGGTGAAAATTGGGGAAGAGAACCCGTAGAATTTTGTAGGTTTGAAGGTGGTGAAGTTAGTCTAGGAGCAGTTTGAGCATTTTGATGGTACGAGCATGGGCTTGAGCATTTTTCTGCTCTTGCACCAAATTTGAGGTGGTACCAGCGAAAGCCTGGAGGCTGAAATATGGCAGTATGAGCAGCACGAGCAGAATGAGGGTTAAAGTTGTGAGCATGAGATGATGCCCGGTAAAAACTGCAAGTCTGAACACAGTGGACAGCGTTTCTCCCATAATTAGAGTGGTACCAGCAGCTATCCTGAGAGTTGTCAGGATAGGGGGAATTAGGCCTAGGTTTGAAATTAAACTGCTGTGCCTCACCTCTTGTGCTGGAGTTCCCTCGCTGTTTTTACTCTTTTCGGGAGGAGGAACAACGTCTGACTCCTCCATCCTGCTCACGATGTTGTTCTCGGTGAAGACCCGTTCACACCTTTAGGACACGAATATCCATTTCAATCCTCTCTAGAACGGATAAAAGACCCGAAGCCTGGGGGAATTCATCCTGAGGGAGTCCTGGCCGGTTGTAAAGAGTTTCGGCCGGTGACCTAACCTGAGAAATGGATACATGTGAGTGGTGTTTAACATTAGAGTTGTATGATGTGCCTCGCCCCCTATTTACATCGCTAAACGACCCATGGCCTGCATTTCCCCAGTTGATGAAAGGGTTGTTATACAGAGCGTCAGCCGCCTTTTTCATATTCTCCACGTTCGCTGGGAAGGACATTAATATAAGAGGCTTAATTTGATCCGGCGTCCCACGCATGAATATCTCGGTTATGAGTGGCTCGTGTTGGTTGAGCTGTGGTCTTTTGGCATGTGCCAGGGGCTTGAGATGGTTTAGAAAATGCGTGGGACGCCTGTCCCCCATCTACTGCGTATCCAGTAGGATACGGAAGTCCTCAATTTGCGACCTCCAAAATTCCTCCTTGAACGCCTTCTTGAACCTATCCCAAGAACCAGAAATTACCTCATCAAACAAAATATTCTTAAAAGTGGAAAATATACTTAGAGGCAATTTCATGGCTACGATGATTGATCTATGGCCCTCAGGAACTGCCTGGTGTTGGAAGATGAGCTCCACCATTTCCCGCCAGCCAATAGGATTTTGTGAGTCAAATGGCGGTAGATGAACCATAGAATGAGTGGGAGGCGAATGCGGGAGAATGCTTGCGTGGGGGGCGAAGGTAGATGAATACGTCGTTGTTGTTTTGGGGGAGGATGCTTGGGTCGTTGTTACTGTGCTCGAAGTTGGGGCTCCGTTATAATCCATTTATAGAAAAATAAGTGTGTGTGTGTGTGTGTGTGTGTGTGTGTGTATGTCTGCACAAATTCAATTCACGCGCTTGAACGTAAAAAAATGAAAAAAACTTTATCCAAAATTGGTCACTCTTTGTCTTTATTACTGTATATTATAATTAATTTACGAAATTGCTAAGGGAGAACTTAAGAATGTTAAAGTAAACTTAGGATTGAGAAACGAGCACGTGTCGAGTCACTCGTGAAAATGAAAATCTACGCGAGGAAAAAATGAGGCTGAGTGAGGCGATGGAATGTGACCTCCGAAAATATAACACACGTGACGGTGAAAATTAATTTAATATTACGAATGAATGAATGAATGGATGGGAGATAATTAAACTATTCTGGGTAACATTTATAGGTGTTTAGGTGATTATTTCGCCAATACACTAGATAGCTCAGGTCACAATTAACATAAAAACCTATATTTTTGTTATTGAAGGGAATGAAGTTAACTGCTACGCGAAGTCTAAATTTCTGCAGACGAATTTTGTTAGGCCTATATCTCGGCAACGTCTTGGGAATACTTCTATTAAAAGCGAAGAGTTACGAAAAATATATATTATGGAATAAACAGTTATGATTGAAAAGTGAAATTATACCGTGAGTTTGATTGGAATTAATTTTATGCGTGTCAATTAAATTTACAGGAGTTAATGAGAATGGATTTACAATTGATAAATATGAAATATTAAGGAGATTATAAATTGGGAAATTGATTGACAATTAGTAATTGCTATAGATATTAAATATTAATTGGCTAATAGGTAATTGATGGATAGTAATTTGTAAATCAGTAGTTTGGTAAATAGATTGATAATTTAGAAAAAGTAATTGGTAATTTGGTAATTTGCTTGGTAATTATTAATTGGTTAAATAGATTATTAAATAAATTATAATGGATAAATAGATTACAAATTGGTAAATGGTGGTTATTATTAATTGGTTAAAAAGATTGATAATTTGCTTGGTAATTATTAAATAGATTATTGGTGCGATAAATAGATTATATGTACAAATATATTGTATGGTTATTAGATTATATGGATTGATAATTAAAATGGTATGCTAAATAGATCATAACGGAGCTGGGAGGGTCTGTAAATTATAAAAGAATCACGCATTAATTCGAGATTCTTTTGGGACATATTTAGCTAAAACTTACAATTCCAATATTACAGACCTGATTTACCGAGACGAGGGGAGCAATGCGAATGAACCTCATGGGTTTGATTTTAAGACGCTCTGGAGAGCGTGAGTAACAATCTCACGAATTAAGTCAGGGTTACCAACCCTTCTTGAAATTATGTATATATATGTGTACAGTTAGAAATAAATATTTACACTTGTAGGGGTATAGACCGCTACACTTGTGCTAGATGAACCTGTTGTGTCACCTCATATTTTGATTCTGAAGCGATCAAAGTGGTATTTACCGTATTTGTATCTATTGCTGATGATGGAGATTGGTTTTGATCCGGAACCTCTATATCATGTTGTGAAACATGTGTAAAGAAATCAGTCAGCTTAATGCTGAGTATTTGGCTTTAATTAATAAATACAAATTTGGTTTCAGACTCGTCTTTTCAAGCTCTACAAATTGTATAGAGGAAATAAAAATAACAGTTTTTGAGAAAAAAAACATCGAACACACAAAAATGTATTCTTTGTCATTTTTTCATAGAATTACAAAAAAAAACCCTATAAAAAAACAAAATGCTAAAGTTTGTAGAACTTGAATAGACAAATTGAATACACTTTGAATCATTGATTTACGACGAAAAATGACTGAGCCAAAGCGATTTTAAAATATCCCCTAAAAGTCTGGGGGAAGGGGGGTCGTATGTTTTCGGGATATCTCGTTTTCTATCGCGAAATCAGAAAATTTTAATTGAACAAAATCGGGTTTTTTTTTAACAATTCTTTATAAGTTTACCAAATTTTAGCACTTGAGCTTTAAATATAAAAAAAAAGGTATAAAGAAAGGAGAACTTCCCTAATGCTGGAGTACACATTGCCATTTACCAAAAATAGGCGCTCCTGAATTTTTTTTATAGAAATTTTGGTATTTTTAAGTAGCTAAGGATCCGGAAGTATAGGTCGTAGGGCAATGATTTAAAGTGCATTCGATTTTTCTTTTTCAAGCTCTGCAAAGGTGTTGAGGTGTTTTACGATATCATTTACAGTTTTTGAGCAAAAAAAAAACATCAAACACAAAATCGGTATTTTTGTGATATTTTGGAAAATTTTATGAAATTAGGTATAAAATAATAATCTTTACGAATTTTATAAAAAAGACTAACACAAAAATTTAGTTTTTAGCTTTGTGTACATAAATCAATTTGCAGAATAAAAAAATATTATAAAACTTTGGATTCTTAGCAATTTTAAAATACCCCCTAAAATGCCGTTTTTTTTTTCAAAATATCTCGATTTCTGTTGAGAAATAGGAAAAATATACATAATCAAATTCGATTTGTATTTCAATTTTCTATAAAGTTGTACAAATTTCACCACTCTAGCTATAATAATAAGAAAATGAGTATTTTTACCGAAACCATCCGCTTAAAATATCCACATTAAATGTATTCAAAATATATAAAACGTACTTGCAGAAGTGAAAATAAGTAATGACACAAATAACAACAAACAAAGAACATACATGAGCAAAATGATCAGAGCTAAGATTACTCAAAACAGCATGAATGCTACAATAAACGCACGAATGGAAGAAAAATAGAAAAAGGTAACAGAGATTAGGCGGTTCTCCTGCTACTTGTATGAGGAACCTAGGGGCTAAGAGTGTTAGAAAGGAAGAAAGAATGATGATTAAATGCAGTACCGTGGTCCGGAATTCACGCTAATCGGCAGGTCATCCTTGCCCTTCGGTCATGGGTATTGTATTCCCTTTTCACCTTTGACTACCCAGGTTGCTTAATCTACTTCCTCACTAATCTGTACCTCCTTTAGTTTTCAATTTTCCATCTTGCACTATAAACCCTCTTCCAAAGCTTGTTTTGGGGTTCACACTAAGCACTTCACCATCCGTTCACTTGAACGGAAGTTTCTCCAGGACCAAAGTCGGTCGCGGGCCTCCTACTCCTCTGTTCCCTCTCGATCGTAGGTGGGAAGCAGGGGAGAGGAGTACCCGCGAGCCGTATCCCCGCCCCCCCCAATAAAAAGGTTAAATATTCAGAGATTAGTGTGCTATTAGAATACTCATTAAACAATTTAAAGCAAGAGTGAGGTAATAAATGCACATACAAATAACACCAGTGACAGTTGGCAACTAAAATAAAAAACTTACGAGCTACCCGTCACTTATGCTGTTTCGAACGCGTACAAGATTTGTTCAAAACTTGTATACCTTCCAATCTGCGAGCACAGTGTACTTTATTTGGCAAGATAAACATGACACAGGAGAGAACGCTTTATAAACATAACTTATTCATCTAAAAAAAAAATGAAAATAGATATAAATTTAATTAATTTAATAATTAAAATGGTAAATTCAAGTGTGAAAAATTTCTGAAGTACCCCTCCTTCCCTTGATGCCCTAAGCACGTGCTTATTTTGCTTATAGGGTTAATCTCCCACTGGTTCTCTCACATCCTGTTGCATTCATAGGCCTGAACCTTTTGGGGACCCCTTGTAGGGGTAAAACCTACCGGTTTACCTGTCTCCCGATGAGCTTCGAAGGGGCTTCATTTATAATACAGATGTAGATGGAACCGGGTTTTAGTGAATTTGACTGGACTACGTCTTTGTCCTAGACAGAACCAGCGATCTCCGTCGTCTGAGGAGGACAATGATGACCCCCCCCCCTCTGGGTTAATCTACGGAAGTCGACCCTAGTTCTAGGAAAGCGACTCACACGCTCGTGATTAAATATGAACTTCTCTAGAACGAAGAAGCAGCTTGCTTCCGATATGACTGAACTCCAGAAGGGCGCTCTTGAGTTTGTTCCACGCTTTTCGGATGGGTTTCCTCTTCTGGACGCGTCTCGGAGGGATGCTGAATTTTATCTGCTCAGAGGCCTTCTTTCCCAAGGTATTGGCTCACTTAAACCATGGAGTGGGTAGCTTTTTCCGAAGCCACCCTGAGCCTTCTTTATAGGTTTGTTGCCCAATTGTGAGTGGTTTGGTTACCAAAGGTGATTTATCACCGCGATTTGGTACCACTCATGCGTAGCAATTTTAGGACGGCTTGGTGGCTACTAGATCGATTCTTCTGGGAAGGATTTTACGTGAAAAACTGAGTGCTGTATTTCTTGACTGCAGGCTGGGCAAAGGTGATCCTGGATTTTTTTATTTTTAAGATAACGAAATCTTCGGAGTTATTCAGTATTCTTCATTCGGCGGGAATTTGAAAGGCATTCAGATTTATTACTCTTTAGTACTTTATCTTTTTTATGTATTATTCTTCTCGGAGTACTTTCCAATTTCCCTTATGTGTAAATCGTCAGTATATACAGCTTTATTTTACAGATTACAAATGGAATTAATTTTTATACATTTGATATGAGTTCTAAATAAGATTAAATTTCTACATTAATATATTTTAATATTTTACAATGTTTTACATTATTACAGTCTTACAATTGGTAGGTAATTATACATATGAAATTATTAAGATTGTTTTCCTTCATATTTCTTCGATAAAATAAGTTCACATTTAGAGCGTTAAATGTATTCAAATAGAAGTTTGAGGAATTTAGTTTATTGTATATAGTTTGTTTTTAATTAAATATATATTAATTTTAACAAAAATAAAACAAGTCCATTATATTATTTTTTATAAGATTAGGCATTTAAGGGCTAAGTTTTGATATTTAATTAGAGACATGGTGTCGTCTGCTTAGAAACCATCTCTTAAAAGGTGTCCAAATGCCACCATATCTCTCATTTTTATCCTCAAATCACAAATTCTCTTTTAAATTATAAATTAATTTGATTGAAATTAAATTTATAGAAGCTAGTGAATTGTAAATATCCCCTAGTCTTTTACAGATTTTTATATTTATTCAACCCAAAATATTATATTCCTGTCCCTTGTTTCTTTTTAAAATGGTACTAAATTTCCTCGAGTTGAGGGTAAGAAAAATATTTAGTTAGTGGTATAAATAAGAAATTGCTTAGGAAAATGACATTGATTTAGAAAAATATGATTAAGCTGTTTATTCTTTTTATGCCTGGAGATTTATAAACTATAATGTTGATGGTATTTACTGTTATAAAATTTACTAATTGCGTTTCGGGCCGAACGTTGAACTTCAAGAGAGAAGGCTGAGATTATCTGATACTTTATTCGCTCTACGCTCTGGTAAAGTATTCCCAGATAAAGGAGGCAAAGTCTAGCGTAAGTTAAAAAAAACGTAATTTCTGCACGATAAATATTTCTCTTCTTAAACTGCACCCAAGAAACATGCGTACTTAGTCTGATTGGAGGACCTGAAAATCCCCCTCATGAAGTGCATCAAAGTACCGACGTGAAACGTCGTGGAAAAACTCCTGTCCTTGACTGGCAGCATCACATTGAAGAAACTTGACTTCGAATCAAAAGCCCCTCCACAGATCACAGCCAGTAGAAGTGTGGTCTGTAGAAAGGTCGAACCATGGGTTGGAATGAATTCCCAAAAGGTCATTAAGGAAGAACTAGAAAACAGACGACCATGGCTAAAAGTTCATGAAATTATTAAATTCAAAGAACATACCTATGTGTTCAAAATAGTATGCTAAAACACGGAAATGGCTCCCAAACTGTGGAAAAGGTGCTGGCAGCATTCGGTATCAGGATCCCACAAGCCAACATTCAACGAGACACATTTGTATATATACAAATCTGCTTCCGTTGCTACGCAATGGAAGAACACATAACCGCAGACTGCCCCAAAATGGACCTTCTGGTTTGCTCTGAATGCGGGACAGAGGGCCACTCATATCGGAACTACCAGAACGCAGCCAGAAAATGCATTAGCTGCGGAGGACCCCACCGGACTATGGCTATGTTATGTCGAAAAAGAAAGGAAATAATTAAAGGAAGAAAGATCGGGGAAAGAATGAAAGGACAAATAAAAATGTTTTACGTGGAAGCAGCCAAAAATGTCCCGCATCAACCAAGAATGGAGACAAATAAAACTGGATGGAAAATTTCATGTGAAGATTCTCACATGCATACTTCACGCTCACATCATGGATATAGCTAGCCCCGGGAGCTATGAAAGCACTCTGAATGGTATGCTAAAAGAAAACGGCTTTGAGCCAATGAATTTTCCTAAAGAAGTTGACTACTCAGCCATCTTCAAAATAAACATCAACTAGAAGACCACGAAGGAACTAATAGAAGAAACTAAACAAAACGGGGACAATGAAGAAGAAGAAAGAGAAAATACCAACAATAACGAAACCAAAACAGATAGCAGCACCGATGAATCCGCTCAGGAGACCAAAGTGACGGGAAGAAAAGCTCAAAAGAAAAGGAAATCGAGTACGAACAAAAACATGACCCCAAGGCAAAAACCTCCGGTCCTGTCTACATCAATCTCTTGCAAAGGAAAGCAAGAATACATGTATAGACGTGAACAAAAGGCAAGAAAAAAGAAAAGGCGTTACATAGAAACACCTGCAAAGATCAGAAAACAAGAACCTAGAACAACTTTCAAAATGGACAAGCGGAAATTGGAAATTCTACAGTTAAATACAAACGGATGGAGAGATGAGAAATATATATATGGAAATATTTTTAGAGAATTGGAACCTGATATAATTCCAATATCAGGAATGGGATGGATCTAGAAGTAGAAAAGATAAAGATATGGAATTACAATATTATAGCAACAACCCTTCAAGACAGAGATTTGACGGAGCCGTCATTGCAGTAAAAAGGGAACTCGACTACAGGACACAAGAAGAACTAATAGAGTTATATGCAATAATAGAAATACAACTCGAACTTACCAGCCTTATAATAACAACCGGGACCAACCCCCGATGAGAGACGGACTCCCAATTGCCAATTTCGCCAGATTCTTCAATAACAAAAAGCCGGTCATCTTTATGGGAGACATAAACGCCCACTGTGCTGAAAATGGGTATAACAATACAAACAGCGCAGGCAGGCATTCGAAGATGATGCTAAATAGGGGAATGCTTAAAAGTTTAGGGCGGGAATTCCAAACTTACATTAACAACAATGTGGCGTCCAAACCAGATATCTGCCTGTTGGATTTCAACCTGCCATTCAACTATCACTTCGAGCATATCGATATATCGATCAACGATCACCTACTTACTATAAATCAACATCTCATACAAAAGCCATATAAGAAATGGAAGGCCTATCATCAGGCGGACTAGACAAAGTACAAGAAAATTCTAAGAGGTTATGAACCAAAGACACTTAACGAAGCAACATTAGAAGATAGTGTTGAAGGACTCAGAGAAATCAGACGAGCTCTGATCAACGCAGATGAGAAGGCAATCCCCAAAAGATCCTACAGAACCATTCAGAACTTCAGATGGACGCCCGAAATGGTGATCCAAAACTTAGAAATAATATTGGCTTCAGAACAGATACGTAGAGATGGACAAAGCAGGGAACTGTGCAACAATTAAGAAGGAAGAAGAGAGAGCTAACGTTAATGATATACGAAATACAAGGAGAACATTGGAACAACCATATTCATAAAATATATGAGGAAGAATCATTGAAACAGTTTTGGAAATGAGTAAACAGATTGGAAGACAAACCAGCTAAGGAAAAGATCTGAATTAAATGCGAGAGAGGAAACCAACTGGAAGACGAAACCGAGGTTTAAAGAGCTTTTAAGGAACATTGGAAGAATGTTTCCAGAATCATTGAAGAGGAAAATGAGAACTTCGACACTGACTTTGAGAACAAAATAGTTGGAGAACTCAACCGGGTAAATGAAGGGACTCTTCATAACCACTCTGTCGACACAACTAGAAACACCGACGATGGAATTGACGCAGCAATAACCATGCAAGAGCTTAAAGACGCGATAAGCAGTTTAAACATAAAGCGCCAGTGGTCTCAGGTCTCACTAAAAAAAACTATACCGAAGCAACGGATAACATTTTAGAAAATCCCCATGTCGGGTAGAAAATTCCGGAAAAAAAACAAGAGCACAGATATGGCACTTTATCTAAAAATGGAAAAATTAGCAAAGGTGAAAGGCGAGAAGATGAGCGTAGACATTGTTTGCAGAGACGTGTCCAAAACCTTCGACAAAGTTTGGCAGCCTGTCATACAATATAAGATACTTCAACTTAGATTAAATAATAAACTTGAAAGATTATTGTGCAACTATGTCATAGATAGATACGCGTATATAGACACAGGCCCCATTGAATTCAAACGGCCCGCTGGCCGCAGGTAACGGCAGTTTGAGTTCATCAGTGAGTGCAGCCACAAGTCACACGCGCCTGTCTCTGTAAGCTATGGTAAGTTTACATTATTTTTGTATATTTGTACCCCAAACTGCAGCATTTTTGCTCTAATGTTAAAGAGATTTTAAGAGGTCTGTGTCTTGTTCCTTGTGTTTTTCTGGCAAAATTGCTTTGAAACTTTTTAGGACGAGACTTTTGTTTTTGACTCTCCACCACAACAATGTGTGTGTGTGTGTGTGTGTGTGTGTGTGTGTGTGTGTATGTGTTCGGTGAACTACTATTGTTGCTAATAGTAGTAGTAGTAGCTAGTACATAGTCATAGTAGTATTAATATCGATAATATCACCATTTTTTTGCTATTGTAGTAAAAATTGATAAGTAGCAGAATATTTTATATAATTTAGCACTCTTCAATAATAATAGTAATAATTTTATTATTATCATTTTCAGTATTATTATCATTATTGTTGCTATGACTTATGGGTGTAACAACCCTAAGGATACATTCCAGAAGGTCGTTGTTTCACTTGGGGAAGATGACCCACTGGCTACATTGAGCTGTGCTAGTGGTCACAGCTTCTTGAAAATATTGTACCCCAAAATGGCGGCCAGCCGGTTCAATGTTTTCACATCTAATTACAGCAAAGAAAGAAACAGTGAAGTGCATTCTAAACGCAAAATCGATTCAGATGCAGCTTGCAACAAGAGCACTGATAAGAAATTAAACTGAATCGCTTCAAGAAATAGATATATTTTGTGGAACGTTAACATTGTTTTTGAAAGTTTCAGTGTTAATCTTGTGTTTATTTGGGCAATGTAAAATTACAGAAGTGCTACGAAGATTCAATACGTGGTTACGTAAAGAGAACAGTGGATTTGTTTCTCATGACCAGAACTTTGACAAAATGACAAGGGTTAGTGTTGTAAGTCAGAATGATTTGTATTGTTCATTGTACTGATATTTAATGTTCATTCACAATCTGAAAATCTATGGAAACCAATGAGAAGTTAAAACCTAATAATATATTGTTGTTGTTGTTTTTTCATTCAGCAGAAATGTAGCAGAGATTGATAAATTAGATAGTTAACTAAATTTCTTATTTCACCAATTACCACCAATAAATTTCGTCTATACATTGTCATGACTCAATATCTACGAGTATATATGAAAACCCTAAAACCTACAGCAAAAAAGTTATTACCTTTAGTTTTCGAGTAACACCAAATAATGTTGAAATTGGTCGTGGGGCCCGTATGCAATGGGCCAATATGCGGGAATTCTAGAAAATTCGGCACAAAGGGCGTTAAGGAAAATAGAGAGGGAATAGTTAAAAAGGGGATCAAAATAAACGATGCATTGGGTTATCTTTGATTCGAGTATAAAATATTAAGAATGCGGTAACTGAGGTTTCGCTCGTCCCAAACTTCTACAGAATGTTGCCAAAGACTTTAACCAGTTTTCCATTAGGTGGGGTTGGCGCATTTCAACGCCACACCCCTCCACTTGACATAATGAGCACAATGCCGTCTATCAATTTCCCCACGCCCTTCAGAGCGATGGGGTGCTGTAGTATCTCCTCTAGTCAGTATTTATCCCTGGAGGACGGTATGTCTACCCCCCCCCCCCCCAACCTTCCAAACCATCCAGCAAATATAAAGAAAACGAGAGAAAAGAAACAATTCTGAGAAAATAGAGTAAAACAATGTGGGATAACTTGAATGAAAGAATACAAACTAGTCTTGAACGGCCTAGTTATTTCCCACTAGTATGCGATGATAAGGGAGAATTAAAGCTTAACTTAAAAAAGTTTTAATTTACATAACCAAATGAGATAGTAGACAAAGAATTAGAGCAAAACACGGATGAACTTAAAAAAAAATTGCATTTAATATCTAATCTAGCCAAATGGAAGACTATTAGAATTCACACAGGGAACAATAAAATGCGAATGAACAAAAGGGGAGAGCTCAAACTGAACAAATATAACAAACTCCACATTAGTAAGGCAAAGACAGCCAGCTTTGCATGATGACATAATAATAAAATCAGTTTTCGTTACATTTAAAGACCATCATATCTGATACTTTTCCCTCGCAGTCCAAACAAGAAATATGAACTTCAACAAACGGTCCTGCGGGTCATATAAAGACAAGCAATTTCAACAAAGGGTCCTTCGAGTCATATAAAGATAAGCAACTTCAACAAACGGTCCTTCGGGTCATATAAAGACAAGCAACTTCAATAAACGGTTCTTCGGGTCATATAAAGACAAGCAACTTCAATAAACGGTCCTTCGGGTCATACAAAGACAAGCAACTTCAATAAACGGTCCTTCGGGTCATATAAAGACAAGCAACTTTAATAAACGGTTCTTCGGGTCATATAAAGACAAGCAACTTCAATTAACGGTTCTTCGGGTCATATAAAGAAAAGCAACTTCAATAAACGGTCCTTTAGGGTCATACAAAGACAAGCAACTTCAATAAACGGTCCTTCGGGTCATATAAAGACAAGCAACTTCAATAAACGGTTCTCCGGGTCATATAAAGACAAGCAATTTCAACAAAGGGTCCTTCGAGTCATACAAAGACAAGCAACTTGAACAAACGGTCCTTCGGGTCATATAAAGACAAGCAACTTCAATAAACGGTTCTTCGGGTCATATAAAGACAAGGAACTTCAATAAACGGTTCTTCGGGTCATATAAAGACAAGGAACTTCAATAAACGGTCCTTCGGGTCATATAAAGGCAAGCAACTTCAATAAACGGTCCTTCGGGTCATATAAAGACAAGCAACTTCAATAAACGGTCCCTCGAGTCATATAAAGACAAGCAACTTCAATAAACGGTTCTTCGGGTCATACAAAGACAAGCAACTTGAATAAACGGTTCTTCGGGTCATACAAAGACAAGCAACTTCAATAAACGGTCCTTCGAGTCATATAAAGACAAGCAACTTCAATAAACGGTTCTTCGGGTCATATAAAGACAAGCAATTTCAACAAAGGGTCCTTCGAGTCATATAAAGATAAGCAAATTCAACAAACGGTCCTTCGGGTCATACAAAGACAAGAAACTTCAATAAACGGTTCTTTGGGTCATATAAAGACAAGCAACTTCAATAAACGGTTCTTCGGGTCATATAAAGACAAGCAACTTCAATAAACGGTCCTTCGGGTCATACAAAGACAAGCAATGTCAATAAACGGTCCTTCGGGTCATATAAAGACAAGCAACTTCAATAAACGGTTCTTCGGGTCATATAAAGACAAGCAACTTCAATAAATGGTTCTTCGGGTCATATAAAGACAAGCAACTTCAATAAACGGTCCTTCGGGTCATATAAAGACAAGCAACTTCAATAAACGGTTCTTCGGGTCATATAAAGACAAGCAACTTCAATAAACGGTCCTTCGGGTCATATAAAGACAAGCAACTTCAATAAACGGTCCTTCGGGTCATATAAAGACAAGCAACTTCAATAAACGGTCCTTCGGGTCATATAAAGACAAGCAACTTCAATAAACGGTCCTACGGATCATATAAAGACAAGCAACTTCAATAAACGGTCCTTCGGGTCATATAAAGACAAGCAACTTCAATAAACGGTCCTTCGGGTCATATAAAGACAAGCAACTTCAACAAACGGTCCTTCGGGTCATATTAAGACAAGCAACTTCAATAAACGGTCCTTCGGGTCATATAAAGACAAGCAACTTCAATAAACGGTTCTTCAGGTCATATAAAGACAAGCAATTTCAACAAAGGGTCCTTCGAGTCATATAAAGATAAGCAACTTCAACAAACGGTCCTTCGGGTCATATAAAGACAAGCAACTTCAATAAACGGTTTTTCGGGTCATATAAAGACAAGCAACTTCAATAAACGGTCCTTCGGGTCATACAAAGACAAGCAACTTCAATAAACGGTCCTTCGGGTCATATAAAGACAAGCAACTTCAATAAACGGTCCTTCGGGTCATATAAAGACAAGCAACTTCAATAAACGGTCCTTCGGGTCATATAAAGAAAAGCAACTTCAATAAACGGTCCTTCGGGTCATATAAAGACAAGCAACTTCAATAAACGGTCCTTCGGGTCATATAAAGACAAGCAATTTCAACAAAGGGTCCTTCGAGTCATATAAAGATAAGCAACTTCAACAAACGGTCCTTCGGGTCATATTAATACAAGCAACTTCAATAAACGGTCCTTCGGGTCATACAAAGACAAGCAACTTCAACAAACGGTTCTCCGGGTCATATAAAGACAAGCAACTTCAACAAACGGTCCTTCGGGTCATATAAAGACAAGCAACTTCAATAAACGGTCCTTCGGGTCATATAAAGACAAGCAACTTCAATAAACGGTTCTTCGGGTCATATAAAGACAAGCAACTTCAACAAACGGTCCTTCGGGTCATATAAAGACAAGCAACTTCAATAAATGGTCCCTCGGGTCATACAAAGAGAAAGCAATCTGTAAATTTACCAATTAAGGAGATTAAATTGGTTACAATAAATGCATATCACAATGTCTCTAGATATTTTAATGGGTCAAAATGACGTCACAATGTAACTTGAGAAATACATATATAGTAAAATAATTATATCAAAGTAATGATAAAAGCAGGGACGTCATGATAGCCAAAATTCTGCGGGGGCACAATTAAAACAAAAATCTAAGAGGATTAAATTCACAGATTAAATTCTAATCCATTACAAATTCGAAGAACACACTTGACTCATACTATAAAATGATCATAACTACATATTATAGTACTAAAAATAATAGTAATAAAAGAAAAATATACATATATTAAAAACTCGAGATACAAAAGATCTGAGGGGGCACCTGCCCCCTCAGTTTCTCTTAGCATGGCGCTTATGGATAAGAGTAATGACAATTTTATACCAAATATTAATTGAGGGCATTACATCATCTCCCCTGATTACATCCGGCTTCCAAATCAAGTAAATTCAATTGCAAGTGCCAGTTCATCGATATAAAACATCAGGGAGTTTCAACCGAAATGAATAAGGTAATATACTAGTTACCCAAAACTAATTTTCTTCAAGAACCTTAACTTAATTATTTCTAGTGAGCGCAATTAAATTTCAATTTAGTCATCGATAAACCTTCATCGATATAGAAAATGAACACTACATGGGTAACATAAAAATATTGGTAAATGTTGAGTGTATGGGCGGATGCGATTCTAGCTTATCTTGAGGGTAGGCTCGTTGTTAGGGACGCTCTTCGGGGGTATGGGCTTGAACATGATCATGAGATTTCAATCATTTGTGGGGTGTCTGGGGGGGCACAGCCCCCAGTATATAATCGTTAGTCGCCATAAACTTCGTCCACATAGATTTCAGCTCAGAAAAGGTAACTAGGAAAAATAGCCAAAAATAAGCTAGGACTCGGATCCGGCCATACTCTACACAATTACCAAAATATTTTGGATAAACACGATATTAAATACTACATATTAATGTATATATTATTAGGTTGTCCAAAATTAATACATTATTAAAAAGAATTTAAGTTCATTTTGGTTAATTTGGGGATTATGCCCTATGGGGGGGACTCTCTTTCTTATATCAGTTTATTTATTTATCAATACTATTCTTCATCTTGCGATTCTATATTCGAATCTATTTATTACTTCTTGAGATGAGGTTGCCCCTTGAAACATTGTCTTCCTTTATCTGACTCTTAGCATTCTTGTAGGCTGAGATTCCTTCTTCTTTAAGTTGGCTGGGTTAATTCTTGATTCTTAATGAGTCTTTATATTAACTTGCTTTTATCTTGATGTGCTGATTCCTTCCAAATTCTTGATCAAAGTGATGTTTTCTTCTTAATTCTTGATGACGGGATGATTTCTTGATGAGTTGAGACGAGTTAGCCCTTGAAGTCGTTTTCTTTACGTTTTCCTTGACAGCGGTTTTCTCTTGAGTCGATTTCTTGAGTTGTCCATAAGGCGTTTTCCGTTTTCTTCTGGGATCTTCTCCGTAAAAATTGTGGACTTTGGGGATCGATCTCGGGTCTTTTGAATCCAGAGGCCAGCACTCTGCCGTCACGCTACGGCCCAGTCCGTCCTGACTTGGTAATTTAACGGGCTATTTATATTCTCGCTTTGGAAGGAACTTTTTCGCTTATAAATCTTCGCACCCCTACAGCCCATTCTCAAATTTTGTGGTCGCTTTGTTATAAATATCTCTATTTTTAAAAGATACCCAAATGCTATACCGAGTATATCATAGATATACTGTATATATTATATACTCTATATAGAGTATATCATAGATATACTCTATATAGCACATTCGCTACTTAATGTGGGCAAATTTCTAATTATGATCTTATCACGAAAAATAGATTGGCCGCCATCTCGGGAGACACATTGTGAGTTGGAATCACATTATAGTGTATTATACCGGGTGTCCCCAAATTGAGTGCGTATTTTGATGAAATTGAAATTTTTTATGAAAAAATCTTGTTGAATTAAGTTCATCATGTTCAAATTGTACTCGGCCAAAAGTTGTAGTGTACCATGTAGGGGAATCGACCCTCTCCCTTCTCTCCCAGTTGAAACACGGGACGTTGACCGCAAAACATCCGACCAGGCACCTTGGGATAATTTCGTAACCACAGCCCCTCGCCACTCGTCCCTATGAAAAGCAGAACGGTTTAAACTGCAAGATTTTCCCTACGAGTGTATATTCAATTTCACCTCAAGTACGAAATTGGAGACGTGTTTCTCTCAAGCTCGAAGGGCCAGCTGGACCAGAGGTAAGGCTTGCTGAGAAAAACCGTTGGAGTAAGAACCCTACTGCGGCCCGTCCACAAACCCCCTTCCCCTCCTACCCCTACCCCAGTGGGGTGACGAGGTATAAATACCAAACACTTGGAAAAGCAACAAAAACAAAGCAGGACCAAACTATGTTGCAGCTTAACCCTAACATGAGGCCGGATTTGGTAATGTGCATTCTACATGCACACTTCACCAACATAACCAAACCCGGATGCTACGCAACAGAGCTCAATAAGATGCTTGTGCACAATGGGCTCAAACCGATGTGGTTCCCCGACAACCCACCGCCTGGAGACCTCTTCCACGCTCAAATTAAGAATCTGCCATAAACGGAGCCGAAGTCTCGCTCAGTCTCTCGAGATCCGCGCTTACGCAAAAATCAGGCAGATCAAATGGAAGTTGCCCAACAACCTGAAACCGAAAATACGACCCTGGATGTACCAATTAAGACAACCGAAGAACTAAACATGAAGATTTACGGTTCCCCATCCGCCCCCCGTACCGAAAAAATCCAAGGTAGCAGAGTTGATTGAGGGAATTGTAAAATGAAAATACAAGTGGGAATTTGACGCTGACATCTCTGAAGTGGACCTGCTCAAAGCACTAAAACAAAGCCAAATACAAATCTGTGCAAAATCGTACTTCAATCTAAACAGTAATCAGTTTAGAAAGAAACGCTCGGGAAGAGCTAGGTCCCCTGACAGAGAAAGCGGATCAAAGGCCAAACAACCTAATACCAACTAATATCGCTTCATGCACAAAATTCATCAAAACTTGAAAATCTTCTCTCTGAACACAAATGGATGGACCTCCAAAAGTACCATGTAGAATCAAATCATAAGATCGGTTGACCGTGATATTGTACTCATATCAGAGCATGGACTAAATGATGATAACGAGTACATCAAGATTTATAATTATGAAGTACTGAGGACCAGCTATACAAAAGAGCGGTATGATGGAGCAGCCATTGCCATCAGAAAAGGAATCAACTTTACGGAGATACGCAACTTGAAAGAGTCATATCTTGCAATCAAGATCCACACGACATTTGACGACCTAGTAATCGCTGTTAGATATTAACCACCCAGGCCTTCCTATCTCCCGATCCCTAACTTCCTGCGACTCTTTAGGAGGAATTCTTCAGCAATTTTGATCGGCGATTTAAATGCCCGCTGCAGAGAAGCTGGTTATACTACGTCATTTAATGGAGCTGGTAATTCGCTCAGCCTGTTAATCGACAGAGGCGTAGTACAGAGGAAAGGACATGACTTCGCTACCTTCCATACTGAAAGGTCTACGACTATACCGGATATAATTCTGACGAACAGGAACTTCTCTCTGAACCAAGTCACTATCACCGGGCCCTTCATTCCATCAGACCACGTCAGCATGATCACCCACATCTCTACCTCCCCAATCCAGGTGCAGGTCCCTAAGCGCAGATGTCTTGCAAGGGCCAACTGGGAGTTATACCGTGAACATCTACAACATGTTCAGGTAGAACAACTAGAAGGAGCCACTCTTGGAGATATTGGCGCAAAAATCAACGACCTTACGTCAAAAATCTTAGAGGCCAACCGATTAGCATTTCCCTGGACAGAGTATAAAGTTCTGCCGGCCCCAAGATGGGACCATAACATACAGGAGAAAATGGACCAACTTGAAGCGTCCATCTTCTTCACAAATCTGTATGGGATCACGGCACAACGTCATCAAGAAATACGTGATCTAAGAAACGAGATCAAAAACCTAATAAAGCAGAAATCTAGAGAGCAATGGGATGATCTAATATGAAAAATTGACGCAGAAGGAGACCCAAGAAAATTCTGGAGCCAGCTGAAGAGATTACATGGCACTCCCCCAAAGAGTCGCCTAACAATCAAAGTCAATGGCGCTGAACTCACAGGAAACCCTGACATCGAATGTGAGTTTAGAACATACTGGCGGAATCGGTTTCGTATCGGAGAAGAGGAAAACGAAGATTTTGATGAAGCATACGAAGAAGAAACCTTAGTAAGACTTAGAGAAATAAGAAATAACCTGACTACTTATCACATCGTGGACAGGACACTTCTCGCCGGGGATGAGGGTAGACCCTTCTCCCATGAAGAATACGAAGAATTCTTAAAGAGCTTCAAGCAAAAGGCACCAGGACTTACTGGCTTCACCAAGATGCATCTGATGAATGCTACTGACAACATTAATGAAGCTCTACTCGAGGTGTTTAACGCCTGTCTCAATGTCGGATACTACCCGGACCAGTTCAAGAGGGCTTGTATGACTTTCATACCTAAGCCCGGGAAGCCGAAAAAACAAATTAGTAGCTACAGACCCATCTCCCTACTTGAGTTCATAGGAAAGCTACTAGAGAAGCTCATCAAAACAGATTAAAGAGCTTCCTTCAGGCAAATAACCTGTTTAATCACCAGCAACACGGCTTCCGAACGAAACTGGGCACTGAAACAGCGCTGGCGTTAATCACCGAGAAGATAGCCATCGGTAAAGCCAGAATTGGCAATGTAGATGTCGTATTGTGAGACGTGGCCTCGGCCTTCGACAAGGTGTGGCTACCAGGGATAAAAAAAGAAAATTAGCGACCTACGAATGAGCACCAACATTACGAAAATACTCTGCAACTACCTTGAAGATCGAGAGGCAGTAATAAGGATAAATAACATAGAAGGGGAACCGTTTGACCTCGAGGCAAGAGTACCCCAAGGAGGATGTCTTAATCCTACACTGTACACAGTGTACACGGCAGACCTACCTTATCCCGTCCAAGACCTTGCCCAGAACGTCCAGCTGGCGGATGACATCACACAGGTCATCACCAGCATATATAAAATCCTGTTGACATCGCCAATAGGACGAGTGGAGAGATACAGAACATAAATGAATACGAACGAAGAAATAAAATCAGTACAAACGTACGAAAATTTAAAATGATCCCTATGGGACGTTACAAGACAGCGGACGTGCTCGTGCAGGGCAATCTCTACGAATACTCAAGAGAAGGACGGGTACTTGGCCTGAGGTTGAACTCAAGGGGGTACAATGTCCACTACAAGGACAAGATCGCCACAGCAAGGAGGACACTTCGGTCTCTGTCTCGATTCAAGCGTCTCTCCCCTCAAACCAAGAAGAGACTTTACATGCTGTTGGTGAGACCACAACTGCTGTACCCCGTCATTCCCCTTCATATATTAAGCAGAAGTGCCACGAAGAAAGCCCAAGTGGCACAAAATACAGCCACACGCTTCATTACGAACACCACCAGATGGGACCGAATCCCATCAGAAGTCCTGCACGATGTCACTGATTTAGAGCCAATAAACATCACCCTAAATAGAAGAGCAAGTGAACTATGGAACAAGATATACAAAATAATGCCCAAACACATCCTACAACAAATAAGAATACAGATTGCGGAAATAACCCGATTAAGATTTAAGCGTGACTTTCAAAGCAGTCAGCTAAAAATCCAGGAGAACATTGAACCAATTTTCCGATAAAAACTACCCGAAGAGTAAACTACAAATTAAACAAAAGTGAAACAAAAAGAAATAAAATAAATTAAAACAAAAAGATCCGAAGAGGACAAAGATGAAATATAATTAATCATAAAGATCCAAAAAGGACAACAATTAAAAATAAATAGATATAAGAACCAAAAGGACAAACTTAAAGATAAAAACAAGATCCAAATGCACAAATCTTAAATAAACCAATTCAAAAAGATCCAAATAGGATAAATAAGTAAAGTACATTTAAACAAATAATAAATATTTCAAAGATCCAAAGTGGACAAGTTAATAAAAGATAATTTAAAAACTAAATAGATAAAAAGTAATAATTAAGTGCAAAATCAAGTCAGAAAAAACTAAGAAAAAGGCTTGAATGCTAAAAATAAAGAACAAACAACATTGTAGATGAAAATATAATGAAAATCAAATGAGGCTGCCAGACAACTTGGCACATATTCTCTCCATCTACAATTAACTATTATTCTCTCTATATCTACACTCTATCTCCACACTTTTTCATATCTTTTACCATCGTTGAATCGTTGAACGAGGTAGACTCCGTGAGTCAACCAGGCTACGAAGTCCCCTGCATGAGAGGCCGTGCTACCAAGGGGACTAAGAAGCAGCTCATCCTCGAGGTAGTCCCTGGTTATCAAACCGAACTTTAAGTTAACTTGTTCAAGTTCAACTTAATCTCGTCAGAGAACCCCCCCCCCCACTATCCTCGCCCTTGAAGAACACCCCTCCGAGTACAGTCCTCGCCCTTGAATAAGACCTCCCCCCGCCTGAGTACACTCCTCGCCCTTGGCGAATTCCGAAACGAAGAAGAAAAAGCTCCCCCTCGAGCCCGTTACCCGGCGGTCACACCAAACTCTAAGTTAACTTGATTTAAGAACCAAGTTCAACTGATTCTCGTCAGAGAAAGCCCCCCCCCCCCTCCTCACTATCCTGGTGTAGCACAAAGCACCGTGATAGTCCTCGCCCTTGAAGAAGACCCCCTCCCTCCTAGTACACTCCTCGCCCTTGATGAATTCCGAAACAAAGAAGAAGAAGAAGCAGCTCCACCTCGAGCCCGTTCCCCGGTGGTCACACCGAACTCTAAGTTAACTTGGTTTAAGAACCAAGTTCAACTTACTCTCGTCAGAGAGACCCGGCCTATCCGGGTGCATCCTAAAGCACAGGGATAGTCCTCACCCTTGAAGAAGACCCCCCCCCGAGTACTCTCCTCGCCCTCGAAGCCCCCCCCCCCACTATCCTGGTTTAGCATAAAGCACCGTGATAGTCCTCGCCCTTGAGGAATTCCGAAACGAAGAAGAAAAAGCTCCTCCTCGAGCCCGTTACCCGGTGGTCACACCGAACTCTAAGTTAACTTGGTTTAAGAACCAAGTTCAACTTACTCTCGTTAGAAAGACCCCGCCCATCCTGGAGCATCCTAAAGCACCGTGATAGTCCTCGTCCGTGAAGAAGACCCCCCGAGTACCGTGTGGTCCCTCATCTGCCACACTTGCCAAAGTCCCTTGTGACTGTCAAGTCATCCCGTCCACCGCCAACCATCTGGTCGAGGTACGCGTCAAAGAACCCATCGCATTCCTGAGGTGTCTGGGCTCGTTGAGTTCAAGGTCAAATTCAAACCCGTCGCCGGAGGGACCAAGGTATTTAAACTCCAGTAGAGACAGTTAGTATATTTCTAGATTGAAGTGAGTGGTGGGTTAACCATCACTAAAATGTCAAGTAGGTCAAGTTAAAAAACCTTACTTAAAAACTTATTGTGTATTTAAATTCGTAATATTTCTGTGGCTCATGTTTATTTTGTTTTTGTGTTCATTAAAGTTTTAGTTTGTTTAACATTTTTTTTTATTCTCTCCTCGAATCGCTACGTTGGCACAGGAACCTTTAAAGTTTAAAGAAGTCAAGACCCTAGATAATAATAATCAAAATCATATATAGCACTCTTAGAGAGGTATAACGTTAGTCAAGGAGTCTTCTTTTTTTAGTACGTAAACATTCCCTACGTACCAACTCCTTCCTTCACTCGGTGCTTCCTATACCACGACATACCATGTATAGGGTCTCCCAAAATCTGAATTTGTTTTTCAATCCTTTTCATAATCCCTTTTTAATAGATATTAAAAAGAAAAGAAAAAAATCATGTTTATTTTTCCGGTTCAATTATGATCACAAAAGAGGCTTTTCCATAAGTGTTGAATGCTAGACTCTGTGCACTTGGGCATATCAAGTCTTGCCTGGACTTTCTCACCGAAGTTTTAGTTCATTTTCAAACAATTATCGAATTTCTTCAGTTTTGTTGGGGTCAATCTTTTTCCCTCCTCTTCCTTTCTCATCCTGTAGGGATCGGGTTATTTTAAATTTGTTCACAAGTGAACGGATTGCGTTGTCTGTAGGTCTAGGTTTTCTAAGCGTTCTTTGGAACATTTCTCGTACTTCATTAAATTTCACTCCTCTGATACGAGCTATGGCAACAAAAATTTGCTCTTCTGTATTCATTATTAAAGAATTCTGAAAAGGATTGAAAAACAAATTAAAACTCTCTCCTTTCGACGGTGGAGAAGGTCTAGCACACTTTATATAAACTACGATAGACAATATTTCAACCTAATTCTGCAACTCAAGCATTATTCCATGACGTAATCTTGAAATGCCACAATACAGCCTAATTTACGCTCGCTTGTTTGTGTGATGATAAATCAAAATTTATAAACTTCCTTTTTTTTGTACATAAAATTATACTAAACATGCTTAAATACCCTATTTACCCCTAACCTTTGACTATTAACTTTCTAAGTAATATTAAGTTTTAAAACGATTGAATGCGGACCTCATTCCGATACCAGAACATGCCTTTTCTTTTTGCTTTTCTTGGTTTGTTTCTGTAGTTTCATTTTTCTTAGTAGCGTTTTTTTTACGGTGCTTTGTTTTTGGTGGCTTGAGTTTTTTTTTAATATTAGCCTATTTGTAGGCTATAGTGGAAGTAATAAGATTTAAATTTCGGAAACTTGACTCCCCAAAAGCAGTCGCCAGATGGGATCTCTTAAAGGATAAAAGTTTCCCATAGGTCATTGCTTTCCTAACAACAGTTTTATACGCTTTACATATTATTCATGCACTTATTTTCTTATTGGCAAAAACTCTTAACATTTTCTTCCAATTCTTCCATTCTGTTTCTAATTCCCAACTCTCCGTCACATGGATACTATTTACTTAACTGCGTTCGCTCTTCAACTTATCTTGTCGAAGTTTTACTTCACCCTCCTGATATTCTCCACTGAAGCAAACGTACTTAGTTTTCTTACTACTAATTTTTATCCCTCTATCTAGAGTTCATCTCTCCACTCCTTTACTCTCTTCAATCAGTGCATTGTGGCCTCCACTTTGATGTTACATCACCACTACACGATCAATAGGTCATAAATTTATGAGCTTAAAGAAGAACCATTTTGCAAATCTATTTTTTACTGCAAACCTCTCTTAAACACTCACAATGCTTTTCACTGGGGGAGTTACTCCTTCATAAATGTCACCTATCAAGTTTACATACATTTCCGAAACAATTTTCTCTCTCACGCTCCTAAAATCTTCCTTCCTGTGTACTCCATTATAAGCTTTCTCTCAGACCTGCCTCAAGGGCATTAACAGATACTTGAAAACCAACCCTATTAAAGAATTAATAGGACAACCTTATGTTTCAGCAGGCTTAATTCTTTAATAGGGTTGGTTTCCAGGTACCTGTTAATGCCCTTATAATCCTAATGTTCCCATCTGTCATATATATGTGTGCGTCTTCTTTGTAAGAATTTCCTCTCCTCCTGCCTCAATGTATTAATGTACATGCACCCTTCTATCAAAGTCAAGCTCCACTCACCGACAACGTATCCGTAGTTGTCGGCCACTCTTTTGAATGCCAAGAAATACAGACGAGCATGCGACGGACTAATTCTGGCTGGTCGTGCTTGTGGGGCAGTTTTTTAGTTTATAAATTCACGATCACTTATGGCTTCTGCCAACAAAGCCAAAACGCCAAACCTATGTTTAGACTACGTTAAAATGAAGTTAAAATAAAAAAGGGTAAATAAAATATGCCATAAACCAATCTAATTTAAACAAAATTGACAACAACAACAACAAAGAAAAAAGAAAAGTGCCCAGTGACTCCAAGGGAGGTCAACCTTCTTCAGGGACCTAATTAAGCAACCAAAGATTTAAAAAGATGAAATAGTATTGAGGATTCTCGCTTCCTCTCAAAGGTCCATCACGTCATATTCTAGTGCGGATTAGCCAACTTTTACCGCAAGAGACACAAGGTAGCGTCTCCATCTGCCACAGGATAGTGACAGCTACTTCTCACATAGCCTCATCCCCACAATACACATACAGACTAGTTTATTCGACCAAATTGGTGTAAGGTCTGAAAAATCAAGCAGACTTCAGAAAAATGCTCGGAGGAGCAATCTATCTGATGGTAAAGCGTCCGGCGGATGTGTCAGATTTAGAGACAACAGAAAATGACTTAATATCATCAAACCATTGGGGGAGAGTTACAAGCATTGAGACGGGGTTCAATAGTTTATTTTGCTTTTTCTGCAGCTAAAACAATTTTGAGATTAGCCAGGAATAAAATGAGAGACTTTGCGACAAGTAAATGAGGAGCTATGCATGGCGTAAAACGATTGGCATCTCCCATGTGTTTAAAGAAGGCTTTTGAAGGAGACCTGCCGAAGGCACACTCGCCAATCAGATTTTCCTTCAGCAATAGAGGCTAGAATGCAAAAGAATAAATCTCGCATCCAAGGTCAATCATTGAGCGAATAAAGAAGCATAAGAGATAAAGGAGCATATTGGTAGGTCTATTAACATTACACATGTTGAAACTTACATAACTAATATGTACCACTCAGGTGATGCGTCGGTTGAATAAAAGCCAAATGAATATGTGCAAGCTTCATTTAGGAAAAGGAAAGTTTCAGAGATGCTCTACAGTAAAGTTGCTATCTGAGCCACACCAAAAGAAATCTATAGGTCGTCTACTTAAAGCGTGACGAGAACATCTTTAGGTCACAACGAGGTTATACCGTTGATGCTCTTGACACAGAGATTAACCCTAAAGACACTGCCATCTCGACACCTCCCTCTCGATTTCCTGATCTCGTAAGAACGTAGACAGAAAATTAGGGAAACGTGTACATGCGTCCAAAAAGGAACACATGATACCGTATCGCTACGAGGTATTATAGGCATTTACTAAATCAAATATACAGGTGCGAATACTAGCCGCAAAGAAAAGCCTCTAGATAGTAATCTTCAACCGAAGCTAAGTATTTGAAGTAGAGTAGATTGTACTGAAGTCTCACGAGGAAGAAATCAGGTGATCACCTGTATCTAATTTCTTCATCAACTTGCACCCACAGACGTTTAGAAAATTTAGCATAAACCATTTGGGTTGAAGTGACATCTCCCCGATTTACGAAAAGCAAGCACAGTATATATTCTACAGAAATCTGGGAAGATAATTTACGACCAAAATCCTGCTAAACAAAGGTAAAAGAAATGACAAGCCTTGCTCATCCTGGTATCTAAGTATGGCAAACGAGATATCTTCCAAAGCAGGGTCAGTATCCACGCAAAATGCCCTAATCGAATGCAAATCACTGAGCGTTAACCTATCATTGGAGAGTTCTCCATCTTTGGAAGTAAGGTGCAGTTGGTGGCTTTCAGGCGAAGTGTCAACGTGCGTGGAATGCTGGCAGAGCAGCATCCCGGCTTGAAAATGTGATGTAGAGCAAGTGGATCCGAGTCCGAGATGGTAGGCTCATCTTCCGGGAGAACGGACAGGGGAGGGGGCATGTGGAAACATGCAGAATTCTTTTCAAAACCTTTGACACTTATGCATAACATAAAGAGCGATATCCGTGCTTTGAAGCGAAAAGAATCTAGTCTTTGCCTGACGAAATTTATACAGGGTTAAATCGTTCTGACGGCGCCTGTGAAACTTAATGGCATATCGCTTCAACCGAGGAGCCGCTTCACACTCAGCCGACGTCAATGGAAGAGGTCGGCCTGAAAAACGGCCGGACGTTCGAGGAATAGAACTGGGGCCAGCGGCGATGAGGGGCGGAATAAGAAGTCAATGCTGTATCCTTACAGAAAAAAAACAAGCAGCACACCATGTTAACTCTTCTTAACCTTTCTGCTCCCCTAGAACGTCAACCTTCTTTTCGATATCACTCCTGCTTATTTCTATACTTTCTTCTATGAAAAGATACTCTATATCCGTTCTGGTAATCGTTATGTCCCTATTCATCGCCACCGGGCAACAATCCCTTTTCCTCTGCCCTCAGAAATTATTTCTCTCGCCTTAGCGTCACCTAAGGAATTATCTTCTGATTTCAAGCTTGCTGGTGATCGCCATATCCGAAAACCAATCGAAGCTGCAAGCTACCGTCCAATCACTTAACTCCCCCCCCCTCCAAAATCTTTGAAAGTTTGATGTCAACCCAGATTCTAAATCACATTTCCTTCTCTAACGCTGATGAGTTTTTTAAGTCTGGTTTTAAAGACAAGAGAAAACACAGAATTCGCTCTTTTATACTGGTCGTATCAGATGTGTGCAGACCAGGAAAGCAAAGGAAGAATTGCTTCATCCTTATAGACTTTACAAAAGCATTTAATTCGCTAAACCGAGAGGTTCTAGGGAAAATCCTCCAAGAATATGGGTGATCATCCAAATACGTTAGTATCTTGAGACTCCTACATGATAACATGGCAGAGTCTGTAGCATACAACGGCAGTCAAAAGAATCTTTCAACACTCTGACAGGGGCTAAGTAGGGCTGGGTGATCGCACCAAGCTTGTTTAAAATCTATGTATGTATTTGTGACCATCTACCTAGCTCAAAGTGACTTTACACCTGCTTTGGAGCTATGTTACCGTCTGGAAGGAGGATTATTTAACCTGCAGCGCCTGAAGGCCAGAACAAAGGTCCGAGAACTATGCGTATCTGAACTCCAATATGCCGACGATCGAGCGGTCATCGCAAACTCTGTCGAAGAGATGCAAGCAGCCGCGAGTGTAGTTAACAACGCTTTCAGAAAGCTTGGTCTGAAGATGAATATGCAGCAGACCAAAACCGTATTTCAGCCAAGAGCCTCAAGGCCGTAAAACCCTCCTCCAATTACCGTAGAAGGAGAGCAACTTGAATATTTGTAACACTTCCAGGAGGCAAACATCGACAAGGAAGTGGAACATTGCATCCACAACGCTGGAGCAGCCTTCCAGAAACTAAAATCAAGAGTCTTGAAAATTGCAGCCTGAGAACAGAGACAAAGCTCATGGTATACAATGCTCTGGTCATCACGGTAGTACTATACAGTGGCGAAACATGGACCACATATCAGCGTCATGTGAAGTCACTCGAGCAGCTCCACCAATGATGACTCTGAAGAATTCTTCCCCTTTTCTTAATGAAACATCAACTTTGATGGGCGGCGCACTGAGTTCGAATGCTGGAGACAAAACTACCTCGGCGGGTCTTGTTCTCCGAAATTCAAACTGGCACCTGTGCGAGAGGAGGACAGAAAAGGCGATGGAAGGATTCATTGAAGTCCTACATGAAGAAAGGCAACATCAACGTCATATCATGTGAGACCTCCGCAGGGGATCTCCCTGGTTGGAGACGTGCAGCCCACTGGGCTATGGAGAGGTTCGAAACCATCCAACATGGCAACCAACAGCAGCGAAGATAGCGTAGGCATGCGGAAACTGCTAACCCAGCGTTGAAGCAACAACTTCCCCACGATACCATCTGCGGGACGTACGAGAAACAGTGCCGGTCGCTACCTGAGGATCCACAAGTTCGATGGCCAGCCAGAGGAAGTCATCCTCGCTCGCGAGTGACAGCCGACTATCACTACTATACTATCTTTTGCAAGTAATCATTTTCTCTATCCATTTTTTTATTTGTTAGTTATAGGAACATGTGCCTTGCGCTATTTATTTTAAATAAGCCTTAAATACATATACGGAAATACTTCTTTTGTGTGACTTTCGTATTATTTTTAATAATAATAATCGATATTTATATAAGGCGCACTCCAAGGGCATAAACCTTCACAAAGATCCTCTCTAACAACTAAAAAAAGCTTTAGATAAAAAGGTTAGTCTTCAAAACACGCTTGGGGGCACCAAGGGAGGGGGTGAGCGATTCACAGCAAACAGTTCATTCTACAGACTCCATCAACTTACTTCACACCAAGTCCCTAGATAAGGATTATCCCGTCTATAAATGCCCTTATATAATCTGTCTCGTTCTCACATCTTTGACGCCCTCACAATCTCGGATATTATCATTACCGCAGGCCCTGGCAATCAGCTCAAAGACAAACTCTCTCAGTTTCCCTTTGAACAATGAGTGCGCACACAACCGACCAGGGAGACCGCATTATAAATTTCTCTCCACTCCGGACGTGAACCTCTCCGTTCGCAAGTGGGATCAACAAAGGGAGAGGCGTTTCTTCTCACTTTATTGACCTCACTTGCGAACGGAGGGGTTCACGTCCGGATTGAACCTCAATCCACAAGAGATGCATTGTACAGTACAGTAACAAAAGGTTTTGCTTTTTTTACCCTAGTATAAAATCTGATATAAGGTTGAACGCTGATCTTCAGACCTTCAAACCTCATAATTAATAATTCATGCAGATCAAATCACTTCTCATTCGCGTCACTGTTACCTCTCTCACAGGCGCGGATTCAGGGGGGGAGGGGGGGGGGGGGAAGTTCCACCGAATTTCAGTCCCATTTGTGTTTATATTTCTTTTTTAAACCATACTTGTATTCCGCTATTCAGAAAGAGTTATGTAATAATATAGAATATACATAAAACAGTTTTTTAAACCATTGTGATCAAATGTATCTTATATGATACATGTTTAATGTGCAGGTAAATCTCAAAAATAATTATTAAATTCGGTATTATATCTTAGCTGAGGTCCAAAAACTTCAACTCATAAGTTTCTGATGTGTGGAAAATTTTCGGCTTTGAGAGAGTTAGTGTTTACTATACTGTCATATAATGTTATCTATTATCAATGCAGTGTAAGATAAGCATTATTAATTACCAATGCCCTTTTTTTAGCCTCATCAGTGAGAGGAATGCCCAATTTTGATCCTTGATCCACTACTGCTCCCTCGTACATCTATCCCCCCGCCCTCCACGCGCATTGCCATGCATTAGGAAAAGAACAACTTCCTTCGGAAGTTGTCTGCATACAGAAAAAAAACTATGATAATGATGTTATAAAGACCACTCTCGAATTACTAATCGAAATATTTAGGTAATAAAAGGGCCTAAGGCAAGTAAGGAGTACCTCTTTGAAAGAGCTGATCTAGATTCTCAGAGCTTTTCCTCTGATAGCAACAGAATATATACAGTTATCTATTCTCTCCACCCTCTCTCTTTCTCTTTTTTTCTGTATGTGTGTCTGTGTTCTTCCTCCTCTCGCTCTCAACCTTTCTGTGGAAGCTGATAAAAAATTCTTTCTGAAAATTCTTCATTTAACATCTGTCAATCTTTCATAGCGCAATTATTTTCGCTTTGGACAAACGTTGGAACACCAAAATAATAAAGTAATTGAAGTTTATTGACTCCATCAAAATGCTCACATTTGGCATAGAAAACAACACAGCAATTTATCATGTTTGAATCTTTTGAGAAGTTTTCACAAGGCTCTTCACAAGTTTCTTTCAAAATTTTATTTATAAAACATAATTTTAATTTTACTCATGATGTTGCCACACGCTTGGCAGTTTTTAAAACAAAATTTCTAATAAACATTTGAGAAACATTATTACATATATATATATATATATATATATATATATATATATATATATATATATATATATATATATATATATATATATATATATATATATATATATATATATATATATATATATATATATATATATATATATATATATATATATATATATATATATATATATATATATATATATTATCCTCTTATATCTCCTAACCTTATAGACACTCGTTATGATTTTTAATTACAAAATAAATCTTTTAGGTTCAAATATCAAATGAATTCTAACTTCGCAAATTTCTACAGAAACAAAGTTCTTTTCTAATTCACATAAGGAATCCTACATTATACTTTTTTCCATAGGGTACTTTAACAATCCTACACTTCAAAATTATCCAAGAGAATTTTTTATGATTAAATGAGTTTCCCTCAAAGAATCGATAGGGTTTCATCCATCCTTGATCGAGCATCCGCAATGACATAAATTTTTTTTAATTGATATCTGTAGTTAAGAAATTTTCACCGTTTCAAAGCCAAGGCTCACCTCGTTCAGCTTTGAGATAACTTTTAAATTTCTTTAAATACTGTAAAGGGCAACAATCTCCATCAGAGCTAAGAACTTTATATTTTTATCACAAACATTACGCCTCGATTTTTGTGTTCGCAAAACAAATTGAACAAGGGGATCTTAATCATGAATATGCAGGTATTGCTACTGCTGGGTCTTTGAGGACGGGGTTTCGTTCTGTGCATCCTACACTTCTTCTTTATGCTCTTCCTCAGCACCTCCACGACTGATGCTTCCCTTTGGCCGCCCTTGTTGCTACTTAAGTGGGGAGTCCGAGAACGGGTGACAAACTTTTTCTGTTCAACGACTCTCGGCTTTGGACGCAGTAACTCTGTGACCAAGAGTACGTCCTGGTCGTCCCCAACTCGGCCGTGTCCTTCCTGAAATCCGCTCGACCCGATTAGGAAAGCTTCGAGCAGGAAATGATATATCTTTTCTTGTTCGCCTCCGGTCTATTCTTCAGAAGTGGTCCCTTACACAGGCACACGATGGACCACAAGCTAGGTTAATCCTAAGGCAGCCTCTGACCTTGCTTCTTTAGCAGGAGCCTCGATTCCAGCAGTAGCTCTAAGGTCCTTCCAAACTCCCACAACCTTGGCGTCAGAGGGTTTCCCTAGGTAGTGGATTACACTCCACCTTTAATACATCTTAATATACTCCCTACAACAGTATAACACATCTTGAAGATCAAATTAAGAAAAATCATATTTAAATAAATTGTATAAAATATTTTGCCTCATCTCAAATCTTCTTCGCTAGCGTTCTTTTGAAAAGCGTACTGCCATTCTTGCCACACGATCACCTTAATAACAGGTCTGTTTTCAATAGTATTTAAAAGTGTTAATTATAACGTTATATAAATGTAAATTCTTTATTTAATTTTTCCATATAACTTTAGATCTTTATACATACTTACTCTCTGCCATTATTCTATTACTGCATTGTTACCCATTTCCATTTCCACCTAAATCCATTTACCATTAAATCCCATTACTTTTTAAAAATCTTCAATATTCTCACTCTTACTCAACTCATTATAGTTAGAATTATCTCAAATCTTTGTCCGAATTGACTTTTATTCATTAACCCATGTTTTGTTCATATTAAATATTTTAATTTGCTCTAAACAATCCAAATATTATCGCATTGTTCTATCTTAAATAGATGTTCATAATCAATCCCATTTGAGAATTAGTACGTTGAAAATATTTATATCTCATTCATGAATTAACTTCTCCAAATTCTGTTAACTTATCAAATCACCATTCTATGTATAATATAATCCCTTCATTTATAAATTTCCGATTTTATTTATTTATATTAATTTATCTTTATCAATTTATATTTAGAGCCTATCAATTTTTGAATTCATGTTCCTTTTTGGGTTATATTTTGTTGTCTGCTTCTGAGTAAAAATATATTTAGCATAATTAATTTATGCAG
The DNA here is from genome assembly GCA_963969495.1 of Ceratothoa steindachneri. Taxonomy (NCBI): domain Eukaryota; kingdom Metazoa; phylum Arthropoda; class Malacostraca; order Isopoda; family Cymothoidae; genus Ceratothoa; species Ceratothoa steindachneri. The sequence goes on from OZ018329.1 coordinate 25,644,078, forward strand.
AAAGAGATAAAAGCCTCTTTATCTATGCTTCCTGGACATAGAGAAAACGTTTGTCAGAGTTAACAGAGACAAGCTAAGAATGGGATTGAATGAGGAGTCATGGGTGCAAAAATCCTAAATGTGAGTAAAATTGAGTCTTAAAGGGGTAGAAATAGAATGGATGCTTAATGCCGTAGGTGTGAGGCAGGGATGCATGATGTCTCCACAGCTCTTCATTACCCATTAGAGGAACTACTAATAGGACTGAAGCGTACCAGAAGAGGCGTACAATTAGGTGATGGAATTATAAACTACCTAGGAGATTTTCTGATGATATAATTCTAATAAATGAATGTGGAGAGGACTTGCAAGGAATGCTAGATGTCGCGGTAGAATGTGGAAATGAATGGAAGATGAAATTAGGTAGGAGTAAGTGAAAAATAATGATCTTTTGGGAAGGTCTGAATGGGGGTGGGTTTTAGTTAACGAGGTCCTGGAACGGCACAAGTTGAGTAGAATGGGTCCAGAGAATGAATATTAGAACAAAATAGAAGAGGAAAAAGGAGAGAATTGTTAATAGGTATGAACTATGGGGAATGATTAGGAGTCAGGCAACGGGTGATGAAATAGAGAGAAGAATAAAAAAGTGGCAGACGGAGAATGGATAGAAAGGTTTAGGGGAAAGAGGACTTTGTGGATGTATAGGAATAAAAGGAAATCAGAAGCTTATAAATTCTCCGATGGTAGTTTAGGGAGCCAGCTGTTGTTTAAGGCAAGAACTGGTTCGCTGGACACCAATGATAGAACATGCAGTTGGAGTGAATGTAGAGTTTGTAGGGAAAATGAAACAACCAAACATGTGGTAGTGAAGTGCAAAGATTATGAAAGGGAAAGAGATAGGATGGCAGAAAGGATGAATGAACTACTTGGTAGGGAGGTATGGGCGAATGTGAGAAAAGGTAATGATCGGGGATTTGAAACGCGACTATGGTATCAGATAAAAGCTATCACAAAAGCATTCCTGACCAGAATGTGAAAAAGGCGGGACTGCATTAGGCATAGAAGGTAGAGAGAGAGGTTTAGGCGGATGAGATAAAGTATGCAATAAAGGTGAAAGAAAGTAAAGAAAGGTGTGGGGAGTATAATGGTGAAGGGTAATTGAATGGTGGTGGTAGCTTAGTAGAATGGTGTGGAAAGGAAAGCAGGAGAGTATGCTTAGCAGAATGAACTAAATTCTCATTATTATTTCCTTTAGCTGGAAGGAATAAAATTGTAAAGTAGAAAAATCCTTGAATGGAGAGAGAAAACTAATTAATGCTGAATCAATGAATTAGTGAAGATACAAATTGATTCTCAAATTCTTAAATAAATAGTAGCCAAATCACGATCGAAAGGGTGACCAGAGAAGAATAGGAAGAAGCAGAAAAGGAAGAGGTAGTACATCTGCCGTCGCAAAGGCACTAGCGCACCCTACATCTGTATCTGTAGTAGTAGCAGCAGCAGCTCTCAGTTATTTTCCCTTAATTAAAATTTCATTTAAAAGTGTTATAAGGATTTGAACCACGTGATACTTTACGCCTTCACAATAAATGGTGCACATTTTGATTTAAATTAATGAATATTTCGTTTTATTACGGAATGTATTAAGATGGAAATTCATATTAGAAATATTCTTCCAACCTCCATATTAGAAAACGCATTTCATCAGTCACCCTTGGTATTAGGAATTCTGTTTTCTCTTTTTATCAAACGGTAACTTCGCTATCTCGTTAAATTATTTTTCCTTGTTTATCTACATACTTCAATGGTAATTACTGGACGCCTCCTTTATTTACCTGGAGTATTTATTATCCTATTCACCATTCATCAAACTAAAGAAATTTTATTCAATTATAAATATCTTTAACGGACTTTTTAAACTTTTTTTCCGAAATTAGTTTTTTATCTCTCCGTTTTTTTTACTTACCCTAATCTTACCATTAAAAAAAAATAATAGATCACTTAAATGCAGTATTTATGTACTACCAACTTCATCAGAACTACCATTTTCATGACAATCGCTTCTCACAGACTCTTACCACGCCCTCAATCAATATGCCAACCATTTCTTCAGCTATGTGTGTGTGTGGGGGGGGGGGGCGTCACCAATTATGGGTAGTTAGGTAAATGTTATTGTAGACTACAATATTACAGTTATATAGGTCCTGACGACGATGAATGAAAGATTTCAGTAAACCACCACCTTATGAGGGAGCGACTAGTTCCAGTTTATAGGTGGAGGATGGCGTTACGTCGAATTATTTTATCTGACGCCAAGGATAAATGATCATACGGTGTTCTTCTAATTTGCTGGGCTTATCGAAGGTTCAAGGCAAAGATGGTCATGCGAGAATAAACTCTTTATTCTAATAACAGAATCTTATGATGCAAGCTGCGCGACATGGAGCGTACTAAGCTGGAAACTAGTAGTCCATATATCGTAGGCAAGTTGCAAACAGCCTCCCGCGTCGCTGGACCACTGTTAGCCAACGGCGAATCCACTCGGCCACCCTGAGTCTCAAAAAAGACTCATTCAAACGAAGCTTTTTAGCCGTCCGCCTGCACTTCTTGTACGCTATACAACCCTCTCTCCTAGAAACGGAGCGTATTTTGAAGAAATGAAGAGAGCCCGTTTGGAAATGCTATCCAAGGGATAACTCTCCCCCTCCCGGGTCTGGGCACCAGTGTAGGTTTAAGGGGAGTAGGAAAAGGGGCAAAGAAAAAATAATAGCGTAGGCGAGTTGCGAACAGCTTCCCGCGTCGCTGGACCACTGTTAGCCAACGGCGAATCCACTCGGCCATCCTGAGTCTCAAAAAGACTCATTCAAACGAAGCTTTTAAGCCGCTCACCTGCACTTCTCGTGCGAAATAAAGACTTAGTGGATTTAGGCAGGAGCGTTAACGCGAATGAATTCGTTACTATTCTCCCTGCTGTATACCTCTTTCTTTTCATAATTATATGTGCGCTCCTAATGCAGAGGGCGTGATCTGGAGATGACCATGGGGCGACCTACCTCCGTTATGGTCATTTCTCCACCCTCTGGGTGGGGCTGAGAAGCTTGTGAACAGTGTGTACATCTACATCATAAACTCTTATTTGTATAATTTGATATGATTGTCGCTTCGACATCTCTTACGGTCAAAAGTTGTGTTTTCTCGGGCTCCTCTTAAAATATCCGTCTTTGATAATTCTATCTCGAGACACAACTTGGGCAGCTTTATCAAATGCAGGTGTTCAACCATTTTCCTTTGCACCTCTATGTGCCTCACGCTTGCTTGCTTACACATGTGTACATTTATAAATCCAATCCTATTTCTCATACAATATTGAATTTTTACATTATACATATATATTTAATAAAGCATGCTTAGATTTAATAGGACCAATTCGCGTCTATTTTGTGGGGGTATCTTTTGGGCCTATTGAATCCAGCAATTTTGGTTCCAGAGGTCTACCTATTGCGTAGTCCAATCACCACATCAACCGTAAAGCCAATCTCTGGTAGACAGACCCTAATCCAGCCTGCAAATATCATGTCTACAGTTTGCTTAGCATTATATGAGTCAAATAAATCGGCCGAGTAGATGCAGTTATTTGACCTGATAAAGTCTACCAACGCCTTTAAAGGACAACAAAAGATTGTTTTGATAACCTACACGTTATCTTTCCCTAAATATTTCTGGTCTGTTCCAAACTTTATTATTACTCATATATACACACAGCCGGGTGAGTCTGGAATATTAAAAAAACAAAACAAAAGTAAAACGTATTCATTCAGGAATATGAAAGATCGTAAGAGGACAAATTGCCTGAATTTTGGCCATTCAGGTGATATGGGACAGGCACAGGTGGAAGGTGCTAACTCTAATGCTTTAGTACTTTTTTCAAAGAAATCTTCATGCGGCCAATCCCTGCACACATTCATCCTTTGCTGACGATTGTGGGCCCACGTAACTCGGAAAATAGCTATATTGACTGATCAACTATATATATAAGCGCATATTCAAATTTGGAACCTTCTCATTCTAAAATTCCTCCCCCAAATTCTAAGTCGAATATTTGTTTGCAGATTTTGGTCCCAACCGAAGTTGCAACAAACGGCCAGAATGCAACTAAGTGGAGAACAACTCTATTGTTGAAACTTGGAATCGCAGTAGAGGGAAGACCCCGACAGTTTTGGGAATGTAGAAGTGCAGCAAAAGGACAGCTGCAGGCACCTGTACGACCGACATGGGCTTCATCAGGAGCGCAATTTGTCCACCCAACGATGGCACTCAAGCGAATGATGTGAGGCAGGGCATAATAATTCTCATACTACTTTTCGCATCCATCATCAACCGAGTTTTCAGTCTTACTCCTCTAATATATGCTAGTATCACTGAAAATTTGGCAAGAACGCCGCAGAATATGTAGAACCATGCCAATTTTCCACACCCGTCACCTCACCATCGAACTCTTTAAGGTCTAATCAAATATCGGTGAACATCTGTTGGTACCAACGCAACTACGAACATAAATCGTTTCATGTACAACGCCTTGCCGTTATAACAATCCAAGGACTCTGCCATCCTCTTAATTCACTTTACTACATTACTCTTCCAATAAGCCATCTTTTTCTTCCAAATCAACAGTGTTGTAAAAAGTACTCTGCTTTGATCCTAAGGTAAAAGTATTGTTACTCTGACAATTTTTTTATTCATGAAATACTCAAATAGTTAAAGTAAAAAGTAGCGGCGAATAGTAAAGTATGGAGTTTATGACCTGATAAATAGCCTATACATTTAACTCTCCGCCATGTGGGTATTTCTACCAAATAGCCTATACATTACATAGTTAAAAGTATGAATACTCACCCCAATGTAAATAGCCTATACGTTTTCCTCTCCAATCCGAGTATGTGGGTATTTTCACCAAATATCCTATACACTACATAGTTGAAAGCATGAATACTCACCTCAATGTGTTTCTTTAAATTTGAAGGCGAATTGATGTATGCGGTCACCTCGGCAATTTTCAGCAAACACAACAAACAGTGCAGCTTCACCGAGTTTCCCACATTCTTCTTGTAATTGAAAAATGATTCCAATTATGGCAATGGGTGGGAATCGCCACTATTTTTATTTTCAATGGTAGGAGTAGGAAAATGAAGAATAATTTAATAAACTGACGCCCTCTCTCAGGCGGGGAAGCAGGAGAGACAAACGAATTGTCAATCGGGTATGAAATAATGCATGTGATTGGTCCAAACATGAACAAGCGCTTATGATTGGTTCAAACTAAAGTGCACGCTTGTGATTGGTCATCGTCTGTCTTTTGCTTCTACGTCTGTGATTGCCCCAATTTAAATGAGAAGTACGAATACTTCTATGCTTTTAAATGTAATGAAGTAAAAGTAGCATAAGAAAAATACTCAAGTAGAAGTGAAAGCACTCAAAGTATTGAGTAATTTTCAGGAAGTAAAAGTCACTTGAGTACAGTACTTAAGTAATTGTGTTTCTTTACTTCACAACTCTGCAAATCAACACATCACTCTTCTACTAAGCCATCAACTTCTTACCCCTTTAGCACATCACTCATGACTTTATCAATCTACTCCAACTCAATCTACAGTCAAGGAAAAAAGTTTTGAGACTACTATATTTTTCTATTTAGGAAAATTAATAGAACCAATTAAACGGTGTGTCTTATTTTAGTATATTTGTATCATAATTTGAAGCTGAAGAAAAATTAGAGCCCAAGCTCATTATATTAGTAAATACAATCAATTGATACGCGCAGTCAATATTTACAATGATGTCACTTGTTCTTCAGCACTGCTTCAATTCGTTTTGGCGTAATGGAGATCAAATTTTTTATGATATATCGATTGATATTGTTGCATTGTTTTTAATTAAGCACTCGCTATTTCTCACAATTGGATGGCTTCTGTTTATTAACCGCCAGTTTGATTATCGCCCACAAATTCTATATTGCGTTCAAATCTGGCTAAGGTCCCAAAAATTCGATGTTTTTTTTGTTTTTGCTTTGGGATAAGATGAGTCATCATGCTAAAAAAAACAGTTATCATCTCGAAATTGGTCCAAAACTTTTGGGAAAAGGAGGTGATGAAGCACGTTTTGGTACCATTTCGAGTTTATGGCAGTGTTCTTGGCCAACATTGTTACTGCTCCAGCTCCCTTAGATGGGAAACAGACGCAGAAATGGAGAATGTCTGGATGCTTCACCGTAGGCACCACAAAAATCTGGCGAAAGCGCTCCCCTTTTCTTTTCCTAACGAGGGATCTTATGAAGCTCTAAACAAGCAAAAAAGTGGAAAGGAGTTAAATCAGAGAATTTCACTTTGTCCCATTCTTTTAAAGTCCATTCTCTATAATTTTTTTTACAAAAATGGAGCCTGCACGTAGGGTTTTGCTTGATGAGATGAGGCTTCTTTGCAGCCACTCTCGACTTGGGAACTTTATCACTGTGCGCACTGACGAGTTCCTACCTACCAATTTTCAATCGTGAGCAAGCTTGACACTGGAGGAAACCCAATCATTCAGCTGGACCGTACCAGGAGGCAATATCGCGTTTAAGGGAAGCTCTTGGGCGTCCCTGAAACTTTTTTACAGGCGTGTAACGAGTATTTTTAAAGTCATTAATGATCCTAAAGATGGGGCTCCTTGATGTAATACCTTTAGTAACTATCTCTTTAGATTTCAGGCGACTTTGATTGGGAGAAACGATAGTTACACGCTTTTCTTTAGAAAGAAACATTTCTAGAATTGAAAAAGATTACAACACTCAATCATTTATTTAACCCATATTTGTCTTCATTTTACCCTTTGGATCGAATAGCAAAGCTCCAAGGACTGAAACTCACCTACTAAAGGAGAAGGACTAATGTGCGATTTTGGATTCAGTGAGGAATGCACGTTTTATTACACAGGCCTGCGTTTGAAATTTTTTTTCTGTTCCCCAGGATTTCTTTGTGGTTTCTTAATGAATCAAACTTCCTGAGCTCAAAAATGAATGTAATTTTGTTCAATCAGGTCAGATTTTCTCAGTAAAGCATACACCATTTTCATTGAGATTTCCTCATTTTTCCTGATTTTTTTTTCAGAAACCTTTCTCTATCTAATAATGCATTATTATTGTTAATCATAGAAACAGGAATAAACGCATGTAAACTATGATCCTTTTAATAAAACAAAAAATTAAAGAATGCAAAATAATAAAGAAAATAATTCTAATTTCCAAGAAAAGACCTTGACGATTTTCTTTTGTGTCTCTCATCACGCTTCAAACACCAAGAGTAGTCAGAAAGCATGTTTACGTCCCATTTACCCTGGTACCTGGATTCCATTGTTTTTATGTCCTGGTGGAATCTTTCCCCCTTTCTTCACAGTAATCCCCGCAGTTGTCGGAAAAATAATCGAGATGGGACTAAAAAGTATATCTTTATAGACATTCGAGCTCCCAAATGTTTGAGACTTATTAGGAGCTGATTGACCAGGGCAACATATTCTGGGCTTCTTTTATTGCCTAGAAAATTGTTAACTAAAGCTTTGAAAGCTTTCCAGGCATCTTTTTCTATCTACATCATTGATGCCTCAAACTACTGATCTGAGGTCCATCAAAAAATTCCCGCATGGAGCTCAGCGTCACTGATTTGTGGAAATTTTTGAAGAAGAAATTTAAAAGCTTGGCCTTCTTTATTAAGGGTTTTGACATAATTTTTCATTATGCCAAGCTTTAAATGCAGTGGAGGAAGCAGTATTTTGTGAGGAGGCACTAAAGGTTCAACTATCACATTGTTTGATCCAATTCTAAATGCTTCTCATGGAGAAGCATAGTGCATACTCTCTGCACGACTCTCCCATAAGCATAGGCAACAGGGATGCTTCATGTAGCCTGTTTGCATCCTAAGTATAAGAGATACTACCTGAAAAGAAATTTAGCAGGGTATGTAAATTCAAATTGTAATATTTCTAAAAACAAATTCAAAGTAATATTTCTTTAAACAATAAGAATATGAATATGCACTGAAAAATCTTGTATGCGGATGCATTAAATCATCGTATTGAAACTAATTGGATACATGTACATCTTATTTTGAGTTTATTGAGTTATGTTGTATACCTTCTCAATTAGGATAAGTTCCCCATTAACCCCAAAAGATGCATTAACCTATAGGGACACACTTCAACAAAAAAATATAACTAAAAAATGACTCATGATTTCCAGATTTGCATTCTTGTAAAATGTAAGTTGACCAAAAGGTGTATACAAGTATTAACAATTAAAAATGAAAATGTCAATATCAAAGAGTTTAGAAATGCCAAGTGTAAAATGATCTTACCTTTAAGTCACCTCATATCCTCACAATTGTGGGTAGAGCAATTCATTGCATCAACCAATATTTCCATATTTTCATATCTTTCAGTAAGTTGGATTGAATGGCCTTTTGGAACGGAAGCTATCTTGTTACCAATATTCAGTAACACAGCTTTTGAACTTCAACTGGAGGAATCTATGAAAAGTCTCCATTCTAATGGGTTGTAGGGAATTCCAGGGGCATCAACAAGTCCTTTAATATTGGCGCAGTATACTAAAGACCTGGAAGAATGCTGTAAAAAATAGCTTCGAAACTCTTGTTCTCTATTTCTATACCTAAAAATGTTGTTTCTTTAGCGAGAAGATTACTTTTACAAAGACGTGAGCCAAGAAGTTGTGCATTCTCCCTTGAAAGCCCCAGATTCCTGGTCAAGTCGTTTAACTGAACTTGAGTGAATGGTCTTGCGACCATATCATGTGTGGAAACCTGATAAGACTCAGATGTTTCATAATCTTGATCAACTTCCATATTAATCTCTTCATGGATCTTTTTTTGTTCAGGGGTAGAAGGTATAGGAATTCCTGGACCATGGGGCAGGGGTTTGATGGCAGAAGGAACATCCGGATATGCCACACTATGTTTATTCTTCTTATTTATACTTGTGGAAAATATAATTGCATATTACATAAAGGAATTGATTTAGAGTTGCAGATAGTACATAAATGTTCAGTAAAAGATATGTTCATGCTGAAGTGAACTATGTTAGTTTTTTAATTTTATGCTAAGTCTATGCATAATAATGACATTTTCAGGAGGCAGTATAATACAGAAAGTTTAAATACTTGATACAAAGCTCATCTTTAATATTTGTCATGTAAAAATAGCAGTCTGTAGTGTGGTCGTTGCCCTCTCTCCACACCATGGAAACACGAAAAGAGAGAGACTTCTGTTCGCCCTGACTCCAGCGTCTTAAACTTATGTAGCATCCCTTGCAGCAGATATGTGGTGCAAATCTTTTATCTTAATCTCCTCCTTACTCCAAATTATGCTTGATACAAAGATTTAATTACAGGAGGGATTTTACTTTGCTGCTCGGAAAAAGTCACTTTGCCGCAAACATAGCAAAATCTGTCGGAGCTATTCTTACATTTTCTGTTAATTTTTAACTCAACCACTATTATTATTATTATTATTCTTATTATTATAATGCTGAGCAATTCCTAACCTACAAAAATATAAACTTATTAACATAATTACTTAAAATGTACACATAATTTACTGCGAATACCGTAGTGCAAAAACTATTGAAATTTTGATGTAATATAGTCCATGTATAAACTATAAAATTATTATCACTCCCTGTATCGCAAAAACTAGACCTGATAGAGAAAAACGGATGCCAGATTCGGATTTAAGAGGTCAATTTTATTAAGAAACACTACAGAAAACCTAAGGTACATTTTTGACGCACACCAGTGTTATTTTTGAAATGGGGACTTTTTAATAAACTTGCAATAATTGAATTATTAGAATAATTATTCTTATCACGTAAACTTTAAAAACGAATGAAAAAATAAAAATATATATTAGTCAACCTTTCCGCATATACATACCTATAACCCATTTTCAAAGAAAATTACAAATGTTCCCATGTTTTTGTCCATTGTGATTCAGCTTGCTCGCCAGTACAACCGGTATATGACAGACCATTCCTTTTAATTTGCCGAAAACTAAAATTCTTTGTCCTGCAGCGTGACACCAAACAGGATATCGTATCTTTTTACCTGCTGAAATCTGGATTTTTCGACGCTGTTTACCCTGAAGAGTATACCTTAATGTGAAGACACAAATTAAATAGTTGACACAAACTTTAGGAAGATTTTCTTTGCATTCACTTCTTACATTACAAAAATTGAGGGGGGAGGGTTAGCCAAAGATACATCCACTTTAGCTGAGAAGGTTCTGTGCATTTCCCTAAAATGCCATTTTTTCTATATCGGGAGATAGTATAAAAAGAAGGAAAATAATTTATTGAATGGTTGATAATATTTGCTTTATGGTAATACGAGTAATATAGGTTATATTTAAATTTAATTCATTATTAGACATATTCCATCTTATATTTGCTCAACTCAACATTGTGTTATTATAAATAACAGCTTCTGGTGTTTCCAAACTCTCATTATATTCAAAAATATTGTAATTGAAAACAGGGTGTCCTTTTCGTCTTTCCTCTTTTTTTGCATACGTCACAGTCTTTACAAGCGAAAGTCAGGTGATTTACAGTTTCATTTTATTAGTTTGCCTTAATTTTCCCCTTTACTCCCAATAATTTCTTTTAACCAAGTAATTTTTGTCCTTTTTAAAGTAAAACCCAATTGCTTTAATGAATTAAATTCTATTTCATTCAAAGATATATTTGAAACTCTGGCTTTTTTACGATCCATCTTATAATTGTCTATGACATCGTGCTCGAATATGTCGCTCAGTATTCCAACATCTTTCAACAGAGCAATTTTAAGAGTGGCAGCAGCTTATGGGCTTATCTCATACCTAGAAAAATAAAGCGGATTTACATTTATTTTCCCATAATTTTCAGGATTGTCTCATTAATTACAAATAAATCAAAATGAGAACAAAGAATAATAATAATAAATTGACTAATATCTCAACCATTACATATTGTTTTCCCATGCTTGAACTGAATTCAAAATTTTTATATTTAAATATACTTCTAGAAATTTATATATTTTTATTAGATGTGACTTAATCTTACCGAATTCATTCCTAGAGCAAAATTGTCCAACTTTCTGTAATTACATTAAATTACTTCTTCCTCCTCGAATTATAATACCTAAAATTATAGTGCGTAAATAAATGTATAATGCTATGTAAAAAATATTTTCATATTTGACATTTGGAAATGTTAATATTGTATCGATAAATACTTGTCATGTAACATGAGAAGATCGATCAATTGGAGGGAACATTCAGGGAAAATAACGACCATAAACTGTTCAAAGCTGTAAGGGAGATGGAAGGAAAACCATACCGACCTCTGGTAAGCATCAAGGATGTAAATGGAGAGGTACTATGCAACAAGAAGGATGTTCTGAGACGTTGGAAAGAGCATTTCTCCCAGCACCTAAATACTAGATTCACTTGTGAAGAAAAGGCTATAGATGGAGTACAACAGAGGAAGTTGAGGTTGCTCCACCGAGTGTAGAAGAAATAAGAGAGGCCGTTAAAGATATGAAAAACAAGTAAGCTCCAAGATTTGACCAAATAACTGCAGAAGTTCTGAAGATGGGTAGAGTTAGGATGGTGGAGACTGTTCACCATATCTTTTACAAGATATGGGAGGAGGAGGGTAACCATAATAACTGGTCAAGGCTGCTTATTAATCCTGTGTTAAAAAAAGAGATAGGTTAAACCCCTAGAAATACAGAGCCATTTCATTGAATTCTTGCCCGTATAAAGTTTCTGCAAGATCATTCTAAAGAAGATAAATGCCCAGATAGAAGAATTCCTAGGATAGAGTCAATATGGTTTCAGGCCCACAACAGAGGTACCATTGATGCAATATTTATTGGCATACAGGTTTTGGAGAAGCCAGAGAACATCAGGTGCAAGTGCATTTTAATTTCATAGATCTTAAAGCAGCATTTGATACAGTTTGGAGAGAAGCTCTTGGGAAATTCTTGGATGCTGTTGGTGTCAGCAGGAAGATAGTGCAGATAATTAAAAGTTTATATGGAAATACAGAATGTGCAGTGATGGTGGGCAGCTCACTCACAGAGTGGTTCTGCGTTGAAGTTGGGGTGAGGCAGAGGTGTATTCTCTCACCTCAACTTTTCAACATCTTTCTTGAGTTTGTAATTAACGAACTTAATAGCCTGGATCACAATGTGAATTTTGAGGAAAGAAATGTCCCTAGATGTGAGATATGCTGATGATACCACCTTGTTGGCAACCACATTTGATAAATTAAACATGTCAACGGAATAACTAGAAGTGGAATGCAAGAAGTGGGGGCTCAAGATCAACAGTAACAAGTGTAAATTGTCCCCAACTCTTGGAGTATCCGGATAGACGGTAATGTGGTGTAGAAGGCAGATCAATTTGTTTTTCTAGGAAGTGTTATCCCGGGATCTTCAGACGATGTAAGAAGGAGAATAGCCATAGCTGCTGTGGCATTTGGGAAGCTGAAAAATACTGTGTGGTACAGAAGAGATATACCACAGAAGTTAAAGATAAGATTATATAAATGTTTAATAGTTTCCATTGCCATCTATGCTTTGGAAACCTGGAGTCTGCTCGCTAGAGATGAGAGGAGACTGAATGCCTTTGAAATGAGGTGCCTCAGGAGTATCATCGGCACCAACTGGAGACATAGAAAGACAAATGTTAGTGTAAGAGAAGAGTTGAATATGGAGGAGACCATTAGGGATGTAAACAGAAGAAAGAGAATCAAGTGATTTGGACAAGTTATGAGAAGACCGCCAGAAAGCTATATACGATAAGCCTAGACAGGTAGCTTTCAAGGTAGGAGACCGAGAAGTAGATCACCTAAGAGATAGAGGGACCAGGTTCCTGTGGATATTGGGCTGACTTTGAACGAGTGTGAACAGCTGGTTCGGGACAGAGTAAACAGGGGATGGGGGGCAGCATACAGACGCAGAGCAAGGGATCGTTATGACCTACGCCCTTAAGTCAGTCAATATTTTTGACTTTATAAGATATTAAATTTATTAATTTCTATAGATTTTTTTATGCACACTTACTTCATCAAAGTCAAAGCTTATGTCCAAGTTGTCTAAATTTACGGGAACATTTTGAACACATTCTTTTCTAATATTGGTCCTCTATTTGATATTTTATTGTCTTATTCTTTTTTGTTTAACATCTTTCTTATCAATGACTCCAAGTTGGTATTTTCCTGTGAATCCAACTCATTATGCTGGTCTTTCATGTAAGATCTCTTTGTTCTATCCGGACCTGAAAAGGCAAGGCCTTAACTATTTAGATTTTTCATATTTGTTAAAACTCTAAATTCCTTCTATAAAACAAAAACATATACAATGACATTAATATCTTGCTTATAACATAAAAGAATGCATTTTTCATAGGTAAACAAAAATAAGATATTTCTCTAATTCCCTTGAGGGGAAACTGCACAAAATATGAACCTCTTCATTGCCTTCTTTTGAACAGTAAACACTTATATATGTGCATTCAGCTTCTTCTAGTTCGCAAAAACATACAGAAATACCATACAGCTTCTCCAAAACCTTCTTAAAGGAATTTTTAACAATTAGCGTGGTCTCTCCTAAGAAAATTTCTTTATTCGATCAACATTGCTTGACAATTCACCTTTAATGTTTTCTTGGGAAGATGGTAAAGTCTAGGAATTACCTTTTTCCGAATGGTAAGTAGACTCTCTGTTACATAATTAACAACACCAGAGTTATCTATCGATGGATTATACAGGTTTTATTTATGAATAAATCTGAATCTGATAATATTAGGTAGGTTGCTAAATCAGCCGCAGGCATGTTTCCTGTGGCTCCACTAACATTACTTGCTACCTTCTGGCTAGTTTTAGAAACATTTTTTTCTATTATTAAGATTTGACACATAATTAGAATTTTATGAAATGAGTTTGGACACCCCCCTAAACAGTGTGTATACTATTTTAATTAATGTGCATAATATTTATTATATATTGGAAGGTGTGTATAATATTTTCCTGTGAAAATGTTATCTTTGCTGAAATTTAAAATTAAAAAATTAATAATGAGCCCAGCTTATTCAATTATAAAACCATGTTTAATTTCATTGGAAATAACTTTGTAAACTATTTCTGATTAAAGTATAATAATATTTTATTAACGACCACACATGCTGAGTATTCCTTGTCTTTTCATTTCACTATAAAAGTAAACGGTCCAGATCTACCCGATAATATTTTCTTCAGACCTACTACTGCTACCCCTACTGACCCAAATTCTACTCCACAAATGCTGGCGCCTCATCTTCTTTTGCAGGGACCGTCGTCAGTAACGGTAGGCACTCAAGAGATGGAGCAACTGCCCTAAGTCATTGCTGTCTTGCCAAGCATCAGTTCGGGAAACCGAGCCATTTTCGGTCATAACACTTTACACGAAATATTTCCGAAATATTGAAAAAAAAAGTTTGTAAATACATTAATCGCCGCATTGTATATCGTTCTCTTAGTGTTTAAATTATCACAAAAATATATTACTTCATTTTTCATTTGGTAAACAACTTTTTCCTTGTAAAATTTGTATCGATTATCTTGAAACCCAATCTCTCTCTCTCTCTCTCTCTCTCTCTCTCTCTCTCTCTCTCTCTCTATATATATATATATATATATATATATATATATATATATATATATATATATATATATATATGAAATGAATAACTCACAAAGTAGCACGTGAGGTTTGCAATGAATGCAATGTCCCGCAAGAAAAATGAAAAGGTGCTTCCAAGTACTTTCAGTTTGACCTTGCTACCTGTTATAGCTAAATCTTAATGTGAATTTACCCATCCCTCTCCTACTTCCTCATTGGTGATTTCTTGTCTTAGAGGCGGTCGTTTATCTTTTACTAGCTTACATATACCCTTATTATATTATTTTCTCTTGTAGTTATCCTTGAGAATGAACTGAATAAAGTTCCAAAGTACTTGGAAGCACCTTTTCATTTTCCTGCGGGACATTGCATTCATATATATATATATATATATATATATATATATATATATATATATATATAAGAGAGAGAGACCGAGAGACAGATAGACAAACAGACAGAAAGACAGAGACACTGCGTGTGAGAGAGAAAGTTTGCATGCTCCTTTTTGTTGATCTAATAGTAAAAGGTGCAATTATTTCGTTGGAAGGTGAAACAGAACCTAAATGGTTCTCACTAAGAGTAAATGTGTATGAGGCACGCAAGTGGTCCATTTGGATCGATTTGTGAATGAGGACCTGCGCCAACTTCTGTTTCGGATATGTACACTTAAATGTCTTGCTTCTCTTTCAGACGTGTACATTTAAATATCTTGCTATGCCTTCAAGACTCGTATGCCTTCATTAACAACGTTACCTCCGTTTTTTATGGTTACTACTTAGGCGAGGTTAACCGTTAGTAGGTATGTTTGAACTTGAGATAGGGGCCATATTTGAATCGCTTCTACCTTGCACCGGCTGCTATTGGTGAGGCAAGCTGTTTTTAGAATCCCATCTTAAACTGTATTTCCCCACCATAATAGAAATATAGTCATCAGAGGCGTAAAATCAGTGGTCGAAACTGTAAAGAAACCACCTAGATCAACATCGCTAGCAGCTTGTCTTATTCTAATAATGGTTGACAAAGTTCAACCAATGAACCTTTTACCTATTGCGCTCCAGCGTTATCCTGCCTTTTAGCGAATAACATCTTCCCACTATGTACGAATTCATCTTTTGGGTATCTCTATGTATAAAGGTATCCACTTTGTTTCCTCTTTATGTATTTATTTTATTGTTCCTGCTGGTTATTCCAAACAAGGGTCGTTCTTTGAGTCTTCACGTTGTTCTTGATTTCAGTCTGACTTTTGTGGTCCGAGTTCAAGTTTTACTTTCATGCGTCATAACAGGTGCGATTATGGAATTACAAACCAGAAAAGACTCTACGGACCCACTCATGGCTAGTTCAAGAAAGCGACCAAAGGGAAGAAGTCAGAGGTGAAGGGCAGACAGGTAAAATGAAGAGAGGATAAAGAAATAGAATAGTTTCACAACTCTAATTTTTTTCAAGCTCATATTTTTAAAATAAAATTGATCGACTATATTCTAAAATCTATTTACTGCAGTGCTTTCAACAGCTTTTCTAGCCAGGTTATTCCAAGTTTGTATTACTTTATAAGAAAATAATTTTTTATTGTAGTGTTGGATTTTTTCAATATTTTACTTTTGAATCATTAGTATTCCAAAAGATATATTATACTGGGCAACACGATTTTGATTGCATGGGGTTTTCAATGGATTCTAGCAAAGTTTTCGGTGCTGAATCAAGTTTTTAAACGATGTTTTATTCGAAGATTGATATGTGCAAAGGTACTCAATATGAAATATACTTAATTTAATTATAATATTTAATCATACATTAGCATTTAATCAATAGTAAACTTTCTCTTTGTGGACAATCTCTTATGTAAAGCATCTTGAACATCCCTCACCAAACATCAGCAATAATCTTCCATCATATTTGAGTCCCAACGGCCTTGATCAATTTCTTCCATCACCTTAATGTTTGGGTGGAAACTCTCACCTTGGTCCTTACTTACATCTCCAAGGTTATTTGGAAACTGGTTCAGGTAACTGTGCAATTAATACACCTTCATTATCATTCTGAACCCCAGCGCTCGCAGACTAACAAGAAGCTCATCCACAATCTCTCGGTAGATGTCATCCTTTTTGTTGGCTAGAAAATTGTGTACTACTCGTATATTAGTGAATGCTTTCTACGCTCGAGCTTCAACAGCGGTCATCGTCATAACTAACTGTGTGTCTTTAAGTAATAGTCTGATTTGAGGTCCGTCGAATATACAATCTTTTTTTCTTCTAATCGCTAAGACTCGGAGATGTGGAACATATGTACCCACATTAGTCTCCTTATGATGAAGAGCTTTAACAAACTGCTTCATGAGACCGAGTTTGATGTGCAATGGTAGAGGGATGATCTTTTTCGATCAACCATTTGTTCATTAATGATGTTTTTGTTACTAGGAATCAAACACTGCTTTGTACTCTGAATCACCATAATCGTCTCTGGATGAAGTCGCTGCTTCCTCATTTATCTCTTAGAGCTCGGTAAAAAGAGGTACAAGTATTTCGTCACAATATGAAAGTGGCCCTCTAGCCGAGGGTATGTTAGGCTATTTCATGTATTGCCTGTTTTTCTTATTGAATCCTTTGACATCCACAAGTCTGACGTAACAGTTATTAACGTTGGTTTACGGTTCTCTCCAAACCATCGGAACAGCAAATTTGAAATTAGCATTCTTTTCTTTAGAGTTTGAACACAGCGCAAATAAACAAACAATTTGATTAAGCACACAAAACGAACACCAAACACCTCGGATAATACTAAGCACAAGAAAGAATTCATAGCAAATAGATAAAGTATTTTATCAATTTGCTTGTGAAAGTACTAAAGTATGGCATCCATAAATAAATAAACATTTTATCTGAGTTGATCTTCACATTTGGATGATTTAGAATCTATCCAAAAATCGCTTATAACGCATATTAAAAAGCCAGCTAGCAAAATTTCTCAGCTAAAGGAGTTAGGGTGGGATAAAGACCAGTTAGGACACATTCTATAAACTTGAAAGAGTCTAATGATTTAATTCTTAAATTTACAAGAATTAAAGCTACAAAAATTAGTTTCAAATTATGTTATAGTTAGCTTACGATATACTGAATTGAATGGCCAATTATACTGGTCTGCGCTGTTTTCAAGGTCTAATACAAATTACCTGATTTTAAATGAGTATTTTGCGCTGAATCCCCAAATCATGTTCATTTTATATAATTAAATCAAGTTTTTGAGATATAAGCACATGCCAGAAATTCATATATTTCGATCTATTTGTAGGCGAAGGTACACACAATAGTAAAATTTGAACTGATTTATACACAGAAGGTTTACAGAATGTTATAATTGATACCGAAAAGAGTTCAACATACAAGAACGCAATCATGGATGAATAGTCTCTTCAGAGACTTCCGGTTGTGCCTAGCAGACACCAAATCCATTTTCAGGCACCATCAATAGTCAGCCAGAAAGTTGACATCCCAACACCCTTGGCAGCTTTCCTCCATCACACGGATATCTTAGTGAAAACGCTCACCCTGATCTTCATTGAAGTCTCCACAATTCTCGGGAAAATAGTTTAGGTGGGACCGAAAGAAGTGTATTTTCACTAACATGCGCGCACCAAATTTGCGGAAATCCTCCATTAAATCATCAACTGCCTTTTCATACGGATTACTTTTGTGGTTGCAGGGAAAGCTTACAATGACTGACTTAAGGGATATCTTGCTCGGTTCAACCAGAGGGTAGGACAGAACGTTGTGTAAACCGGGTTCTAATCTTTGTCTTGACGGCCAGTCTTGTCTGACATAATGCTTATCTTCAGCCCAACTGTTTCACAAACCCATAAAACATGGATACTTTGTGTACCCACCTTGAAGGTCTAGGATGAGTCCAACAACTTTAAGATCTCTACATATCAGCCATTTGCGTTCCTGCTAATTTAGAGCAGACAAGAGACGGCCCATGCTGTAGCAAGTTTCTTTCATTGCAGATGAGCTTCCAACAGAGATCGATGAAAACTTATTGCCGTTATTAAGAAGTTGAGCAGGTCAGCAATGTTCTTACAGTATATCAGTAAAGAGGCTTCATCAAACGTGAAAAATTTCCTAATTCTTTCTCGCAGTCCAGATACCAATAGAATGTTGTCCCTGGTACCAGCATACATTTCTCTCGAAGACTTGAACCCAAGAGCTGAGCAGATTCTTTGGAAAGGTTCAGGTCTCAGGTCAGGTCGTTGAGTTCGGCTTGCATAAATGGCAGCAGTTGGTCACCCTCTTCTCGCTTGTATGCAATCAAACTCAGCTGTATCGGTAGTGACACTAGCCTCGGAATTAGATCTAGAACCAATGGTAAAATCAGGCTTAGGAACAGGAAGATCGAGGCCATGTATCTGCAATCCCGTAAATTTTCCAAACATGTTTTACAGCAAATATGGGGAGCAAATGGCTTATCCTGGTCCCCTAATTTCACTCCAAATTAAGCGTGGTTTGCCTTTTTCATGAAATCTGTGATATTTGCTCGACCTTCTAAGAGATTGACATGTCCGCAGATGCAACAAAACCTATTCGGATGATTCTTACACGTACGATCCATTGGAATGCAAATTTAGACCTGAGAGGATAAATAGGTTATGTATGGTTACTCATCACTAGATGTAACAAAATAGAAGTAATAAGCGATTGGATGAGAGTGTTTTTTTTTTAATATACGTTCTAATATAAATCGAGCATATCTTAGAAACCAGACCTGACCAAAGAAAACTAATTATATTCTTAAATTCAGTTTTCAAAAATGATTCTTAATCAGTTGGAAAACCTATGACTTTTGAAATCAAGTTTGAAACGCATGCCAGTGTTATTTATATTGGGGGGGGGGGAGAGGGGTATCTGCCGAGTAATGCGAGTGCACCACACTCAAGGAAGGTGATTATCATGAAGAAATAGGAAAATGGGTAAATGAAGAAGGAGGAGAACACACGAACAACTACATCCGAGAGAGAAAAGAGTGGCAGAGAGGAAAAGGAAAAAAATTGTTTACTGAGAAACAGCAGCATTTGTGCTAGGATTACACGCAAGTGCTAGAGTCAGGGTATGAATATGGAAAAGGAAAGAAGCCGTAACAGGGTATGGAATAAAGAAGGAATACATTGAGTACGTAGAGAACGTTGAGTCTGATACGTCAGTAGAATAGATGATAAGTACAATTAAAAAAGATATTGTAAAGATTCCCAGGGCCAGCTTATAAGGATCAGCAGACCCGGCAATTAGCTTGTAAAATTCAGCTACCCCTAATGGTAGGAGATAAAAGAAATTGAATTATGGAATATAGCATCTATTTAACTATTAAAACAAAAAATGACACGGCTATAGGTTAACAGTGTTAACAAAACAATTCTGTTAATAATTAACATAATTGATGATTTTAAGCTGAAATGGTACCTACCGCAGAAAGCGTGAAAGGTGTCTCGCTTTTTCTTTCTCTCCTAACGTAACCCGATTCAGGTTAAAAACACAAGCATCCCTCTCCTCAGTTACTCTGAGACGGCCGATCTTTACACTGTACTAAACTGGCAATTTCTTATTAGCGGCACGCTAAAAAGTGAATTTAATGTTCTCTCATTGGCTAATTAATTTATTTTAATAATAAAACATTGCTTGATTATAATGGTAGTACATTTCTTTTGTTCATACAAAGGATTTTGTTATTGTAAGTCGAATTGTATGTAAATAGTTAACGAAAAATTAACGTTTAGAGCTTTTTCTTCACTTCTGGAGTGTTCAATATATGGATATTTTCGCTTTATACTTCAACAGTAGTCAGCTAGCATGTTTAGATCCCATCTATCCTCATACCTTGCTCCATTACTTTCAAATCTTGGTATGATCGATCGCCATGCTCATCACTGACTTCACAAGGTTTTCTTGGAATTTAGAGAGATGGATATGCAGAAAATGGACCTTGATGCTCATGTTTCAACTAAGAATTTTGTAGTTCTAAAATAGTTTCTGGACAATTTCGATGTAAATTTTTCCTCATACTTTTTAAGAAAGTTCCGCACAAGGTTTTTTAATTATAACCAAGCATTCTTTTCGAGTTCTGACATTGTGCCGATGAAATATTAACCTGTGATGAACAGCCGAATCTGTAGACCATCAAACATACTGGTCTTGATTTTTTTTCAAATAGCAGAGCCAGAATGCCAAAAAAGAGGTACTCAAAACAATCACCTTCAGTTGGCAGTGTTTTAACGGATTGCTTCATGAAATCCAGTTTGATGGGCGAGGTGAGAATATATATTTTTTTTTCTGTTAACATGTGACGCATATAGAATGTTAGGATTACTGAGTTTGAAGTCAGATGTTGGAGGCTAACTCTTCTCTAGTCAATGCTTTTCCTAACGGCTACTGTTCCACATATACAGAAAGCACGGATAACTTTTGTACGTGCATTGCTAACCAATAATAAAGCATACCATTTTAGGTTAACACAGATGATCCAATTGTGTTTTTGATATTGAAACAATTCAGTGACTCCCATTATGTGTTCATGTTCTTCACAAAGTCTAACAGAATGCCCCACTGGGACTGCACTATAAAAATTGTCATTGTAGAGGAGGACACATTAAGCTCCGCTTTGAGCTATCGATAAACACTTGCCATTCAGTTGAGTTGGAGATCGGAATTGTCAATCGTTCCGTAAACCCTCTATGCTATGACAATTCAGTGTGCTATTGCCATTTCGAAGATACTGCAGAAGTGCACTTTCTCAGGGTCAAAAGTAAGATACATTTTCTCCCTTTTCAAGTAAGCTTTTCTCATTCAGTCTTGATGAAAAGAGTCCTGAATCCATTTATTGGTAGTTCCAAGACTCGTGCCAAATCATTCAACTTATGCTGATCGAATCCTTTACGATTTTAATCATCTTCAAATTCAAAATTTAAATCATTACTGTCACTGAGTTCTTCACCATGATCCAGATCTTCAAATGAGCGTATTGGAATGAAAACTGGCACTGGGATTTCAACTGAATGAAGCGCTAGATTTATAGCTGATGGTAGATTAAGATACTCGATTTTACCTTTTTTTTCTTGTTGTATCCTCAAGTTTTCACTAAACAATACTAACAGTCTTTTCAATAATTTTTTGGCACTAACCAAATCATAAGTATGCCAAATGCCATGTTATCCAGTGTTCCCTTGATCCCTATCGGTAAAATCTCAACACCCTGCACCCACAGTAAAGGAACCAAGACTTGTTTTGATAACCAATTTTTACTTTAAAATATGACAAAAGGTTTTGCTTGATAAATACGCTGATGTTTGCTGTTTGACTTGAAATGGTGAAACTGCCACATATATAACAAAAGCAGTCCAGGCTGTTCAGGTACGTACAACGAGAAGTAGCAGAGGTAAATATGATCTGAAATAAAGTAAATAAGTGTACGAATCAAAATAAGTTGAATAGACACAAGCTTAGAAAAGAAAAAAAGCTAACATGAAGGCTGCTAACCGCTTGTTGATTCTATAGCTCCGAGTTGAAGAGCGAAATCAACGTAATAGTTTTTTATGATATAAGAGTAGGAAGAGTTCGTTGAAAAAAAGGTTTTCCTTACTTCAGAAGAATGCCGCAAGCAATTTTAGCTCAAAGCGCTACCTCATTAGTAAAATGTAGTTGGCTAAAAATGAATAGGTATTTGAGGTTTGTTTACCGCCGAACGTAAGGAATCATGAAGCTGTACTTACCAATGAAAAAATTATTTCCAGGGTCGATTTATTTTCGCCGGTCAGCGGTATGCAATTTACCTTGTTTAAGCACTCTTATATGATACACAAATTATTGGCTATAGGTCGGAAGTTCCAATAACTGTTATGAGTAATCAATGGCTGGTCCCCAATAAAGAGGATTTTCGTTTAAAATATCAGCAAATTCAAAAGAATCACCCAAAGTATAATTATTTATTCCACGATACTCAACTCAGTCCCTCAGGTCCATACCTCCAATTGTTTTAAGTTGGTAAATAGGGAAATAAACTTCTACATCTGTTTCAGAGAAGGAGCCTTCTAAAATCATAAAGCGACCCCGGCCTAACTTTGGCGGACCATTCAAAATTACAAGGAGACAGTTTTAATAGCGTTGTATTCAACTTTTAAATACTCGTATGGTTTGCAGAATACGATAGTAAGACCAACAAAGAGAGGCACACATCTTCTCACCTCGAAGTCTTACCTGTAACAATAAATAAATAAATGATAAAATAATAAAAACAATCGGTTGACCAGTTACATTATTTAGGAACAAACAATACAATTGTGCTTATTCAGAGAGTAAGCTGGACAGAATTCTTTTTGACGTGATAAAAGGAAACTGAAGGTATTTCTGAAACCAGTAGGCCAATTTTAATCTAAATCAAGGGAAAAATTGGACACAGAAATTATGTTCAAAATTGTTCCCCCATGTTATGTAAATGAATGACTTAATTAAGAAATATCAAAATAAATTTGTTCAACTAAATTCTTATTTTCTTTTCTCTTTAGACATAGAAATTCTTACATGGTGTACTTTATTAAAGACCGAACAGGGTGTGCTTCTTCTTTGTTCTACTTTTGGTGGTATTCTAAAGGTGTTTACTCCAGTTTTTATGTTCTACAGGGACAGGATCCTTAAAGTTAGATAAGGTTAGGCAGGATTGATTAGGTTTAGCAAATTAATAAATATTTATAAATGGAAAACGATGTAGATATCAATTTTTCGTTTGTAATAAAATAAAAAAATAAAATAAAATAATCATGTAATAAAATCATACTTCAATTACTATTTTAAAACGGTTAAGCTTAATGCTTAAGAAATTTAGATCTGTCTTAGATATGTGTATCGAACCTATCTCAATAAACTCGATATGTTTCATTCTGTTCGATTTCGAAATTTTAGAATTTTCTCACATTATGAAACCAGTTCCCAACCTAAAAAAGCAACAGGCATTTACACCTTTCGTGATTGAATACAAGAACACAAAATAACTATTCACTTATTTTTTTTAACTATTTACAAAATAACTAACTGACTAGTTATAAATGAATGTACATGTTTCGTTATCTTTCAACTCACTACATACAAGTGATGGGCACTATTCAATTCACACTAATTTGTCCGGTAAACTAACTTGGTGTATTTCTTCTTTTGCACGTCTTACTTATATTTCTATTTCCTCTTTTCTTTACATTTTATAGCGAGTTTATGTCATTATTTACACTCAGATGTAATTTTAAGATGTAATTTTAGTAGTATATTTACAGAAACAGGCGATTTACACAGTTTGATGAACGAAGCGTACACCACTTTTCAATGGTATGGTCCATCGAAAAGTAAATGTCTTGTAAACCAAGAAGAGGATTCGAAAGAACTTTTGATAGGGAGATTTAAGTGTCACCAACATAAAAATAAAATAAGACCAAAATGTTACTTAAGAATTACAAGAAGAAGAAGATCGATAGGATAGAGGAAGAGAAAAAGAGTTTGTGACACTCCTAAAGTGGAAAGATGTTGCGATGAAAAAGAGCGGGTGAGAAAAGCAAAAGGCATCGGAGGGGTGACGAGAATTGAATCACTGAATCTGAGTAGCTAAGATCAGTGGACGGGAAGTTAAATCCACTGGCTATTCGTTGAGCCTAAAAGACTCAGAGATCAGTAGGTTTATAAGGTTCTGGATTTGCATTCAGCGCGACACGCACCAAAGCAAGCTTCGGCAGGCAAAATGATCTTCATCGAATATCGACAAATTGATAGCGAGACAAGAGGCACGACTAGGAATACGAAAGCCCTGGTTCAGAAGCACCTACAAGTTCGTTTAGTCGTAAAAGGAGAATGAAGTCGGGATCACCGTAATATAAGCGACTCCGAGAGTTTTTAGTGCGTGTGGGAAGGGTGGAGGGAAGCTGCTTATCTTTAAGTGGGAAACTTTGTGGTCACTCTTCTTCAGGAGTGAAAAAAATGAGGTCAATTATCTTAAAGTGAGAAAAGTTGGAATCTTCTCGATCATAGCATATGTGACAACTTGAAGGTTTATGAGGTTGTAATCTCATTTACACGGTAAACCTTTGCGGTAACGCCCCAGGAATTTTCGTGCTGTCTATGAAACACTGCTGACTATTTTAACAGATGATCTACTTTCTTCTATCATTTGATTAAAGAACAAGAAACCTAAGGTTAGATTAAGTAGTTTGTCATTAACTCTTTCTCCCTCCCTTCCTTTTCTCTCTCTTTTTTTTTTTTCTCTCTCTCTCTCTCTCTCTCTCTCTCTCTCTCTCTCTATATATATATATATATATATATATATATATATATATATATTTATATATATATATATATATATATATGACTGGCATTCCAATTTCTAAACCTGAAGCCTGTTCCATCAGGCAACACTGAGTATCACGATCATCCTCTTAATTCTGATTCATTTACCATCTTATCTTCAACCTTAACTTATCTCGATTTGAAAATCTTAGAGTCACTGTACATCAATAAAAAAAATTCAAACCTAAATAATTACTCCTCCTCAATTAAACTATTCACTATATAACCAACCAACACTTCAATACATTAACTAGCCAACCGATCAACCGAACAAATTTAGTTAGTTGATTTCTCAACTCCCACGATAAAGGTTAGTCCCTCTGTTAAATTCATTCTAATTTGTTTTCGTTTTTTTCTTGTTTTTTTTTTATAATTCAATACAATAGGTTATTTTATTGTTTACTCCAGTTACCTTTAATATTTGATATTTAAGTCAGTCTATTTTATAACTTCACTTCTTTCTATTATTTTTAAAATTACACTGGGTAGTATTAATTAATTCTATATATTGTAATTTATGATTTTACTTTAATCTCAATAATTGTCAATTTTATTATTTTAACTTTTCTTCACCCGCTTTTTTAGCCATTATATAATGCATCCTTTTAACTGTTATCGTTAATATTCCTTTCCCTTCTCATAAGTCGATACAGTCGCTGAAGATGGTCCTAGTGAAGGTCCGAAACGTCCGGTCAATAAATGATTAGTGTAATCACATGGGTCTTCATATTCCTACTACATATCAGATTCCCAAGGAACAAATCAATTACAAGTATATATATATATATATATATATATATATATATATATATATATATATATATATATATATATATATATATCCCAAAGGAAAATAATACACAGAATAAGCCCAAGCGCTTTCGTGTTTACATCATCACGAAAGCGCTTGGGCTTATTCTGTGTGTATTATTTTCCTTTGGGATATTTCAAGCATCTTAGATCTTAGATCACGTGTTTTTTGGTGATTATTTTTGCATATATATATATATATATATATATATATATATATATATATATATATATATATATATATATATATATATATATATCATGTACGCCCTGTGAAATGGCGCCACTACTAAACACATGTACATTTAATGTCCACGCAGAACCATTTATATAATTCTACATACACAAATTCCAATTGCCCACACATCTAACAATATCATTTGATAAGTATATAAAATACATTCAGACATCTTCCTTACACTTTCCACAGTTCCACACTTCGGACGTGAAACTTGGGCTATGGAATATAAGCCTCAAACCTATTAATATGGTGAAGTGGATGCGCCAAGTGTTCTTGCCTCGGATGTCATTTTGTTAAAAGTTCTGCGTTCACTCATTTAAGCTTCTTGGTATTGATTATTCGTTCTAGTTCTTGCTAGCTCTACAATAGGCATGGTGTCCAAATTTGGAGGTTCTAGAGTTTGATTTCTCTCGTTTAGGGGCTTTAAGTATGCAGCGTACGAAAAGTGCAGGCGAGCGGCTTAAAAGCTTCGTTTGAATGAGGTTTTAAGAGACTCAGGATGGCCGAGTGGATTCGCTGCTCGTTAACAGTGGTCCAGCGACGTGGGAATCTGTTCGCAACTCGCCGATGTTAGTATTTTTTCTTTGCTTCTGTTTCTACTCTTTTCTATCTACAAGTGCATCAGCGTTAGCCTTGAATATTTGGACGAGGAGGTTTGATACTGCAGTCCTTTCATCTCTTTCTCTTTGTTCACTCTATTCTTTCGCTTTTCTATTTACTCATACCTTCATTGTTTTTGCCATAAAATAGCGCAATCTCAGTGTATCACACCAGTGATATTGATCTTCTCATTATATATAAAGTCTTGTCACTTATATTTTCCATGTCTTTTGTCCCATGTACTCAAATACGCCTCTTTTTAGCCATTTGATAAATTCATTCTTTCAAGACATTCATTTTCTCGTTAATGTTCCTGATTTTCAATTTTATGACAGAGTAAATAAATAAAAGAGGAAGACAAAATATGAGGGACATGCTCGGTTCAAACGGAGACGTCACACGCTAATAAGGTCCCAAAAGAGACATTGCAAAACAAGGGAAGAAGTTGAGGAAGAAAAATGAAATAATATAATGATGAATTTTAATTTCGCTATCGTCTAAGAACATTTATTAGTTTTCATCATTGAAATTATTCTGGATTGAAGCAAATGTGATTTATATATCTACCATTAATTTTAACAATTGCATATGTTCACGGTCCACAGACCTGAGTACATTTTTAAATACTTATATAAACAACTTTTTGGAGATGAGTTTTTAGGTCTTTTTTTTCTCTTGTGATAGAATTTATCCACTATTTATATAATATTTCATCTATTTGTGATTCTATTTAGGTTTTGTTTCATTAAATTAGTGTCTTCTGTCTGCGTTTCTTTCGTTGGCATCCTTGACTAGATTTGCATTATCTATTACATATGTGATATTTCTTGAATCTTGATTTAATGATCTTGTTGAGTTGCATTATGTAAGGAGGCTCATATTCGCAGCCTTACGGTCTCTTGTACCCACACCATGGACATTCTTTGTTCCGTGACGTTCAGCACTTGGAGTACTGACAGGGCTAATGCCTTACTTTTCTATCGATTCTTTGCTCGTTCCAAACTTGATTACGGATGCGAGTTTTATGCATCCACATCCGAGCGTGTATTGCGTAAGGTGGACTTGATCCACCATACCGTCCTTCGTCTGGCGCCCGGTGCCATCTACACGTCTCCTATTGAGAGCCTATTTGTCGATGCTGGAGAGATGCCACTCGCTCTGCGCCGTGCACAGTGCATTATCCGCCTGTACGCGAAAGCCCGGCGCCTCCCTCATGCGCCAACAGCTCTCACTGCATCCGCAGCTGATCTCGACGATGCCTATGCCGCTGAGAGACGCCAGCCATGCCCCAAGCCCTAGGAAACTCCTTTGAGAGCTTGGTGTATCTCTTGGGCCAGTGGCGTCACTGGTTCTGCCCAAGGCGCCACCCTGGAGGGTACTACTTTTGACTATTTGTCACGCCTCTGCTCCAAAAAGCTATCTACAGCGCCGGAAGTATTGCGTTTGACATTTTTGGACCACACTTTGTGTCACGTTGGAACCGTGCCAGTGTATACGGATGGCTTCAAGTTCCAAGAGAAGGTTAGTTTCCACTCCATATCCCTTCTGTTTAAAGTCACCGGGGCTCTACCAGACGCTGCGTCTGTATTTACGGCTGAGCTGATTTCAATACACCGCTCGGTACAGGAGATAACACGGCGGGCCTTGTTCGGAGACCGGATTGTGATCTATAGCGACTCACAAAGTGCCCTGAGTGCTCTTGGGGCATTGGAATGTCCGCATCCCCTGGTTCACTATATCCGTGACGCCATGGTTTCGGCGAGCTGGGCGGATGTCGAGATTATCTTCTGCTGAGATCTTAGACATGTGGGAATTGAGGGGAATGAGCTTGCCGATGAGAGCGACAAAGAGTCCGCTGGGGATGGGAAACTATACCACCGTTTTACTCTTCTTCACACCAATTGCATAGCAGGAATATCAGGAGACCTCCGGGCTGCATAACAAAGAAAATGAGAGACAGTCGAGGGAACTTAAGTTTGCCCACCATTGCGCCGCGACTGTTCCCATAGACCTATTTTCCCAATGCCACGACATCTTCAGGTGGCTACATGTCCTCTTCGAATCGGGCATACTCGCGGGACGCACCGCCAATTGAAGCAACACTTTATTGCAACGACTGCGTTGCCCCCTGACCATTCGGCACATTCTTGTTGAATGTTCGAGTCTAGGTGATCTTCGCACACGTTACCTGTCCCGGTACCTGCACGAGCGGGGTTTCTTTCGCTTTTTCCTTGTACTCGGGACTGGTTGGTGTACACAGACTTGCGGATTATATGACCTTTTGGAGGAGGCTGGCTCCTCTACTTTATTTGACTCTTTGTTGTTGGCTGCATGTTCCTGCTTTGTTTTTTTATATGATTGTTGTTTTTTATCTTGTGACTTGTGTTTTTTATATGATTGTTTTTTTATCTTGTGACTTAGTCTTCGTTCATTTCTATCTTTGTTATTTGTTATTCACACGTTGTTACTTGTTTTTTAATCTAGCCGAGTATTAGGATGTAGCATGAGTACTGCGATATGGGCTCTGAAATTGAAAAAAAAACCCATTATGTAAGACTCAATTTCTAATTATACCATGTATGTTAAGTGATGAATATCTTAGATGTAGGAACTATTCTTACAATTTTCTCCAAGTCTTCATCATATTGTTATCCGGGAGGCAAAGTTGAGGATTTGGTCGATTCAGTGAACATTTTCACTAATAAATTTATCCTAGATACCCTTTATATTATGCATGTAAGTACTAATTGTGTCATATCTACAAGGTCCGCAGAACTCCTGCCTAGGTACCGCCAACTGATGAGAAAACTGAAGGAAAAGCGTAGGAAGGTAGCGAATGATTTCTATGGAATAACTTCTTTTTTATCGACTCTCTTAGCGTTTAATGTCAGGAAGAAGGGGGTGGGGCACCTCATTAACCTATAGAATAAGTTTTACGAGCAGAGTGAGTTTTTTTGGAGGACGGGCTACACGTGAACGTGGTAGGCTCAGCTAGAATGGAAAAACGTTTAAAATATTTAGTTTCATGGATGTTCTGAATGTACCTACTCCATCAAAAACTAGAGTGCTGTTTGCAACACGTCATTATAATGCACATGACCCAAAGTTTCGATATCTAACAGGAAACTTGTCATGTTTTTACACAAACGCGCAGATTTTAAGAACAAGCTCGATGAATTGAAGGGTGTAGTTGTGATAGATTTTTATATTATCGCAGTTACGGAAAACCTGGATAGAATTGGTAAAAGGGGCCTTATTGGAGAATTTAATTTTCTTGGATATAATTTTTTCAATAAGAATATGTCTAGAGGAAACGGAGGAGGCGTTAATTTTATGGAATAAAAACGAACTATTCGTAATAATGAAATACTTACATAAAGATAATACGTCTTGAATTTTGCCTACGAGAGTCAGATAAATAGTGACAAAATAAATTGCGACGTAGTCTACAGTCCACCAAGGCAAATAGATGAATAAGATAGTCTTTTTGAAACGCTTTCGGTATTAATTACACAAAAAGTAAGGGTTATAAACGGTCACTTAAATTTTCCGAAGGTAAATTTTTTTTTTATTGAAAGAGCAGACAATGCAGGAAATCCACTTCTAGAATTTGTAAATAATAATTTCCTGCATCAAAAAGTAGAAGAACCGACATGCGAACAGAATATTTTAGACATAATTTGAACAGATGATGAGAAATTAGTTAACACGTTGGCGAAACACTTGGCAAAAACAATCGTAATATAATTCGAGTCAATCTAAATATAACTAAAAATGCTTATGGCTGCTCTCATCTCATCTCGAAATTAAAATTTTTCATTTTGATCTTTTTCGATATTGCTTAAAACTTTGAAAACAATGAAAACAATGAAAATGTAAAACGATTTCCAGTGTTCGTTTTTCGTTATAAATAACGAAATAGTACGCTATAAACCTGGTGGGTCTAATAGATCAAAGCAGGTACCGTTGATAATTAGTGAAATAAAAAGGTGCATAAGGGAATGCAACCAATTGCATGAATTAAAAAAAAAACATAATAATATCGAGAATCGAAACAATACCTTTATTATCGTCTCCTTGTCAAACTTAAAATAAGAACAGATAAAATGAACTATGACAAATAACTAGTTTTTTTTTGGCAAACCAAGAGCTAAAGTGTTTCTATCAGGGCTGGGAACTGAAATGAATATCGATACGAATTTTCAATTTAAGTTTGGCATTTTTAAAAATATCAATTTGGATTTCGATTCGAGTTTTTTATATTTTTTTTAGATTCAAATTTTTCGGCTTTTCTATTTTTTAATATGGATTTGGATTCGAATTCAATTCGAGTTCAAGTTCTGCCTGCATTTCAAATGCTTAAATCTATTATTTCAGATTTTTATATGCTTTTTTTCTAGTAAAATATAATTTATAACAAAGTAACTTATAAAACTTTTCCCCCTCTTATTACACATTTTCCTTGAGTTAAAGTAAATTCGTTATTTACTCTGTTATTTCTTGTTTACAATAGCTATTCATATGTACCAGATGCCCAAATTCACTGTGTACTTTTCTATTGAAATTAATGGGTAAAATATTCGCAAAAGTCCCAGTGCACGGGAGCCGTATGCAAGGATGTAAAACCGCAGTCAAATGGAAGTTTTTAATGGGATGCTACATTTTTTCCTCTATTGAAATATTATGCAATAAAAATAAAAAACCGACGAAGCATTTTTAAACATTGTATATTAAAACATTGTGCAAAAAAAACTGGCAAAGCATATATTACATTTTTCATTATTATATTGAAATATTATTTAATAAACATACAGAATACAAATGATATCTTATAAGAACAATTTAAACTCTTTTAAAACCAAACTTAACAGCCATATGGTGAATATAATTGACATAAATTTAAATTCAAAATCTCTTAGGGAGTGAAAAACTCGGAACAAAAGAAAGGTTTAGCTTTAGGTCATTCTGTGATTAGCAAAACAAGATTAGGATTAGGACCAAAGATTAAAATATACATTTACCTACTATTCACAAGTTAAACCACTGTTATTTCTTGAAATTCCTAGATTATTTTATTAATGATACTCGACGTTTTCGTTTTAAACTTATATTTATAATCGATTCAAGTTCGAAATCGAGTTTTTTAATTCTTTTCGGTTCGAGTTTAAATTTCGATTCGAGTTTTCAAAAAATTTTCATTTCGAATTTTATTTTTTCGATTCAAGTTTGAAAATATATAGATTTTAAAGGTTTATCGATTCTAATTTGATTCAATTTCCCAGCACTGGTTCCTATAGATATGTAAATAATCGTAAGTTATTTAGAGAGTCTATCGCGCACCTTCAGAATGCTGTGGGTGTCCTTAGTGGCGATCTGGACAGATGATGATTAAATCTATTGGATTCACTTTAAATAATTAGAAAGAGAACTGATAAAATCATTCTGCATAAATTTCAACAAGACTCTCGATGATAAAAAAGGCATAAAGATTGATCCTGAAAATTACCACTCCTCTCCCTTACTTCGGTCGGTCGTGTTAAGATAGGGTCGAGGGGCATCTAGAGGTAAATAACCTAATAATTTCTCACAACACGTCTTTCGATGTGGACACTCATATTTAACTAAATTGTTTTAATTTTCGCGAAATGATCACAACGTTTGACCAATGTAAAGCTGTAAATGTAGATTAATTTCAATTTAAAAAAAAGGCTTTTAACACCATTCCACATAAAAGAGTTAAAAAGCTAATATCGCACGGAATAGGGTCAGCGTGCTAAAATGGATTGAAGACTGGCTGGAAAACCGCAGGGAGAGAGTTGTTGTGAATGGAAATAGTTCATTTTGTGCATAAGTCACTAGCGGCGTTCCTCAGAAGGCTATTTCACGTTCGGCTAACGCCGATTGAAGCAGTCGGCGAACAAACTGGCCATATGCTCAAGGAATAGAAGCCAAAACTGCGGGGATGATGGTACCTGAAAAGAACTCAGCAGCCTCATCTACTGACGTAAACTTAGAATAGTAAGCAGCGTAATAAAATAGATGAAGACTGTGGAAAACTGTAGGCAGAGAGTTGTTGTCAATGGAAATACTTCATCATGGGCAATGTTCCCCAGGGATCTCTTCTTGGACTCGTTTTTTTAATATATATTATATAAACGATATTGACACATTGTGTAAAATTTCACAATTTTCTGATGAAACGAAACTTGGTACAGCGCAGAATATCATACTACTGCGAAAATATGCAAAAAAAAAAAATAATAATAATTGAGTAGTAAAATGGTAGGAAAGGTGCAAATGCAATTCAATGTTGACAAATATATGGTAATAATGCACATAAGTCTTGATAATTTCGGAATATATTAGAATATTTGCCTTAAAAAAGAATTTAGGTGTCTTAATCTCGAATTAATGGAAATTGGTCTCTAAAATAAATAGCTAAACATTTCGCATTTAAATCAAATGATATTATTCTTCCCTTATTTAAAGCGCTTGTAAGACCTCACTTGGAGTATGCGGTGCAATTCTGGTCTATATTCATGCAAAAGGCATTGTAATATTGGAACACATTCAGCATTCATCAGCGAAATTATTTCTTGAACTTAGAAATAGATAATCCGAAGAAAGGCTGATGCACCTCTCTTTACTTTCAATGAAAGATCGGCATCTGGGGGTCCAACCAATTGAAGTATCTAAAATACTAGAGGGGCTTACTAATATAATTTATTGTGACTTAATATTTGAGCTAGATAACTGAACGGAAACTAGAAATAACGGTTTTAAACTAGTAAGCAAAAGATTTAACATAGTGATAGCACTAAATTTCTTTTTTTATAAAATAACACAGACTTGGAATAGCTTGCCATGGAATGCTGGGAAAGAACTAGAGTACATTAAATATGTTTAAGAATAGAATCGATAAATATTTCTCTGAAATATGATCTTGTAGAAGTAATAATTGTGAAACTACCTCTTTATCCATATCTTCTCCTCCTTTGCCTGTCCTAAGCCTGTGACTTTAATCCTTTCTCGTCTTTTTTGACCTAGCTTCGAATGAATCTTATGGTCTTTGCTGTTTCGTAATTCAACAATTAATTCCTCCGTTTCTTCTATCTTTTCTTTCCCTCTTAGGTATAAGTAATGAGAATAAATGAGGACCTGCTTACAATTTATTTTACTTTATTTTGGTTTATGGATTATTTCCTATGCAATAGGAAATTATTGCCTTCCTTCAGAGTTAATAAAAAATTTACTTAAATATTATTTATAATAAGTTAATAAATGTCAATAAATTAAGGATAATAAATCTTTTGAAAAAGTAGGGGGTTGCTAGCTGCTGTACTCCTGTTTTTTATAAGGACAGCCGTTTTTAAATTTGATTACTGTGTATTTGTTTAAGCCTCTTTACATGAATTCTTCATGTTCTATGGTCATTATTGCAGATAAAATGGTATTGCTTAAGTCTGGACCCATTGAGATTTCAATTTATATTATAGTAAAGCTGAAACATGTCACTGAGTAGAAATAAAAGAGAGTTCAAGTTATTTTTCTAGTCTGGTTCCGCAGTTACCTGGCAACGACCACAGAATTCAACAACATGAATCCTGACAGCGCACTGATTACAAAGATATGTGTTGGAAAATTGATACATAAATTTAAGAAAACTAGATCCGTAGCTAACAACCCTCCCACCGGACTTTCATGGACTGTTACGGACCACGACACCAATACTAATGTGTTGGATAATAATACATTCTTTGCCTCACCAAGAAAGTGAATTTCGTGGGCATAGGACCATATTATTTAAAAGGAAGTGAGATGATTCTAAAAATTATAGACCAATAAACCTTACATCAATATTACGTAAATTACTTGAGAAGGAAGTTAAGAAAGAGATACCAGACTTCTTTTTTTTTAGTGATAGTTATCCTGGCTTCAGATCATGTAATTCTTGATGACAAATCTGCTGGAACTTCGGGCATTTGTAACAGGACAATTGGACAAAGGAAATCACATTGATATAGTTTACTTATATTGTAATGAGGCTTTTGATAAGAACCCTCATAGGAGACTAGTACATAAACTGAGAATGTATGGAGTTTCTGGTAATGTTTTAAATTGTGTGGCAGAGTGTCTGAA
The DNA here is from genome assembly GCA_963969495.1 of Ceratothoa steindachneri. NCBI lineage: Eukaryota > Metazoa > Arthropoda > Malacostraca > Isopoda > Cymothoidae > Ceratothoa > Ceratothoa steindachneri. Next base: position 25,678,948 of record OZ018329.1, read on the forward strand.
GGATAAATGCAGAGGTTAGAAATAAATGTTGGGAAATCGCAAAGAAGGGATAAGTGTGTATCTCACAGGTCACTTTTGTGCCATTATTATCATTATGTTAAAAGAAAAATGTCAATTTTTGCTGATGATAAAATTTTAGGAGCTTTTTTACAATTCCAAGTGATTTTAATAGATTAGTTGCATGGGCACATAAATGGCAGGTGAAATTCAACCTCCAAAAATGCAAAGTTGTTAACATGAGCAACCAAAATAGGTAATTTAGTTATGAAGAGAAAGGTTGCTCGTTGCACTCCGGTGAAGATAAGAGGGATTTAAGAGTAGTAATTGATTGGCCATAGAGATACTATAAGCCGTGTTTAGATGCTATAAATAAGGCAAATAGGGCAGGGGGGGGGGAATAATAAAAAATAATGGGTTAAAAAATAACGGGACTTGACTTTCGGTTGATAAACTTAAGTTTCTGTAGGAGGGATTTGAGCCGCTGGAAGTGGTGTTTAAGGTCAATTTGGAATACGCAGAACTCGAATGCCCTGTTCGGGTTGCCGAATATGTTCGGGATTTTCGGGAAAAGGGACTTGCGAATAATTATAATTCACTGGTCTGCGTCAAAAATGTACCTTAGGTTTTCTATAGTGTTTCTTAAAAAAATTGACCTCCTAAATCCGAATCTGGCATCCGTTTGCCTCTATCAGGTCAAGTTTTTGCGATACAGGAGGTGATAATAATTTTAGAGTTTATACATGTCCTATATTACATCAGAATTTCAATAGTTTTTGCACTACGGTATTCGCAGTAAATTTTGTGTACAGTTTAAGTAATTATGTTAATAAGTTTATATTTTTGCAGGTTAGAAATTGCTTAGCATTATAATAATTAGAATAATAATAATAATGATAGTGGTTGAGTTAAAAATTAACAGAAGATGTAAGAATAGCTCCGACAGATTTTGCTATGTTTGCGGCAAAGTGACTCTTTCCGAGCAGCAATGTACAATCTCTCCTGTAATTAAATCTTTGTATCATGCATATTTTGGAGTAAGGAGGAGATCAAGATAAAAGTTTTGCACCACATATCTGCTGAAAGGGATGCTACATAAGTTTAAGACGCTAGAGTCAAGGCGAACAGAAGTCTCTCTCTTTTGGTGTTCCCATGGTGTGGAGAGAGGGCAAGGACGACTATACGGACTGCTATTTTTGCATGACAAATCTTAAAGGTGAAAATCGTATCAAGCATTTAAGCTTTCTGTATTATACTGGCTCCTGAAAATGTCATTATTATGCATAGACTTACCATAAAATTAAAAGCTAACATAGTTCACTTCAGCATTAACATATGTTTTACTAAACATTTATGTACTATCTGCAACTCCAAATCAATTCCTGTATGTAATATGCAATTATATTTTCCACAGGTATAAATAAGAAGAATAAACATAGTGTGGCATATCAGGATGTTCCTTCTGCCATCAAGCCCGGCCATATGGTCCAGGAATTCCTATACCTTCTTCCCCTGAACATATAGAGGGTCTATGAAGAAATTAATATGGAAGTTGATCAATATTATGATACATCTGAGTCTTATTAGGTTTACACACATGATATGGTCGCAAGACCATTCACTCAAGTTCAGTTAAATGACCTGACCAGAGATCTGAGGCTTTCAAAGGAGAATGCACAACTTCTTGGCTCTCGAATTCGTGAAAGTAATTTTCTCGCTAAAGAAACATTTGTTTGTTACAGAAATAGAGAACAAGAGCTACGAAGCTATTTTTTACAGCATTCTTCCAGCTCTTTAGTATACTACGACAATATTAAAGGACTCGTTGAGGCCCTTGGAATTCCCTACAACCAATTAGAATGGAGACTTTTCATAGATTCCTCCATTAGAACTTAAAAAGCTGTGTTACTGAATATTGGTAACAAGATAGCTTCCGTTCCTATAGGCCATTCATTCAATCCATCTTACTGAAAGTTATGAAAATATGAAAAATTTGCTGGATGCAATAAATTACTCTACCTACAATTGGAGGATATGTGGTGACTTAAAGGTAAGATCTTTTTACACTTGCCATTTCTAAGCTCTTTGATAAGGACATTTTCATTTCAATTGTTAATACTTGTATACACCTTTTGGTCAACTTACATTTTACAGGAATGCAAATCTCAAAATCATGAGTCATATTTTAGTTATATTTTTTTGTTGAAGTGTGTCCCTATAGGTTAAATGCATCCTTTTGGGTTAATGGGGAACTTACCCTAATTGAGAAGTTATACAACATAACTCAATAAACTCAAAATAAGATGTACACATATTCAATTAGTTCCAATACAATAATTTAATGCATCGGCATACAAGATTTTTCAGTACATATTCATATTATTATTGTTTTAAGAAATATTACTTTGAATTTGTTTTTAGAAATATTACACTTTGAATTTACATACCCTGCTAAATTTCATTTCAGGTAGTGTCTCTTATACTTGGGATGCAAACAGGCTACACGAAGCATCCATGTTTACTATGTTTATGGGACAGTCTGCAGATATGTAGTATGCACTATGAGCAGAAGGTTTTGCCTCCACGAGAAGCATTTAGAAATAAGATCAAATAATGTGATAGTTGAACCTTTAGTGCCTCCTTACAAAATACTGCTCCCTCCACTGCATATAAACCTTGGTATAATGAAAAATATGTCAAAACCCTTAATAAAGAAGGCCAAGCTTTTAAATTTCTTCTTCAAAAATTTCCACAAATCAGTGACGCTAAGCTCCATGCGGGAATTTTTGATGGACCTCAGATCAGGAACTTGATAAGAGATCAGCAGTTTGAAACATCAATGACTAACATAGAAAAGGATGCCTGGAAACATTTCAAAGCTCTAGTTAACAATTTTATAGGCGATAAAAGAAGCCCAGAATATGTTGCCATGGTCAATCAGTTCTTAACAAGTCTCAAACATTTGGGAGCTCGAATGTCTATAAAAATACACTTTTTGCAGTCCCATCTGGATTACTTTCCCGACAACTACAGTGAAGAACAGGGGGAAAGATTCTACCAGGACATAAAAACAATGGAATCCAGGTACCAGGGTAAATGGGACGTAAACATGGTTGCTGACTACTGTTAGTGTTTGAAGCGTGATGTACCAGATGAGAGGCACAAACGAAAATCGTCATGGGCGTCTTTTCTTGGAAATTAGAATTATTTTCTTTATTATGTTGCATTCTTTAATTTTTTGTTTTATTAAAAGGATTATAGTTTACTTACGTTTATTCCTGTTTCTATGATATAATAATAATAATGGATTATTCGATAGATAAAGGTCTTTGAAATTTTTTTTCAGGAAAAATGAGGTAATCTGATGGAAAATGGTGTTTGCTGTACTGAGAAAATCTGACCTGATTAAACAAAAATACACTAATTTTTGAGCTCAGGAGGTTTGATTCATTAAGAAACCATACAGAAATCCTGAGGAACCTAATTTTTTTTTTTCAAACGCAGGCCTGTGTAATCATAAGCTAATGGTCAATTGGTCATAGGCTTTTATTAAAACTCTAGTTTTTGAGAAATGACGATTATTAGGTATGCGTATGAGTAAAATAAAGAATGCAACGACTGTTAGCGTGGTAGAGTATGAGGTGAGTTTCATTATGCTAAGGATTTCTCCGTGGCTAATTTGATGGCGATTAAAGGTTTCAATCTCTTCGTTTCCCAACTAAGGGTGGAAATGGGCGAACAGATATAAGCCTAAGTGACAAATTTAGGGGCTCGATTTGAAAAGGGGAAAAGTTTACATCTTGGAAGTCAACTGATTCTTGCCAACGAAACTCATACGTAGAGAGTTATAAATTTTGGCGGCCTCGGTTTAAATAGAGCAACTGAGAGGGATTTGTATAATAAATGGGAGTACGAGGCGGTCTGGTTTGAGGGACAGTTTAAGCTAGCAGGGGTTGGTCTAGAAAAAGATATACACCTAGTTTGGCGGAGACAGATCGAAACTGATCGGTTTAATTGATACTCCATAAATTCATAAGCTGAGAGGTGACGATTTTCGATTAAATCTACTGGGGACAGGTCGCTCCTTGCGACTCGTAAGATGTGAATAAGTTGACATACGGCAACGAATTGTCTCGCATGGTGTTTAAAAAACTGGATTTCCACTTCCATAACTTCTGAATGTGCACGCTAGTTATTTGAGACAAATACGTACGTGGGCACGTTTGGATAGTACAGTCGGCTAACACGAGTGACATTGTAGAAAGGCGTGGGGAGAAAGAAGTCTCAGGTGGTATGCTGGGTATGCGTGGTTGTCGAAGAAAGATATGATTGGGTGAAAGGTGTATGGTTTATTTCCATGGAGAGTCCAAGTATATTCCAGAAACCGGCTTAGGCTCTCCATGGTGAGAAGAAACACAGGGTTCAATTTTAGCTGATGAGGAGATTCGGTGACTAGGCTGCGCTTGGTAGTAAAGGAAAGTACTTTGGTAAGAGTAAGTTGTTGGAAGGCTAAATGTCTGAAGAAATTAAAAATTTTCCAGGTTATCAGAATTAAGTGGAGTTTAATGATATTGGTGAATTCTGTCAGTAGATACCCGGCGAGATGGTTTCGTATAAGATTGCTCATGTTCATGAGAACTTCACTGCGGTTTTGAAGCTACGTGTCTTGTTTAATGGTGTGATTGACCAAGTCATTTACGAGTTGTTTTATTTGAAGCTGAACATTGGCGACTACTTTTACTTTAAGTTGCATTGTGTTAAAGTCCTCGGTTATGGTAGTTCTAAACAATCTTTAGGTAGATTTCCTAAAAAAATCAAGTAAGTCACGTTTCCTGTGAGCCTCCCCAGAACCTCGTTTAACCTAGGGTTATTGGGTTATGTGGAGAATATAATTTTTCATGAGTCGGAGTGTTCTAATATATGTGTCATCTGTTCCTGGTATATGTAGTTTAACTTAAATGAGAGGTTGTCAAATAATTATAGTTTATGAGGTGTTTTTTTTTGGATGCCTCATTTTTTCCGAGGTAAGAACGTCAATGATAAATCTTATTGATTTTTTGCTTGGGCATAGATGTTCTCAAAGAAGTGCATAAGTTGGTTTCCAATAATGTGGGGCTATCTAAAATCTGCAAAAATATTCGCAACTCCTTTGACTAATTTCCAGTCTCCAACATTTTCTAGTACTACACCAGTCGAGAGTTTTGGTGAAAGCAAAAATTTAAAACGAGTAAAGAGAAAATTATGAAAGTAATCTTAATATGGTTTATGCCTTCGAAAAACATATTTTTTGGAACCTTTACTAACTATGAGAAGTAATGGTGGTTTGTAGCTTGGGTCAGCATTTCGGTCGTCTACCGGCGGGTTTTTTTTTTTTTAAGAGCTCATCTGGCGACTGCCTACTTGGGCATTAGTCGCCGTATTCGTCTACCGGCGATGGAGGTGATGGTGGGAATAGGTCTCGGATTTCTTCGGGTTTGGGCGTTCGTGAGGCTATTTCACTTGAGGTTGACCGACTGTTGGTGGAGGTTGGGTCTGTAATGGAGTAGATGATATTGCTATTGGATTAATGTTTCTTTCACAGGATGAGATGCCAGGAATTGAGGGTGCCGTGGTTTCAGGAGTGAGTGGCGGGACTGCAGGTGGGGGGTTTCATGGCTCTTTAAGATACCACGACGTCAACGAGTCTGTTGGGTTAATGGGTAAATTTATATCTGACGTGGAAGGTTCTGTCACAGATTGTTTCAAGGAAAGTGAAAGTGAGCGTTGTGGAGAATACTTGGCTCGAGCATTGGGACATTTTTTCTTGGAACTTTATCCTCTGAGACTATTTTTGGATAGTCTCCGTTAGCCTTTTTTTGTACGCTCTGTTCGCTAAGATCGAGGATTTTTAAACTATTTTTTGCCCGCTATCTTCCATTATTCGGTACGGTCCGTTTCATCTGGATATAGTTTACTTCTTCTCCTGATTCCACTTTAGACCAAATACCGCAGTTAGCCCGACCGGGGGCTGTTCTTCAGTGATTTTTTTGTAATGCTGGTGGAGTGCCAGTTTAAAAGCTTGCCACGTTGGCATGGTTTTAAAAATGGGTTGGTATTCAATAGCTAGATGAGCACTTCTCTCGTACCTTTTAAAGAAACCGTTTGGACTGTGATTTTATCTTAGTCGGTCGGGAGTAATGTGGGTTCTCTCCGGAAGTATTCTTCTAACTCATTGAATCATGTTTTTAAACAAGATTTTAACTTTGAGATTGGGTTTAGCAATTATAATAAATTTATGCTTAATGTGGATGAATATGAGACGTTTACTGGGTTAGGGGAATTGTAGAGTTTTGATTTTTATATTGATTTATTTGACTTGGTTCAGAAGTGCGCCGGTTGACGGAAACATGGCACTTCGTTATCGCTAGAATCACCGATACTACCAATGGGTGAACTCAAGCTCATTTGCTTAAATCACTAAAACTAAATGCTGGTTACTATTCACCCGTTTGCAAAATAAATAAAACAATGCGTGCTCCAGTTAAAACAAATTCTTAAAGAATAACACGGAAATATAGAAATGTAACTTTTAGTTCAATTATTTCGCGAAAAAAATACAGTGAATGTTCATAATAATTTAAAGCTCAGAGTGTATCAGAATAATTTGCACTAAATACACCCACGTGCAGCTTAAATTATTCTGTCTTCAATATCATACACAAACCCCAGCCTTGATACAACTTACTTCCTACAAATTCACTAGTGGATGAAAAGTAAATCCAAAGTGTTCGTCAATGAGGAAAATTAACCCCCCACCCTAAAATAAAGCTAACAGCCGAAATGCCCTTTACGCCCAAAGGTCTTATCTGAAAATGATGTTTTCTGGATGTATTCAATCACTGTGGTTTTGTGGTCATTTGATTTTTGTTCATTTTCAGGCTTCTGATATTTTGCGATGAATTGCCTAATTTAATGAGTCTCGCAATCCTATATTAGGCGGGAGGAGTTATTACAGGTTTGAAAGAGAGTTTACCAATTCTAACCTAAGAGGGATAGATCACTTTTTAACATTGAAGGTTGATTTGTTGCTTTTGCCACCAGTGGGTGGCCGTATACTTTTTCTACCCTATCTTGAAAAGTGCTTAGCGCCGGAGCATATGACGCGAAGCATCAAAGGATTTTGATCTTAGAGCAGATTTTGAAGCTTCTTTTTTTTTAGAGAAATATTTAAGAATTTGTTCGTTTGTTGCTTAGAGGGGCGGCTTTTTCTGTGATATCGTTGTGATTTGAAAAAAAAAACTAAGTATAGATTTTTATTAGCAAGTGAAAGAGTTGGATACAAAGAACGCATGTGTCTTATCCTACGAACAATTGAGCTTTGAAATATAATGTACATTTCGGTAGACTGATAAGCGATTAATTCTTATCTGTTTGTCTACTTATTTATATATCTATATATGTAGGTATCCTAAATATGAAAGTGAGAGGAGGGTTTATCGTTTTATTTAACTATGTCATAGTAACTTTAATGCTAAGGCTTTTAACAAATGTGTCCAATACATCTGGAAAGGAAAATAAAAGTACCAGCTTCCTTATAACCTCTTTTGAAAATATCTAAATTGGCGATGCTATTGAAATGTATGAAATATTGGTATCAGTATTCGGTATGTTACAGTCAACGAGTCTTCATATAACGCATCATATTTGTTGATTAATATGATATTTCATGTCAACAGGATCTGATATAGATATGTGAATGGCGAAAACACGCAACTATATCGTGAAGGAAAGAAGTCTGATACGTACGCGCACGAGGAGGGTCTCAGCCTTCGATGAATCGCCCAGAGAGTCGGAACACATTACGGTGTTGCAGAAGTGTTGAATAGGACCCCAGAAAGTGGGAAGATACGAGACCTATCTCGTTTTGGGAGACTTAGAGTCAGTATGCAAAACGAAGACAGATCTCTGCATAGCATTAGTCTTCCGCAGTTCGGGTGCAACATGAGTAGACAGAGGGCGGCCAAGGTTAATGCATCCGTCAGCACAGTCAATCACAGAGTGATTGCAAAAGGCCGGAACTAATGTAGAGCCTGCCGAAAGCCGCTGATCAAACCACAGAAGCGACATCGACTGGCTTGGCAGCGATATCACCGTAACCGGACCATGCATCATTGGGGGATGTGTCTTATTGTCCGACGAGTCCATGTTCCAGGCAACGTTAGAGTCGGCAAGAGGCCAGAAAACAGTGGAATCAAAAGCACATAGTGCCAACAGTAAAGCATAGTGGCCGCTGCATGTCAAGTTTAGTGGTGGATCATATAACGGTTTTGATGGTACCAAGAATTCAGAGAAGTACCAAGCTGTGCTAAACCCCAAACCTCTCCATAAATGCCCTTAAATAGATTTTCCATCAGGATAATGTAACAGGTTACAAGAGTGAGTACATCAGGCAGTGGTTTTGGACTGGCCATTTCTGTCTCCGTAGATGAATCCGGTGGAAACCCTGTGGCAGGACCTGAAAGAGACCGTAAAGTGTCGTCACCCAGCCTCCAATGAGCAACTGAGGCAGTCTTTACCGAGAAGTGGGCCAGTATCACTACCCCTCAGGAGTAACATCCCACTGGAGAACATGTATCGAAGAATAAATGCTTCCGTCACTACCAAGGGACTCTCGACATGCTACTAAGTTTCTTGTATGAGTTTGATGTTGCTGGAATTTCACATAGTTTCATTTGCTTACCTGTTATAAGTCGCTGATGTTACATGTTGTGGCAAATGTTGGATTTTGTTCATTCTTGTTGAGTGTTTGGGGGATATAAAATATAACTTATTGCAATATATTCCTCATTATTTCACTGATATTTTCATATTAGTATGCAAATAAAAATTTTACGACCCTAAATTTATCTAATTTTCTTAAATTTCCGTGATGTTCGAAATTCTTTGCCGCGGCTATAGATAGAAATGGCAAATAATGCACCTTTAAGGACATACGTCAGCCCAACTCCTTGAAGCTCTCAATAAGCTTTGCTAAGAGCTGCTTGTAGTTTGGATCTTTGTGATTTCCTTTGACTTTGCTAATCGCTCTTTCGAGTTTCTCAGACTTCAACTTTGCGTTACTTGTGCTTAGAAAGCTTTGAATACATAAAACGGATTTTATGAAATGTCTCCTTTGCAAAATCTAACGCCTGAACAAACTGTTTTTATTAATCCCAGCTTTATATGAAGTTGGGTAATAAAACCATGGCAGAGCCCACAAGAAGCTGTCTCAAAACATCTAACTTCCCTGGCAGTAATTCATGTTGCGAGGGCCCCTGAACTCTCTGATAATGACAACCATCAGCTCTGCTATCCCATACACAAAGACAACACAAATATTTTGTGTATCCACCTAGCAAGCCAAGCAAGAAATCAAAAATCTTGAAGTACCCACAAACTTCTCACTTAAATTCAGCATAGTTAATTTGGTCTAAAAGCTCATTAACATACACGTTGTCTCCTTTCCTGTCTGCGGGGCGTGCAAGAAGCAAAGATCAATATTGGTTTCCCTTGTGTAGTAACAATGCTTTGTAACTACACATTGAGCTAGCTATGAACAATCTCAATTCCGCGGCATCATACTTCAATCCAACCATCCACATCTTTGCGAAACACAAATCCCCACTAACATCAAAGTAATTTTCAAATTCGCCATGTCGTTTCCGGTGCACATATATCCTGCAGTTTTCCCCTACTAAATTCCATTCCTTCAGCTTGAATGTTAAAGGTTCAGCTCGTGACTGTGTGACCTACGTCACTGATCAAATCATCCAGTTCACTGATTTGAAAAGGGGGGGTGTCTATTCATTATTAGCACGAATGCTTAATCTATCCATTTCTTTGCTGCCTCTACTCGCATAATCTTTTGATGAAAAATCCATTACATTTTCTAAAAAATAAATAAATGGCTACATTTAATAACTTTAACCAAAACATGAATGGAATCAATACTAAATTTGACATAATAGTAAAATTTGTGTAGAATATCATGTGAAGTTTCCCCGACTTGCATTTCTGGTGGATGTAGTCTTGGATAAGTTACCATTATGAGGTGCAAGTGTTACAGATGATGGTATGTCTGAATACTAAGGAGCTTCTCTACCTTTAACATTTCTGTACTTGGTATCATCTATCATGCAGAAAAAGCTCTCATCATTGTGGTTCTTCGACTCTCTCTATACAATTTCGAAATAGCAAAAGTCATGGCTCTTCCCTCACCTCTCAACCATTCTTCTAGAGTAAATCGACAGCGTTCACCTGTCCTTTGAGGGGTCCGTGGTTTTTCTTGGTCACCCATCGGTTCCAAAGTAAAGGCTGTACGCTATCCAGGATTTGGCACCTTTCACGATTTTATGAGATATCTTTTGTCCCTATATAATTTCCACACACGTAAATAATATATCGGGGGGAATTTTTGCATCCTCCAGTAGCCCATACTCAGGACATAAAATTACCGGGTATTGCAAAAGTCTTGTTACACTCGTTACGACGCTCTCTATAAAGGACACAATGATATTCTGGGTGCAGTGAGACCCGTTTTTATTGGTTTAACATATAAATATATGTTTAAATTGTAAAATAAATCAATTGTGCCGCCCTCATGGGCGAGACCCGAAGGCCAAAAGTCCTTCGACCAGAAGTTTATGTTCGACCCCAACCACTTTTGCACAGTCTTGGCCGTGTGGGCCGGAGCACCGTCCTGCTAAAAGACTCAGACCGCCTTGCTCGCTATATTTCTGATCCAGGGCACGACTTTCGTGGCCAAGGTGTTCCTGTAATCGGCCACGGTGAGCCTGTAGCCCGCTGCGAACCACAGCGGCAGCATCTTCGCGCCATTCCAAGCCACAACGCCTAGCATCAACACAGAGGCCTAGTGCTTAGTCGTGGACAAGTAGCGTACCTCGGAGACGTCCTGGCCGAAGCTTACCACGCGGTCGTTCTGTCCGTTGGGAAGGCGACGACAGCACTCCCAACCTTGTTCTGGCATACGGTCGGTGAGCAAAGGCCTTTCCACATACCTCAGAGCTCTTGCTGCCCTCCTCCTTGACGGCCCTGGACAATGTGGCCACCGAAATGTTCTTTATTGTCGCAAGTGCAGAGTCATTTTGAGCTTCGGAGCACTTTCGAAGACATTTCTTGCAGCCAAACGGTTGATAACTTGATGTCTGGTTGTACGAGGTCAAGCTAGGAAGAATTCCCCGTTCATGAGCCATTCTGCGACTCCGCTAGTCCTCCACTCCAAGCAGATTGGTGATCAATAGAATGAACTCGAGCTTGGCATCGGTAACTAGCGCGGTATATTGGGAAATATAACAAGATCAACAGACCTAAGTCGCCTGCTCTCAATTGTTCTGACTTATGACCATATAACCTTACGACCTTGAAAACTTTCAACAAGTGGGACAATCAGACCCGTATTTAGTTTTCTTTTAATAATTCCTGGACTAACCTTGGCAGGACCTTAGCAATTATATAATTCAAATGAAAATATAAAACAACATAAAGAGTTTTAAATGTCTTTAGATTCGGCCGAAGAGTTACAATGTAATTGCCCCAAAACTCATTGAAAGATAAAAAGGTTACCATCCGACCGATCAACCTACGGACCGAAATTGTAACTTATAGAGTGATGTGCACGCGACTAAAAAAACATCGATGTGACTTCGATATTTACAAAGCGACTTGGATAAATGAGTGGAGTGTGCAACAAATGATGGATGCCATTTAATGTAGATCAATAAGTTAATGCATCTTGGTCAATAAAAGCACGAGGAAGTGCCTAAGATGAATAGTCAAAATCTACACTAGATTTTGAATGTCTTAATTTGGAAATACCTCAAAGCTTCTAAGCACTGAATTGTAGAATCAACCCCCCTCCTCCCCGAGTTCTGGAGTAAAATAGGTCATTCTTGCATTATGTAAGGCTCTTGTTAGACTTCACTTAGAGTATGTGGTTCAAGTTTAGCGTCCGCCACATCTGCAAAATGACGGGGCAATCTTAAAGCCTGTCTAGCGTACAGCGAGATAATCAATCCCTGATCCTATAAAGACAGATGGACGGATCTTAATCTCCTCTCACTGGCAAATCATCATTTGGGCACTCAACTTAGCGAACTCTTTCAAATAATAAACGCCTTGAAAGTATGAGTTACATTTTAGTTAGATAATAATGGATTCAAACTTATTAGTAAATGATTTAACACTACCAAATCAATAAGCGTTATTTAATATATTTACTTCTAAAAATTCCGAAATGTGTATAACTGATACATGATTTACACCTAGTTTTATTCATCCACTGTGAAGGGGTTTGGTGGCCCGTAATGCGTGGTGCGTTCCCGTGAAAGATTGGCGGCGTGTTTATGGATGGAGTGTTGAGAAAAAATCGAGTGAAGGATTGGGGCGTGAGATTGACGAGAAATGAGTACGATTGGCTCCTATGTTGTTACATACTGACGATCTGGTATTAGCGACTGAGTGTGAAAGTTATTTGGAAATGTTAATTGAAGCGTTTGGCAGAATAGGTCTAATAAAGGGGACATAAGTAAATTCAAAGTCAGAAAAGAGTATTTAACGGTGACAGTGGGGTGGAGAGTGCTGATAGACTCCGTGGAGTTACTTTTAAACGAATAAATCACCTCAACGATTCCGGATGCGTCGCGGCTGATAGAAATGAAGCAGATTGCAAAACTATAATTTTGGACACTAAGCGACTGGCAGAGAGAATGAGGACTTGTTTTAAAGTAATACACGATCAAATTATAAGGGCAAGGCGAACAATGAAAAATGAAAGGTAAGTAAAATAAAAAAAAAGCCAGGAATCAGAAAGGAAAATCAAAAGCAAAATCAAATTTATTGTATTCCTATTGAGTTTAATTCATGTTTATTATTCATATTTGTTATTCTCGGGAATATTGTTTAATTCAGTTTTAAATTTTCCCTTCTTGGTCAAACTTGTATTTATTGATTGCTTCACCCCTTACATATCATATATCCGTAAATTAACTTATATTTAACTGCTTGCTTTTCTTTCTGGTTTCATTTCTGATTCCTGTCTTGTTGATTTTGAGTTATTTTTCATATTGTAACTAATATTGAATTGTTTGCCCTATTTTTGCAATTTTGTCATGTAATTCTTAACAATTTCTTGTATTTGTATTAGAGTTCAATTCGCTGAAGATGGTCATTGTTAATGACTGAAACGTCCGGAAATTCAATGTTTGCAACTATTACGTGGGTCTTCATATTCCTCATATATATATATATATATATATATATATATATATATATATATATATATATATATATATATATATTACAAGGATTATAATCACATTTTAATAATTAAGAGATATTGTGTCGCTATGCGGCCCTACACATACCAATGAACGGAACCAACCAAGACATTATGCTCATTTAACAACGCACGGTGAACGAACAGACAAAAGAATAAGAGAATAATCAAGGTAATAAGCAAGGAAAGCAAGATGCAACCCCAAAACTTGACATCACAAACACACATTCTCTAATCTCTTATATTTATCCCAAGCGCAAATTCCCTTGGTTCCTTCTCCTCATCTGGCGGAGTTGATTTAATCTTCTCTGTTTACTCAAATTAATCGCATTCTTTCAGATGGAAAATGGGAATTTTAAGAGTTTTATTCTCATTTATTTTTTATCTTCTATCCAACACATATTGTAAATGCCTGCAAGAGTTTTTCATTATATATCATCGCAGAATACTTCCATCCAATGAATTGGTTCATAGAACTGGGTTACCAACGTGTTAATTGGGTGATCTCAATTTAATTCATAAAGGAGAGAAAAATTGGGTTGCAAACGTGTTTAATTGGGCGATCTCTATTTAGTGAATAAAGGAGAGAAGGAAAAATGTATTCCAAACGTGTTAATTGGGTGATCTCAATTTAATTCATAAAGGGGAGAAGAAAAACATCAAAATAAGAGCTGGGAAGTCAGAGAGAAGCGGAATAAATAGAAAGAAGAATGAAAAAAAGTTTGGGTGGTAAAAGATTGCGATAACAAACCTTCTCAATCGTAATTACTGGAACGAATGAGTGTTTTATACATCTTCAGAATCAGAATCTTATGAAGAATATAGTAGCTAGAACTCCCTAGCCTTTGTGGTGGTGGTAAAGATACGCTTACCTACTTTGTGCAGAGTGAGAAAGATTAAAAATCTAGGATACACTACCTACAAAAGAGCAAAGGGACTTAAAATAAAATCTTTTTTAGGAAACCAATAGTACAAAACTAGATGATTCCCTGACGCTGGACTGGGCTCAAAAATTCAAGCTCAAGAATAATGGAGCTATATCAAGATTTTTGTCGACGATGTCAAGAAATGCGACAGCCTATTTCTAGCATTATTTTTACTAGGAGAGAAGATTTTTTTTTGTAATTTCCAGCAAGAACGGACATAAAGAACCAAGAATGAGGAATGCTATTCAAGTGTCTACACGTGACGTCAGTAAGGAAACCAAATTCCATTCAATATGGGATGAAATATGGCATATAAAAGGAAGATGGTAGGCTCTTGCTCCGGGATGTTTTAAACACAACAGGCCATTTATGTCATCTCAGTTCGTGGGAATAAATCAACTTTTTTTTTAAATCGATTGCATCTTCGCTAAAAGTTTATTACCCGCCACCAGGAATTGATGATTTGGGGAACTTGGGGGCTCTTTTATTACATCACCCTGTGGCTGAATGGTTGCTTGGCTGACTCCCGTGCAACGATGATTCGGCTGGGTGGATGTCCCTCCCACCAAAGATCACTTGGTGGAGCTCGGTTGAGAAATTTTGCTTCATCCTTCATATTTTCTTGAGCTTGACCCTTTTGATTACCACTTGTTTAGGGGATTACAGAATCATTTGGATGGTCTTAAGTTGATATCAAGAGAAGAGGTTGAAAACGAGTTGGATTCATATTCTGCATGAAAAACAAAAGAATTTTACAAGCTTGTTGACAGATAGAATGAGTTTATAGAAAGCAATGGAGGTTGTATTTATGATAAATATTTCCATAATAATAAGATTTTTCTTGTTTAATATGTACGCTAAAATTGGACATTACTTTCGTTCCAACCTAATATTTCTTAGAATTTAAAACAAAATGACAACGAGGGCAATTCACACAGAAAGTTTGTTAGGAGAGACCTGTAGAAAAAGTGTCGAAGGTAGAAGAAGTTTTAATGTGTGGAAGAAGTATAGCTGCAGATACTGCTGAGGAGTTTTGGCCGAACGGTTCACAATCCTTCAGGTGTCAGGTGCAGGAAGGTTGCTAATGCTAAACCTGACATACCCTTTCGTGTTTGAGGGAAATTAACATAAGTTGCTGGTACATACGAGTGTCGAAGGTAGCAATCAGGAAAAATATGTTAAGGAAAACTTTAACTTTTTGCTTCCAATTTTCGTTTGGAAATTGGGCGAACTCGTGAAAAACTCCTGGTTTTTTGAATTGCACTATGTCTTGACTTCATGTTTTGACTCTTCGATCGATTTAAATCTTGTTCCTTTTAAATTTTCCTTAAGCTTAGGAAACAAGAAATAGTCCGAGGTCGCAAGATTAGTGCTATAGGGTGGATGGATTCTGATTTGCCATCGAAATTCCCTCAAAGTTTCTCTTGTTAGCCGTGAAGAATGGGCTGGAGCATTGCTATAAAGGAACATGACTCCTTTGTGCAAGCTGATCATCCCGCAACGCTTTCGACACTCGACGGGCAGAAAGCTTACTGAGACCAAGAGGCTCTGTCAAAATTTAATATGCTGATCCTTGGGAATTATCGACTTCTTTCGCAATAAATTCAACGCTCATCCTGCAATCTTCATCCAGAAGTTTTTGAACGGTGGCCACCTTTTCTGCATTGGTTGATGTGAATGGCCTTCCTTTCCTCTAGTGTTTCTATGTGGTCTAGACTCACCATAGACACGCTGCAAAGAATCGATAATAGCAGAGAATTTCTGATCAAGTTTTGTTAAAAATTTGATAACATCTCTGATCTCAAAAGTTTGCTTTTCCCTGGCTAAAAAAAGCTAATTTCTTGTGAGCAGTCATTTGCTACCTGAAATAAATCAGAAGAATAAATGACGGTTTTGCAGGTATCAGTACACACCAATGATATGATCAAATGTGTTTTGATTTGAAAATTTCCGATAATCATCATCATCATCACTTCACTAACTCTATAATTGAAGAAGGAGAGTTTTTTGAGTATTTGAATAATAATTTCATCTTAGTTTGGTTATGACTTATGTTTTTTTTTATAAAAGTTATTTCTAATAATTCTTTTATAATATACAAAAACAAAATAGTGAAGTTCAGAAATAAATATAAGTATCGAAATTTTGTGAATTTTTTAAGACCCAAAGAATTAAAAATGGTGAAGTTCAGAAAATTTATTTTTATTTATCTTCTTCTATAACTATATTTTAGCAACGTGATATTTTGAAAGGAGGGAAATCTAGTTTAGAATTCCTTTTTAAAATTATTATAATTGGCGAAGTTCAGAAAATTTATAAAATGGTAACCCTGGCTGCTTTTTTTTTAGATTTTAATTTTTAATCTTAGTAGCGAAGCGCAAGTGGGGAGTGGCGAAGCCATTGCCTGGTCTTTTAAGTTAAAGGCTTGCACTAGAACTTTTTGAAGATCCCTCGTGTTAATTTTATTCCCTTCGAACAGTCGCAAGATTTGCATACAGTTTATTTGTGTTTATTTAGGAAAATAAATAATAGCCGTCCTCTTTACAAGTGCTTGAGTTTCGTTAAAAGGTCTTTATAATTTGATAATAAAAGAACTTCAAGACTTCAACATCCACCAGTTTCACACAAAGTGAAGTTGGCGTGGAACGACGCATCTAAAAAATATCAACCCCTCCCACCCCTTTTATTTCCTACTAAGCACAAGGCCGCCCATATTAATGTGGTGCTATACCCTGTACCACCTCGTCCATTCCATAGTTCATCGCTGGCATAAGGCCCCTAACAAGGACCCTCATACCCACTGATCATATACACTATCGGTCAGCCTCTTTCATACGTGGGTTTCTCTCACTCTCGCACCATGACACTAACTCTCGCATGTTCTTTTTGTTAGTCTATTCTATTTGTTAATAAATCTTGGTACATACCCATACAACCTCAGAACATTTTCACTCTCAATCACATTGCCACTCTTCTTCACAGCATAAACATCTCTCCCTAATCACTCCTCTCTCACAAATTGTCGAGAAGGAGAGAGAGAGAGAGAGAGAGAGAGAGAGAGAGAGAGAGAGAGAGACTTCTCCCTACCCCCCCTCCATGCCATAGTCTTACTACCTTACACCAACGTTGGCATCAGCAGACACTCATACAGCCGCTAGACACATTCCACACTCAATCTATTATCATTCACTAACATCATAATCGCTACACATACTTTCCTATCAACTAAGACCTTGTGGCTGCAATCTGCTTCATCTCTACCAATATCATTTTCAATGGTTCCTAGATACTTAAATATAGTATGTTTAAGGGTGACACCAAGGACTTGGATACAACAACCTACCCTATTCTTTCCAAGTACCATTACTTCACTCTTTTCCGCATTCACTTTTAGCCCCGTAATCTCACACACTCTCTAAAAGGTTTCGATCAAAATGTCCAAATCCCTCACTCTCAGCCGCCAACACCAGGTAACCAGCATATATCAACATAGAACCCTTCTCTCATCAGTCCTCATCATTCTCACTCCACTTTCCCTCATTCTTATACATACTTCTCTCAGTAATCCATCCATAAAAATCTTAAACAGCCATTGCGACTTCGCACTGGCTATATTTCAACCAAACACACGTCTTTCTTTCAACATAAATACTCATCACAACATCCAATAGTTTACCACTCACTCCATACATTAGCATCAGCCATAATTCTTCCTACACGATCATAAGTTTTATCCAGATCCATGACAACAGTATGACCTTTATACACCGTTATCCCTTTCTTTTTCACTTCTAAACTCTTCTTCATTCCCAATCAAGCCTCAATTATCCTTCTTATACAGCCAATTAGAATATTTCCCTACCATTTACATTAAGCACTTACCCACCTGTAGATCTTGGATTCACCTTTCTCTCATTTACACTTATACAACGGCACTATTACTTTATTCTTCCAGTCCTCAGGCACTCTTCCACTTTCAAATGCCTTACAACACATATCCCTTCTATAACACAATCAGTACCACTTTTCAGCATTTCAGCGACTATATTATCTACTTAAGCTGCCTTCCCATTTAAATACCTCTCATAGCAATAACAATGTCTTACATGCCACGGTGCCCAACCAGAATTACACCTAGGAAGTCAATCATATTTACCTTTGTATCATCTTCCATACCCACAGTATAAAAATTATCAAAGAATTCTCTCGATCTAATTTGGATTCCTTATTGCCCACAAGTAACCTCGCATTCTCGTTCTTGATGTTCACAACTATTTTCATCCTGTTTCCTTACAATTCTTACTTCCTTCCAGAATAGCTTCCTGTTCCCATCGGGTTCCTCATTCATCTTCTTCCCAAACGCTTCATTTACATCTTTCTTATTATTTTTAATAATACAGCGGCATAGCAAAACAATTATGCATTTTATAGTGGAAGCATTAATTTTGGAGAAGTTATAGAGTAATATGTGATGAATATTTTCAGATATGGAACCACTGGATAGTGAATCTCTGTCAGCGCCATATTGAACTTCGTATTTGCCGCCGTTCAGCATGTGCTAAACTATGTATTTATATTTTTACGATTATATATCTGATTCGAATGATTCAATATACATATTCCGCGTTAAAAAAATCATTTTTGATACTTTTAGAAATTTATTACAATGAAGATGATAGGTAAAATGCATTACACTGAAAAATTAACATACAAATATTCCGAACGTTTCCTTCAACATTCGACTACTGAGGCCGAATCTCTATAGAAATTTGGTTTTAAAAGCCACATCCAAAAGGCAAAGTCAAAGGCATTTAGGTGAATATTTTTTGGCAGTCGCACTTGCTATCTCAGTGGCTTGTGAAATTGCAAGAGTGGATCTCTTGTTATGGCTCCAAAACATTACCCGACTTCATCCACTCCAGTCGCATGGTAGACTTAAAAACAATATTGTAACTTGTCCACAGGTATATCCAGGTTGATAAGTAGCTATCTTTATGTGCTGTAGCAGAGCCGTTTGCGTCGGTAGGAGATTATGAAACGTTCCTTAGGGTGAAAGCCAGAGCTAGGAAGGCGGTTGTCTCGTCCGTAAACAAATTTCATGAAGTCCAGAATGACTTTTGGTTATGACCCCCATAATGAGGAGGATGGTGTAGCAGATTGAATACAACGGAAACAAAAAGGAACTGAACACCATCCTTACCCAAATACCCGCAGTTGGGAACTACCCCAACCCAATGGCTGAAGGAGGAACTGCAGTTATACCTCTTCCACATTGTTCGTTTCGTCCACCTTTACCACATTCTTTAATTTCGAGATTATCTTCTGCTGGGTTCCTGGACATGTAGAAATTGCGGGGAATGAGGGCACCAAAGAGTCCGCAAGTACTGGGCGACCAGACCAGTGTTTTGCGCTTCCTCAAACCGATTACATGTCAGGAATACGGGCAGCCCTTCAGGTGGCTTGGGAAAGAATATGGGGAACGATCGAGGGGAACTTAAAGTTACATGCCATTGCCCCGCGACTGTTCCCATGGACCTACCCCTCAATGCCTCAACGGCTTCAGGTTGCTTTCTGTCGTCTCCAAATTGGACACACTCGCGGGACGCACGACCATTTGATGGAGCGCTCGCCTGCACCTTATTGCGACGACTGCGTTGTCCCTCAGACTGTTCGGCACATTCTTGTTGAATGTCCCAGCCTCGCTGATCTATGTGCACGTTACCTGTCCCGGTACCGGGACGAGCGAGGTCGCTACCGCTTATCCCTTGTACTGGAGTGGTTCGTGCACACATACTTATGGACTATATGACTTTTTGGAGGAGGCTGGCATCCTCCACTTTATTTGACTGTTTTTGTATCTCGCATATTCCTGCGCCGGAGGAAGGCGGGCCTACCCTCGACACTGGAGTGCGCTTCCTTCTTGTTGCCTTTTTGCTGTCTTTTCTAAGTTTGTTGTTGTTTTAGCCTTTGTCCTTTTTTCTCGTTGCTATTTGTTATTTCCATATTGTTATTTGTTTTTTAATCTAGCCTACTGTGGGCTATGTTGTGAGTACAGCGGCTACTTTTGCTCTAGTAGGCAGTCGCCAGATTAGCTCCTAAAAAAAATATCACATTCTTTAAAGATCTTTCCTTAATGCTTTCTTTCTGATACGGCCTCGTTGTTCTCGCGCTTGAAATTTCAAGAAAGAATCTTGTTAGGATATGTAAATGAAACCCGTCTTTGCGTGTAACCTTGTACGGCTCTCAACTTTTCAGGTCCTAGAGCCTTTCTGTTGTGCTGCTATGTAACTTCGATTCTTTCCTATGCCAAAAGTAAACCATAGTACATCTAGTACCCTGTTTCGTTCATTCACTAGAGCAACTGCAAGAATGCCAACATCTGTTTGTGCAGTACGAATGAGTATTTGCGCATGACCACAACCCAAAAGCTTTGGTTTGCACAGTTGTTTGCGTTGAAACAGATTTAACAATTGCCAGTACTATTTTCTGGACCACCACCAAGCATACAACGTCTGGGTACATTAGGGTTTCCAGGCAAACTGACTGTAGCACCATCACCTTTGAGCAGGCATCGTTCTCTTCATGGCGCTGGTCTTGTGTCATTGCAATACAAGACGGACTGTCGTTTGTACAATGAAATGTTAAGATTGAAACTTTGCAGCCACATCAAAATGCTTGTCTGGCGGATCTTTCATCTCATTCAAGTGGAACAGAACCCACATGAATAATGAGTATGTTCTTAAAGCGAAGATCCATTGTCACAGTTCAGCTGGAGCATTATTATCTAGCAAGAAGTTTGATTCTCTAAGTGATATAACACAAATAAAGGTGGTTAGCTCTATGTTGAGAATGGGAGCCCAGTATTGAAACTGGGTGCAGATTTAGAACTTTTCTGAGACCAGACACCAAATCTTAGGGGCTCATGACCATCCCTTTGGGTATCGTTAGTGCATTTCTCATAAGTCTTGTGCGGTAAGATGTTCAGGGTCACTGTTGAATATGATGGGCTTGCCTGGCGCGTGTGACGTGGATAGCCTTTAGGAAAGATTTCGCAGTTCCTAGGTTGGGAATATCGGCTTTTCAAAAGGATTTCTCGACCCGATACCCTGCTGGTAACTGTCTGTCATCTTCAAAACCATCATTTCAATGTAGAGACTGCCGAGGATCATAATAAATTTTCTTCGCAGTAATTTTCAAAATAATTCTAATAAATCTGTTTGGTTATTGCAAACAATGATTGCTCCAAGATCTTTTGTGATACTTTTTTTCGCTGTCCAAGTGCCCTGCAGCCTGACGTACATGTTTTTCCACTCCAGTGGTCTGTACCTGGTGATACCCTTGTCGAAGTTCTTCGTGATAAAAAATACAGTCTATTTGTTAAGCCGTATACTTATGTTGTTTTAGATCTGGTACGCTTTGTTGATCCGGCTGAAGTGCTTGAATCAGTGTCCTAGCCGGAAGACCCCTTTCCGTTATGAGGGTACGTAGCGTCCATTGCAAGATGGATTAGGATAAAAAATGAAGCCTCACAAATGAGTGTCATATAAATCCTAGAAAGTTTTGAGATGGGCACGCAGATAATCATGTAGATGCAAAGTGCACTACGTTGTATCAAGGAATAAGATTTTTATAAAGATAGAAAAAAAGTGCATTGCAGGGCGAAATAGGTTCAACAATGGAGCCTAACGAATGAGTATCAGGTGACTCCTATAAATGGTGGAAACCAGTACGCAAATAATTATGCACATACAAATAATCTAAAATATGTATAGCAGTTTTCATAAATACGAATAACTTTGTGTAAATAATTTCTAACATCTTTGTATAATAATAATGTATAGCTTTCGTCCATGCAAATAATACGACAAAGTGCATTCCAAGGCGGAATAAGTTCGACAATTAAGCTTCACAAATGAGTATCATGTGAATCCTATAAAAGCTTAGAAACTTGCAAAAAATAAGTATGCACATACAAATAATCTAAAATATGTATAACAGTTTTCATAAATAATAATAACTTTGTGGAAATGATATTTAACATCTTTGTAAAATAATGATGCATAACTTTCGTCTATGTAAACAATAATATATATTTTGCTCGAGGCAGCAAGCATATGCACATGTACACACAAATAAACAGTAAAGCGAAGCAAAAAGTGGTTTTCATAGCCACGATAGAAGGTCAGCTGTTCAAACAAGCCTAGTAGCAGGTCCAGAGTCAAAACGATAGTAGCAGACTGTGTTTGCTAACGAGAAACTGAGAAACGCAAAATCGCATCTTTTGTATTTGGGGACAAAATAAAATATCTCTTATCTCCATGGACACGAATTGACACGGAGTGGAATAGGCTCAACAAAACAACATCATTTGATAATAATAGGCCACGCCCACTGTTTTCCACACAAATATATACCGCCAAACTCAGATACTCTGCAGGAGAAAAGGATTAGAAGGAGTCAGAAATAGAACAAGCCAGAAAGAGTCAGGGAGTCAGAGAGAGACGCATAGAGTAATAGGCTCGCTTGAACACACTGCACACCTGTTTCTAATTCTTCTTACGCTGGAACTACCCTAGTTCAACGCCCTAATAAAGAGCCCGAAATTTCTCCGTTTGGGATTCCCTTGCCACCGGTAATCCATATCGATCCTCTTACACAACCTACCTAATATCAAGACTCGGTCAGACGAAGTCCCTGGGCATATTAGTTGCTCTGATTTCCTATCTTCACATATCACAAAGAGTTCCCAGTTGGCTGATACTGGACTGCTAACACCAACAAACATGAACTCCTTCGATATGACTGTTGCCACTAAATTGACTGGCTTGATGCACACAGTTGTTCAAAAACCAAATACACTTCAAATAATAGAAAAGAACTAGTTAGAATTATTGTACTATATTAATTATATATCAAAGTGGTATATTAATTATGTCCCAACAGCCATTAAGTAAAAATATACATATGGGGTGGCCGGCAGTTAGCGTATTATGGGTTCATCGAATGACTCTGAACCTCCCTTTCTTTCTTCTTATAGCTTATTATTTACCTATGTTTTGCAGTATTAGACGGGATCACAGGACAAATACAGTGACGTTGTGAAATCTGAATTATTTATCTGGATCCACCCCTGATTTATGAGAGCTACTTAAATCTACTATTAAGTTGTTCCAGATCGGAAAATGCTTTCGTACCATTACTCCATCTTTGCGCCCAATTTGGTTCTTTCATCATTAAATGCACAATCGTTATCAAAATTGTACCTCTGCTGCTCCATTATAATCCTTTGTTTCACTTTCCTTTTCATCTTCTTGTATGCATTCCACTACATCTCCTTTTCATTCTCCTTCTACTTTCCACCACACATTTCACATCGTCATTTCATTATTCTACATTTTGCTTCCTCTTTCCAGTTCTGGCCCACACGCACACAGTTCTTGCAATACCAAATATCACTTTCTTAAATTTAATTTTCATTTGCTCTACCTCCAAGCTCGCCCTTCTTTCCTCTCTTCTACTCTCAAACAATCTCACATATTCTCCCCTTTCTCTCTATTCAAAACCCTTTCACTTCTGATTCTCCCATACTTTCCTCCTTTCTCACTTCATATCCATACATCAACCATTTGAACCTTACTCAGCACCATATTATTGTAAAATAGTTCCATCCATACTTAGAGTTCTTACAGCTTTCACATCCAATACATCTTATATCATATTCTTTCTTACAGATACAAATCAATCATAGTCTTAACTTCTTTCCCTATCTCTTGCCCAACTAATATGTGTTTAGACACATCCTTGTGCTGAAATAATGTGTTTTGCTACACATAATTTCCTTCAGAGCACAGATCCATACCACCTTTCTATTTTCAGCCTCTGTGAGTGTAGCAACAATTCCAGTTATGTCTTTTATGATTATCTCATCTATTCGTTCATTCATATCTACTACAACTATCAACCGATCTCCATTTCTAACCTAATCCACCACTCGTCTCACGTCATTACAGAACCACTCTTTCCCAACTTCACTGCCATAATTACAGGGGCCATACAATAAAATTACACAGTTTTCCCCTTGCAAACCTCAACTTCACCCTGATAATTCTCGAACTCAAACATTCATACCCAAACATTACACCAGATCGCACTCCATTCATTCCTCACCACACAAGTTCTTGATTTCATTTTATGTTTGTCTCACATCGTGCAAACATCTGTAATCTCCCTCTTTTAATGACATTGACTACCACACCCTCTTTCTCACACATATGACCCTCACATTCCATCTATCCGATTTATACCCTTGCCGTAGATTAACTAGCCTGACAGGACGAGGTCGGCTCCTAGGGTAAGGCTTTCGGTGATGCGGCTTTTCAGGGCATTTTCCAATTTAAGAAATTTTCCCTTTACGATCCATTGGATTTTTAACGTTTTAAAATCGACATTTTTCCTTCTATCTTTGTTTCAAGACCATTGGTTAATGCAAGATTTATCCCTGACGTGTTTCGATGCGCCTTTCTGGAGCATATATTATGTACTTTATCTGTAGATTTTTTATTCGATTAATAAATAAGTTGTAAGCAGAAAACAGGTGTTTTGTTGATAATCTTTTTCTGCCAATTCCAATTTTTAGTTCATCTTTTTTTCGCTTTAAAATATGTGTGATTATAAATTGTAACTTATTTGGGTCGCATAAAATTGAGTATATTATTAAGGATTATTTTTCCTGGTCTAAGTTCGACAATTTTAAACAAATACTTATTTAAAAATGTTTAGGATTAGTTTTTTTTTTAATTTGAGCTCATCGTTCGACAGTCCAATTCCAAGTGATTTAAACCTCGTACATTACACGCGTTCTTGTGATTTTGAAAATGTGTCATTGTTGTGAATTAATAAAAAGATCTTATAATGAGCTATTTTTTGCTGTAGATACAATCATCAGTACTACAAAAACCTTTGCATTGTTTAGTTTTAACCACGTTAACCACGATAAATCACTAATAACTTGATTTAGGAACTCAAAATTGAACTCTTGATTTATGTAGCATAAAACACCTTCAGCCTAACCTATCCTTATTTAATAATAAATGAATACCCTAGAATTACAAATCAAGAAAGGCCCACGTTTTCATGTGTGTAACGATGATTGTGTGATAGCTATAACATCGTAATATTTTGGCAATAACCTAATCCAATTCATTAATATTATTTCTAATGCTTCTAGCATTATAATAATTCACGGTAATAAAACTTTTGGGGGCCAGACTTATTTAATTATATTTTTGATATCAAGGTTTTGGGGTATATTCAATTAAGTTTTAGTACTTTCGGGTTCTCGGTTAGAGTTGATGCTGCCGTGAATTTTGATGGTTTTGCTCAGCGTCAGAAATGCGAAAGTTTTGAGCCTAACACTTATCGATAAGCCTAATCGTCCATTTCCACGACCATGAAATTGGATTCCATCCTTACTCCCAAAACTACTTTAATATAAGTAATTTTCCGATGTATCACAAAATTTACATTAGGTAGTTAGCTTATTTTTTTTAATAAATTACTTACCTTGGCTGCCTGACCTATTTAATATTCTTTCGAGCATATTATCGAGATAATTTCGATTTAAGTTACACCTTTGCGTCTATCCATAATATTCTGTAATAATAATTTATACTATAAAGTTTCGAGAGCTTTTGTAGTCTAAGGGCGTTCTCAGACTTCATCTCACTATCGGTAGAACGTTGGGCGAACGCAGATTAATGAATTCCATTTTTTTATATAAATTTTAAGTTTGGACATGTTCAGACTTAGCAAAATTATTCGACAAGATGCTGATAAATCATACATGATAAATAATACTGAAAAATCTAAGTTAATAAGAGAAGTGAGACTCTTTTGTTTTAAAAAAAGGTTAGAAATGTCAGATGAGACTGTTGATGAGGCAATTTTTAATTGATGTGCAAGAATATAATCTGTAATTCGAGCGTCGTGGTCAAATTTAATGTGGAGAAAAACTGTTCATATCGGAACATGGTAGAAAACAGTGATGAAGTTTTCAAGTTTTATTCCTCAGAAGGGAATATTTGTTTATATAAACATAGACTTTATAAAAATTGATAAGATAAAAGTCATTAAATTTCGATTTAAAAGTATTATCCGCCTGGAAATGAATTGGATCTAGTTAAAAGGAATTATGAGTTTCATCTGGCTGAAGTAACCGCCTGACGCAAAATAAGGAAAGATTTCTTCCTTACTTCCCCAAGAGAAATAAATTGTCTTCTGCAATGCCATCCTTGCATTTCATCTCCAGTTGCGAATAATAGAATATGAACCATAAATTTAGTGTTTTTTTATGTGCAGCTCCATCAGAAGCTTGGAATGTGTTTTATTGCACAATGGTAAGTTAGTAACCACTATGCATCTGTACCAGTTTCTCACTCAATAAAACTTAAAGATGACTATAAAAATATCAAAATGGCTTTAGATAAAATTTTGATACGATAACACCATTAGTATATTTGCATTCACCTAAAGATGGTGAATATCTTGCTTCGAGAACAAAGTAGATATAGGAAATATCGTTGTTTCATGTGTTTGTGGGGGCTAGTAGAGCACAACAAGATCTTCGGGTTAAAGCGATATAACCAACCTTCAGAAGAGAACAGAACCACAGTTGTAGCGAAGCTTGTTAGAAATCCATTGGGTCAAAGAAAAAGTATCATGTTCCATCCGTTTCATATCAATCTTGAACTAATGATATAAGTCCGGTAGGGCCTAGGACAAAGATGACGATTGCTTAAAATTCATTCGCAGATCGTTTATTGGTATGAATAATGAAAATATGTATGAATGATGTTGAAGTTTATGTTTGGGGTAGTTATGTCTTAGTTCTTATTAAACGAAGCGGACAATCATGAAGAATTGGGTGAAAAGATGCTCAATAAATTTAAAAGTATGGATGCTAATATGAGCATAAAATTACAGTTTCTTCACAGCCAATTGTACAGATTTCCATAGAATCTTGATGGTTTTGGTGGTTAACAGTGTAGAGGTTTTATCATGAAAGAAAGATGATAGAGGAAGTGTATCAAGGCATGGAGCATATGTATATGATCACTGGAGACTACTGAGGACTTCGAGTGATTGCGTTATGGGCCATTTGGTAAAATCGTCTATTGGTAAAATCGTCTATTGTGGGGCCATTAACATTTAATTCTTCCTGGTTTACAATATTTAAATTAGGAGTACCCTTGTTCATATTGAACTAATTAATCTATTCACTTCTTTAATACTTGAACTGACTGTTTGTTTATATTTCTATAAAATGAAAATAATGCTTTGGTAATATCGCTTGGTCTATCAGCCGTTATCTTGTGTATTTTGCTCAATTATTTTCCGGAAGAAAACTTTCGACAAGTAAACTCAACGTCATCATTATTCAAAATACTGGAGTGGATCATTGTCATGAAATTGCGTCGATTCTTGTTTAAATTACGTCAAATCTGTATTTAGAGTTTGCTAAAGCGTTTGACAAATTACCATTTAATATTCTACTCTCAAAATTACATATCTAAGTGGACAATAATGGCTTTAATCGAATTAGAAACTGGTTAACAAATAGTAAGCAAATAGATGATCTGCGCCACTCGAGTCTCGTATCGTATCTTTAAAAGATAATGAAATGCACATAAAGATCAGAATGACAATTGCTGGAAAGGCCGATGGTACCAGAGGGCGGACCTCGTTGGGGAGAAGATATCAACTTGCAGTGTGTTTTGATATCAACCAGCGAAAATAGGCTCTTCGAAGTTGCGCGTCAGGAGGATATGGATATGAGTACCTCAATTGGGGACAATAGTACTCCACATCGGGATATGTGACTGTCAGTGCCACCATACGGGCGCTCTCTCTAGCTAGGCATCAATAAATTGTATTGTAGAATACTTCCTTGTCTATGGAAGTGAAAAAGTTATCCATCCTGACCTAACGTGTAAAAAAGGTAACCTAAGAACATTTCAGCAAAACGGGAAAACAATTATGCTCCAGTAATAGCGTAAAATTGGACATTGGACATAACAAGTGAGGAATATAGTAGAAGAGGGTTTTAGTAGGAGAAATAGTGGGGAAATAGGGGAAAAAATAATAGGAAAGCGAAAATGAAAGGTAGAATGAAAGACAGATCCCTGGTGAAAGGGTATCACTGGCTTTCTTTGCGTTTTGGTTTTGTGTTTTTTGATAGCATATGAATATACTATCTGGTAAATGCGCTGGGCATTCGAGCCTTTGTATTAATATACAATATCATTACGTGGCTTTTGGAAGATTTTCATCTTCAGTTCTGGGTGTTTCACACCTAGATTTGGATTTTTGTGTTGTTTAATTGTTTTTTGGCGATATTTCGCACAAAAATTTGGGGAAGTGTTTTTTAAACCAAATTAAGCAAGTGCTAATTCGGTGGCTAAACTCGTTTGGCTTTGTTCATGTTTTTTCTGTGTTATGAATGGGGGTTATTTAGTTTTTAAGTGAACTTTGGGTCGACGTTAAAGTCATTCGGTAGTCTACTGCTTTTGAAACTAATCGGTCGTCTTAAGTTAGGTAAAATGTCGAAGTCGATGTGCTCCAGTACAAACTCGGGAGGGAGGTGCCGGTGCACCTTGTCCCAGATTTTGGCTGCTCTGAGGTGAAGCTCCACGTTTATGGGGGTCATCCCCAGTTCACCATGGAGTTCACTCTGCCTTCTCCCTTATCTCCTTCAGGCTCCCGTAATGATATATACTGCCTTATTCTGAACCCTTTGCAGTTTAAGGACTTGGGTCTTGGAAACTACGTTTATAGGGATCGGGGGGTACAGGAGTTTTGAGCGAATGCACGCATTGTAGATCTTCAGTTTGTTGGAGGTACTCAGGTTTACGAATTTGAAAAATTCACCCAAGTCCCTCCGTGCATTCTGTGTAGTTCTTGCTACATGGCTCCTATACCCACCGGTCGTAATTTGTAGTCCCAGAACCGTGCCCTCCGTGCGGTATGGGATGCGTGCACCCCCCACACGGATGTCTGCCAGAGTCCTTCGGAATAATGGAATTACACGGAACTTTTGGGCATTGGTGGATATCTTCCATCTTCTCTCGAAAGAGTTGATGTTTTCGATTTCCACTGCCGTACTTCGTGCCATGAAATTCGCATTCCGATAAGGCCCCGTACATATCATTGTTATATCATCCGCAAATTGGACGTATAAAGAACCCTCAGTCAAGGGTTGGGGAAGGTCTATGGTGTAGATGTTATAGAGCAGGGGAGAGATGCACCCGCCTTGGGGCACCCCCGCCTCGAGTTCGAACTCAGGGCCGCTAAACTCTTTTATACTCAAAAACGCTCTCCTCTCCATCACATAGTCGCAAAGAATCCTCTCAAGTATGGGATTGAGGCCTAGTTGTAGGATCTTATATTGTAGGCCTCTCCTCCATACCTTGTCAAAGGCCTTTTTGACATCGCGTAGCACCAGATTTGCATGGCGTTTTTCTGATTTTACTTTTGCCAACTTCTCGGTAATTACGGCTAGCGCCGTGTCTGTTCCTCGCTTCGCACGGAAGCCATGTTGCTGGTTGTTATGAGAGTTGTTTCTCTCGAGGAACATGTTTACCCTGTTGGCCAATATCTTCTCCAAGACTTTCCCTGAAAATTCTAGGAGAGATATGGGCCTGAAGTTAGCTGGACTGTCCGGTGGTTTACCGGCTTTTGGAATGAATATCATTTTCGCTACCTTCCAGTGGTCAGGGAAGTATCCCACGTTTAGGCATGCGTTCATGATATTCATGAGCCCCAATAGAATATTGGGCAGGGCTCGAATAAAATTCTCCTTCGTCAGTCCTGTACGCCCCGGTGCTCGCTGTCGGAAGGATTTTAAGGTCATAGAGAGTTCCTCGGCAGTAATTCTACCGCCGAGTCCCTCCATTTCCCTGTTCTGTGATACGCAATGGTGAGAATGCGTTCTGTGTATTTGGTCATTCAGGTCGTTAATAATTTCGTCTTCGAAGTCCAAATCGAAGTCATCATTCTCCTCCGGGGAAATCTTAAATATAGATGCCCAAAAGAGTCTGAATTCCTCTTCGATTCTTTCCACGTCAGAAATTTCAGTGTCGTCACGTATAAGTTTAATAGTCTTTGGTGGCTGTCCGCCTTTTAGTCGTTTTACCGTCTGCCAGAATGTACGTGAGTCAGTTTCTACATTCAGTCCGTCAATCAAATTATTCCAGAGTACACTCTGTTGGTCCCTTATGAGAGTCATTAGTTCGTCGCGCATGAGTCGTGTTTGTCGGTGTGTGTTGATGTTGGGGCCAGTGAGGTTCACTTCATTGATCCGTTCCTTATATTCCCTCGCGAGGGTTTTCATTCTAGGGGTCCATGAGGGGGCAGGGAGAGTTTTATATTTAACTCGGGGGACGGCTTCCTTGTCGGCTTTTAATAGTTTTTCGTTTAATTTATCCAACTCCTCGTCAATTTCTTCAAGGGAGGCATCATTTAAGGGTTCTGGGTTATAACTTTCGAGGAGTTGATTATACTTATCCCAGTTGGCTCGAGCATAGCTCTTTCGCTCTGGGATAGGGATTTGAATGGGGGAGGTTGAGATTTTAATAAGGATAGCCTGGTGGTCGCTGGGAATAGGGGGGCCCGGCTCAATGAAGTAATTATAAGGGAACATATTGCTGGTTAGCACAATATCTGGTTTTGTGGCTGACCTGTGAGTGATATATGTGGGGAAGTCTGGTCCAATTCTAGTCATAATGTTTCTATCAATAAGTGTCTCGAGATTCCTGCCTGCTGGGTTGGTCGACGTATAACCGGAGGCAGCGCTTCTTGCATTGAGGTCACCGGCAAAGAGAACGGTTCTGCCGTGACCACATAACTGCAAGAAGTTTGGGAGGGGTAAATACCCTTTCCTTGGGGGTTGGTACCCCGTTGCCAGGACCAGGGGTCCCACTGCCGTACGGACCTCCGCAGCAAGGTAAGATTCGTCGAGTCCACTTATTGATCTGAAGTCAAGACCTCTTTTCACAGCTATGGCGCATCCGTCGAAACGTTCTCCGCTGTGATTTTTGGTCAAGACTTCGTAGGGAAAGATCTTTATTGGTTTAGCGTCGTTTATTCCATGTTCGGAAATAAATATAACTTCTGGGTCACTTTGTCTTAATACGTTTCCGTATAATATTTTTTTGTTTGTCCATCCGTCACAGTTCAAATATAAAATTTTTAAAGTCGTCATTTTGTAGTTCACTTAAGGGTTTTCGAGTGTAATATAATGTTTTTTAGGACTTTATTCTCTTACGAGTTTAGGTCCTTGTGGAGTGTTTGGGGGCGTTATGGTTTTTCCTGTACGTTTTTTCCTGTATTCGCCGTCGGTAAGGGTTATAAAGGAGTCCGGAGTCAGTTTGATCAGGCCTTGGAGTAAAGCCTCCTCGACCTGTTTTTCACTGAGCTTGTCCGAGGTGAATTCCCATTTGTATATTCCGGCTATTAAGCCTTCGGATACATCAAGGGCATCCATCTCCTTAGGAAAAGGGGACCTTTCAGCAGCGAATACCTTCAAGTTAATTTTTCTTGAATGGTATGCGTGCCTGGATTCCCTCTTACAAGAAGAGGACGATCTCGGGCGTCTCTGGGGCTGCGAGGTTTTACGTGAGCGGGGCGAACGTGCCCCTTCCTCGGCTCTCGCAACTCCAGTCTCCGTGCTCTCGTTATTCACCTTTGTGGGTGTGATTGCGTGGGTAGTTTTGTTTTTCGTAGTTTCTTTGGGTTGTTTCTGTTCGGTGCGTGCTTTCGCAGCCTGGATCCTGGGGTCTCTGGAGGAAGCTGAGGTTGTGGCATTACTGGGGGTTGGGAGATTCTGACAATTAGTCTCGCACTGAGGTTTGAGACTAATTTTCAGGATCTCTTCTGACCGCGGGTTCGAGGGGAACCACATCTTCTCCATTCCATTATTTGTCAGCATCTTATTAAGCTCATCTGCAAAGCACCCCAGGGAGGAGAGATTCGCAATATGAGCATAATATATACAACACATAATTTTTGTCGAGTTTTCATTTTCGACGTGGAGATATGTAGGGTTCGCTTTTGACTCCGCTACCGCAGCTTTTGCGACCTTGGCATATGTAGTGTTGGCTTTTTTTTCCTCTTCAGTTCGTTTTTGTGTGGCTTTGTTTTTCAAGATCTGTTTTTTGATGGGGCAGGCCATGGAGAGTGTCTTATGTTCCCCCGCGCAGTTCAGACACTTCATGGTGGTGCTCTTACAGCTCCTCCAGAAGTGGTTGTCCGATGCACAGATTGAACACAAGGTGGCATTCCCTTTGGGGCAGTTGGCTGTGGTGTGCTCCTCATACTTGTAGCATTTGAAGCACATTTGGAGGTCGATAAACTCCTCACGTTCGATCTGCTCGGGGCAGATTCGAACGTTAAAGAGGAGCATACCGCGCTCCGTAGCCTTAACCGCCATTGCCGAATCCGTAAAAACAATCTTGAAGACATGCGTGTAATCCTTAAATTTAAGGACTTCCGCTATTTTAGCCCAGGGGTGGTTTTTTTCAACCTCAGCATGAATTTCTTCAATGCTGTGGCTGCCAACCCAAGGATCGAGGCGCCGAAGAATGATGCTGCGATGTGTTTTGATTTGTGGAGGCGTGTGGGGTCTAAGGTTTATCTTTTTTAACGACTCTGCCGCTTTTTGAGAGGTGAGGACCTCGCAGTCACTCTCCTTTTGGCAGATAGCCGAGTAGCCATTATATGTGTCGATGAGTCGTACTAGGGTTACCCCTAGCTCCCCATGGGTGATTGCGAAGACATCTCCCCGATCTGGCTTAGGGCCATCGGAGAGAGTCCTCAGCGGTATCCGCCGAGTCTCCCTCATTTAAGTCTCCATTTCCGCATGGGAGCTGAAGAGATAAAAGAATATGCGAAGACTCGGAGTGTGTGGCTGTGTTCGTGTGTGTGAGTACGTAATATTTATCACCAGTGAGAAAGAATAGATAAAAAAAAGAAGTAATCCCTGTCCAAAGCAAAAAAAAACCGATCAAAATGGCACTTTACCTTGGGTGCAGGCGCTTCTCGAGGGCCTGCAGGTCTCCGGTCCACCACAAAGGGAGTCCGGTGTGGAAAATGGAGCGGGAGGGCGGAAGCAAGTTCACCCTCGCTACCGACGCACGAAGCGAGTGAAATTCCACTTTTTACGCGTAAGAACGCAATGACAATTCTGTACGTAGGCTGATTCAGTATTCCCGGGTGAGCAATCACCAAACGCGCGAAAACACAATTCACTAATAATGTGCGAAAACAAACTTAAGGTTGGCTTTATCAAAAGTCACGAGTGAGAAGAGCAAGACTTACTCAGGCAAGCAAAGCAGTCAATAGCGTAAAAGCCTTCCACATCAACCAATATATACACTCAAAGCCAACAAATACCCCCTCCTTCATTTAGCCCTACTTTTCACCATGCTTCACATTCACTCATAAACAAAACCATATTTAGCGTGTTTCGAGTGCATTACTTATCGATTCCTATCCGAATGCAAAGCCTTAGAGACTCCTTTTATTACGCGGGTCTCTATTTTCCATATAAATGAAACCTCGCCAAGGCAAGACGAAGGAGTGTAGGGGGAGAAGAGAGGTAGGCCTATCTGAAGATATCGTTAAAAACTTTCGATTTAATTGAATTCAGAGAAGTGAATAGGGGATGAGGAAACAAGAGCCGTGTTTTTGGAAAGAAGGGCAGACTTCTTGGAAAGAGGACGCTAATCTTGTACTCCAAACCATTTCTCTTTTCTTGAGCAATCGTGAGTGTTCTTTAGTATTTTTGAGTGCTTTTGTGGAGCGTTGAGTACTAATAAAGTGCAGTTTGAATTTCTTGAGTACTTGAAGTATTACTTTTATTACGAGTACTCCTCTAGACTAAAAGATTTAAGGTTCTATTCAAAAATATGCTCTTTTGTATATTCTTATTCCGTGAATTGGAAGATGATGGCAGATACGTCTTTTCAATTACATGGACATCACTGTCTTAGCCGGGTGACATCGGAGGAGAAGCCGGTTTGGAATCTCTAGTTCTGGAGCCATGATTATTATTATCATTATTAATTAGTTACAACTAAGAAGAGAAAATACACGAAGGCATCTCCACCAGAGAGTATGTAAGGTCGGGATAAATCTGTACAAGAAGTGATGAATATGGACGAAGTGGAAGTGTGTGGAAGATCCACTCGCGGGCGAAGAACCGGAAGGGAACGCAATTCTAAAGATGTGAGCAAAGGCAAAGTTGCCTTTGGTACTTCTGAAATCCGGGCACCTTGCAGGAAGCCTCATTGAGAACAGGTTCTATCAAGGCGGATAGAGGGGAGGAGGGAGAGAGAGAGAGAGAGAAAAAGAAGATATTTTTTAGCGCCCATTTGGCGATTGCCAACAGGAGCATAAGTTATCCTAATTAAAAAGAAATCAGCTTAGACCTAGGCTCTTTCAATTTCTAATAAATAACAAATACTAAACAAAAAAAGGCATAGAAATAAAAGCGAATACCAAACACCCCCCAAATCGCAAAAACAAGAAACGAATCATAATAAAGGAGAAGAAGAAGAAGGAGAAGAAGGAATGACGTTCCAGCATGGAGCATACGACCAATACCAAAATGAGTTAAATAAAATAGAGGAGGTCAGCCTTCTACAGGAAGTCAAATAATCAAACAATTTTTGATACACGAATCTGTCCCGAGCGCAAGGGACAAGCGAGACAAGGACGTATGCGAACATTAATTAGACCGAGACATTCAACGAGAATGTGCCGAACCATATAAAGGACAACTCAGTACGATACAGTGGAGTGCCCCATCAACTGGTTGTAGGTTCCGCAAGTGTGTCCAATTTGAAGATGACAGTAAGCCAAATGACGCCGTCGTGGCATGGTAGGTAGATCCAGGGAAACAGTCGCAGTGCGATGCCCCTTAGTTTTAAGTTTCCCTCAGCCGTTTCCCATCTTCTTATCTAAGCACCCTAGAGTTCTGACCTGATTCCTATCATGCAGTCTGTGTGAAGAAAAGTGAAACACTGGACTAGTAGTAAAATCCTCGCAGACTCTTTGGCGCCCTCATCGGTGCGCAGATTCCCGCAATTCCCAAATGTTCAGGAACCCAGCAGTAGATAGTCATAACATCCTCCCAGCTCGCAGGTACCGAGGCGTCAGAGATACCACAAACAAAGAAGTAGAGAGATTCTGATGCGTTAAGAGCAATCAGAAGTGAGCATAATGCCTTATTTCCCGTGCCAAGTGGTGTATTGCAACCAGTTTGGCCGTAAAGAAAGACTTAGCGCCTGGTAGAGCCCCACTAACTTCAAAAAGAGGGGATACAGCGTGGAAACCGGCCATATTCTGGCACTTCGAGGTATCCATGTACACTGGTACGGAGCCAGCGTGGCAGGTAGTGTAATCAGAGAAGGCGGAATGGCCCTGTGGAAGCGATGGGAGCAGAGGCGCGGGGTAAAGGAGACAAATGTCGTAGCCTCCTATGTGGCATCCTGATCAGATTCAGGGGTGACAGATGCCCGAGCGCTACACTGAGCTCTCGACCAGTTTCCTAGCCCTAATAACAAACGGCTTAGGGTATAACTGGCGTCTTTTGGGGAAAATAGCACCACCGAGATCGGCCACGGATACAGTGAGAGCCGTTTGCGATTTAGGGAAACGCCAGGCGAGAGTACAAGCGCATAATGCACTGTGTACGGTACAGAGCGAATGGCATCTCCCCAGCATCGACAAAAGGGTTTCAATGGGGGGTAAGCGGAAGGCACAATGCGCCAGACCAGGACCAGTGTGGTAGATAGACTCCACCTTCCGCAATACCCGCTCGACTGCGGATGCGTAAAGCTCGCATCCTATGTCAAGCTCCGAACGAACAATGGGCTGAACATCACTGAACGAAGAATGTCCATGTGCAAGAGAACATAAGGCTGAGAATATGGGCTTCCTAGGTGAGGCGTTGGTCGAAATTAAGACCAAGAAAACTGTGTGAATCGACCACTTCCACCCAAACCTCGTTTAAGAGTAAGATCAGAGCCTGGTATGGGTGAAGCCGTGGATGGCGGCAAAAGTGCACTGCCTTAGGTTGGCCAACGAAAACTTAAATCTATGCGCTTTGGCATGGAGAGAGATGCAGTTCAATCCTGTTGGAGTCGAAGCTCTATAGTTGGCATCTGCGCCGTCCCCAAAATAGTTTGAAAGGTCGTCCACATACAGCATAGCGGGAACATCTTCCGGTAGCACCAAAGTGATGATGTTGATGCTTAGGTGAAAAGGTGTGACTTTGAGAACACTTCCCTGCGGGGACACGCCCTTCCTACCCCGTTTGATCGGAGAATGCTCTCCCCCACACTTAAGGGGACTCGACGATCTCAGGATTTCAGACATTAAAATTGGGAGGCGTCTGCTCGGCCGCATTGTTTGGAAGATCCCTATGATCCCGTATCACCACATGGTATTATAGACCCGCTCCAAATCGAAAAATACGAGCGGTGTGCCGTCTACGAAGGGAGTCATCTTAGATAGCATTTTCCAATTGAAACAGAGCATACGACGTAAAGTGAAATTTGCAGAAGCCTCGCTGTGCGTAATACAGGTGACCTCGCTGTTCAGGAGAAAGCTACTCTAGCATTTACCTATATCATTAGCTGCAAAACAAAGTCTGTTAGAGAGATTGTGCGGAATTCAACCGGAGTAGAGTGCTCCCTCCCGTTCTGTGAAAAGTGAGCACAATAGCTATTCCACCTGAGTCTGAGAAAATAACCTTTGTCCAGATCCTGTTGAACAGATCTGACAGAAATGCCATGCCTTGGTCTCATAGGTGTCGAAGGATTGCCTACGGGTCATCGTCCCGAACAGAGGCCTTGTCCACCACTGGAGGTAAAGTCCAGTCTGGGGCCTTCAGCGACATCACAACGTGCAATGAATGCTGTGGGAGCAGCATCTAGGGTAGAGAATGCGTAGAAAGTGGTCCGAGATTTTGGTAACGTTTTCCTGTAAATCGGGATGGGGGTCCTGCGAAAACTTGTCCCGATTCCTTTTGACTCATTTCCAACCTTCTGAAAGAGTCGTCTTCCCGTTAAATTAAGACGAGTATGTCCATCAAGAGGAGCTGAAAGCGTACTTAAAAATATACTGGGACCTAGCCATAACGGCGAAAACGTTCAGGCCAGACTTATAGCGCATGATGTAGGTATATCACTTCTGTCTGAGTGCCATTTCACATTCGGCCGACCACTAATTAATCAGACGGCATGAAAAACGACGGGACCTTCTTGAAATATAGTTAGACCTACGGTAATACGATTTCCAAGTAAGAACTAAACGGTCAAATCCACCGACTAAAACTCTTCAACTGAGACAGAGAAACCAGTCATTTCACGAAATGCGGACCACCCGCCCTTTCTAACAAGCACAGGGGCGGGTTTTCAGGCAGCAGCCGCCCAGAAAATAATATTTGTATCGGACAGATCAAGGTAGGAAAATGAAGCAGTTCTTTGACTTTGATGCGTAAACTGATCCACAACTCGTCGATCAGCCGGCAATAACCTGACCCATGAGATTGATCCTGTTTTCCACCAGAGTGATGTATACCGTTGAAATCCAGAAGGAGGAGAAAGGCCCTAGGCAACTGTGCGATCCAAATTCAGGCTGTGCATCCGGAGAGCAGAGGGACAGATCGATGCAGGAAAATAAAGCAGCTCTAGGACTTTAGAAATAGAAGAACGGTGACATCATACTATGTGTAAATCGCGTATTATCAGGCCGGGCCCTATCCCGCGATGGTGGGATCGCAAAGCACCTGCACCCTTAGAGGATGTGCAAAGTACGCTGGCCCAGCATGACATTTTTAAAAAGATGGCTCAAGGGGAATGGGAGTAGTAGATGAGCCTCTACAGCTCCTCTCAGTAGCTCGGAGACCGCGGAAATTTCATTGACGGATTATGCACTCTAGGCCTAGCTCAGAGATTTCAGATCCCTCTTCGAAGACTATTTGCACGAGAATGGCCGTACGCTTCATTGAGGAAGAAATAGGGGCGCTGTAGGCAGAACAAGGCCATGAATTCTCTGTCGCCTTCTAAGCCTTATCGTGGGAGGCTTGGTGTGCAGGGCAGCTTCGGAGGTGGGAGTCGCTCATGCGTCTCCTAGTCGCTCAGTCCAGCAACTTTGGGAGAGGGAAAGGAGCCGAAGCTCATTTGGTGCTTTTCTCCTTTTCGGGGACAGTTTTAGAAACCCTAGAAGATGGAAAACGGTCTAATGAGACCTTCTGTGGGTTTACGTCCTTTGATGGAACTAATGACTCAGTGGAGGCGCGCAACCGTTCAGTCTTAGGGAAAACGGCCACAGATGGCATGGGGGTCACACCTAGATGTGGTGGGGTAAATAAAAATCGCAGAAGGGTTACGAATGGGCGCGGAAGCATGGTCTTTGTAGGTTTGGAGGGGAAAAGAGCAGAGGGTGCCATTTTTACACAAATTAAAGACTAAGACGGTCCAAGTGTCGCTGGGCGGATGAACAATCCGCACCCTTAACGGTGAGAAGTCCTTTCTTCAGGAGATACGCTCCACAATGCTAAAGGGCAGCTCACTGCAATTGAAATACTTCGACATTCACTACAAGAACTTATCTTTTACGACAGTGGAGCAATTTATACAGACTTCGGGCAAACTCGACATTGCACGTCTACAAGAGCGATTTGTATGGCAGTACCGGTAGCAGTAATAGCCTTTCCGTGACAGTGGCACGAATGCCTTAACGCGATAGCGATACCAACCGGCACGCACCGAGTCAGGGAGCCAGTCACGGTCAAACATGACGAAGAGTGTAGGGGTGAGTCCCGAGTCCCCATCCCGCTTTCCTATCACACATTCGACATTGACCTTTCCTTGATCAGCCAGTTCTTTGGTGATGTCTTCTCAGGAGTAGTCTACGAGTTCGCTCGCATAAACCACTCCTTTCACAAAAGTCATGGTACAGTAAGGAGCCTTCTGTCGATAGCTCCCTTCTGAGATACGTATCACACTCGGCTCTCTACCAGTCAAACTAGATAATGCTCTCGTCTTATGGAGCATATGGTCTTTGGCTAACGTGCTGTCATCTGTAAAGCGAATACCTAGAAAGTGTTTAAAACTAGGGGAAAAAAATCAAGATAGTCTCTGAATAAAGTATCCCTACCTAATCGAGGTGTCGCTAAACTCACTTACGATACTTTTAGTTTTCGTCTGGTTCTGAGTCTTACTAGTTGGTTTTGGTCTGGTTGCTTGCCAAAACCGCAGCGGACCCGTCCGCCTCCTGAGAACACCACGGAGGGAGAGGAACTCCTAGTCCCCTTGGATTTCTCCTTCTCATTCTCTTTCTTCTTTAGAGGGGATGGCAAGGAGTAACCATACTTCCCCCATCCCCCTGAACTGAATGATTGGCCTAAGCAAAATCCTTCTTCGAAATGAGGAAGAACCATCGCCATCAAGAGGGCATCGATGGGGGAAAATAGGTCCTTCCATTTCTTGTGAGTCATCGGGGGACCGTACCATCTGAGTCAAGCTGAGAGGGGCGGACTCAATTCCAGGTTCTTCCCCGTGAAAGACCCTGTCATCTCCGGGGGAGTCACATATGAGACCATCTTCACCTCAGGAGGAGGCTCCAACCAACCATCCCTGCGTAGGTGTCAAGTATGCGGAACAGAGACTCAAAAGGCCTATGGCCCGTCACGAGTGTCTCTGTGTCAGACATGCCTACCTGCGTTGGGAAGAAATGTTGAGGGTCCTTCCGGCTCCCATTAACGTGAAAAACCTAGGATCGATGAGGTACTTTGGTAAAGCCCAAGGGACGACGGCGCCTCTTACCCCACTAAATAAGTTGAGGTGGTACCCTTGCTTCCATCGGACTGGCCGTGAACCAAGGTAGCGCATCTATTACCTCGCTCTGTTCTTGGCAGGCCCCTGAGAAAGCAATTGGGGCATCGTCGCAGGTAAAAAGTCTCTTTGCGAGCTCGAAAAGGAAGAGGGGGCAACCCGCCTCGAGTATATCATAATTTGAGAGGGAGAAGCATCCTCTCAACTTAGAGAATCTTCGGTGAAGGTCCCTGAGAAAGTCTGTGCGTCGGATCCGACTTAGTCACAGGCCTCGGAGAGGTCGAGATCACCACGCCCAGCATTCCTGTGGTGCAAAATTCTTTTCGTTATCCAAAAGGAGAGTAGCCGTAACCGCAGAGCTCCCTAAGCAGTGCAAGATGGGGGCCAGCGGTAGGGTAAAGGAAGAATGAAGAGAGGCTAAGGGAGAATAGAGAAGAGGAGAGAAGAAGAAGAAGAAAGAGGGAGAGGGAGAGGGAGAGAAGAGGGAGTAATATACGATT
Organism: Ceratothoa steindachneri; assembly: GCA_963969495.1. NCBI lineage: Eukaryota > Metazoa > Arthropoda > Malacostraca > Isopoda > Cymothoidae > Ceratothoa > Ceratothoa steindachneri. The sequence continues at coordinate 25,719,581 of OZ018329.1, forward strand.
TCCAATTACCGTAAGCTTGGGATGATCCAGACACAGCCAATTCCCAAGGTTGGATTTGAGCGGACAAAGATCGAGATCTGGTAAAGATTTTGTTCGGAAAGGGCTCTTTTTAATATTGGGATAAGAGCTTCCTCCCCCCCCCCCCCACCTACCTCCAATATAGGCTGGGGTTCATGTTGCGGAATTCGCGTCCGCGGCATAAATCGCACCAAAGACTCGTCTCCACCGTTTATATCCCTAAAACGACTTCCAAAAGCTTCACGATTACTTTTCGTGGAATTCAGAATCTATTTAAGAGAGGGGATAAAGAGTGCTGTTGGGGAAACATTCCTCCCCTTATTCTCTCTCTCTCACACACACGCAAACACTATTTGATTGCTTTCACTTCATCGTCGTTCCATCTTTCTTCTCTCTCACTTCCAGAATCTTACCTCCCGCATTCTCTGCTTATAATACTTTTATTTTCGGAATAATGTTTAGTTTATTACCTACATTCACCCCTCTGTCCCCTCTTTGACTTCTCCCCTCTCTCTCTCTTTCATCTCCTCCCTCCTTTTCACCCCCATCTTTGAGAGGGAAATTGCCTCTTCTCCTTAGCACTTAATCTCGAGCCCAGGATTTTCCCGAGTACTCACAAAACTTCACCTCCCATGATTATTGGAATTTCCTTTTGTTCTCTTCATTAACTCTGTTCTTTGTTTAGTCTCGTAATTTAATTCTTCCATTTCTCGACCTTATTTTCTCCACTAATTCCTACTATCCATTCTTCTTCCTATATATTCGTTAATTCATGCCAGATTTTCCATTCCCGTTGCCGCGTTTAAATACTTGAGACCTCTCCAATCATTAAGGATTTTTCTGTAATATTTTATTTAATTATTTATTTATATTTCCCCTTGAATAATCTATAATGATTCGGACATCGTCATAATCTTAAGAACATTAATTCTTCTTTCAAATTTTTTATCACCTATTATTTTTTCAGGATCTCTTCACCTTTTCCCCCTGTGTAGATTGTTACACTTGATACCTAGAAGAGCTGTAAGTCCACAGGGGCTTGAGTGCCACTTAGGAAGGCCCCGTCATTGTGTTTATTTGAACTCAGATGGGGGCTGTGAAAGTTGTGGGTGCTCTTTATCCTCGCCCACTCTCAGCGCTATTTAACCTTTTTATTATTAGTATGTTAGAGGATGCCCCTCGAATGACCACCGTGAGAAGAAGCACCTCAAGCCCCAGACCACGTGCTCCTTGGCGTGGGAATTTTAGAATCAACGAGAAGTAAACTGCCTCGCACCGAGTCTCCTGACCCGACTGTATTTACTTAAGTGGGACGCACACATCGCTCTCCCTCTTCCACGATAACGCCGAGTTCTCCTCTAACTAGGCCTCTCAAACATTTCCTTTCCCCACGAACGCGACGCGCCCATACAAGCTCAACCCCATATCCTGAGGCAAATTTGCTGTTCAATTCAACCCCTTATCTCGAAATAAGTTTGCACAGACTGGCGTCGTGAATTCTATTGAGAGGGCTATGCCCTAGGGCTATCTACCGGACCAGCCATACGGCTATTTAACCCTGCGTCCACCATTCCTCGAGGAGATTAAGAGTTTGTCAGTACCTCCGCTTAGACCGTTTGTCTGTTTTTCGCGAAGTCTCGTAACCCCTGTTCGAATCGTACCTCGTCGTTAAGATCTCACCCGCAGATCACCCTTCGCGAAGCTTATCGAGTCATCTTCTTTCAGGAGAACTGTGCGGCCCGCCTCATCTCGCACCTCCATTCAAGACTCACGTTCCCCGTGCCGCCGAACAGTCTCTCGTGTTTGAGATCACATCTCTCCGAAGCAGAGAAAATCTCATTCTTCTGCAAGAAGTACTCAAACCTCCATCTTCGAGTCCTCCTCGTCAACAGCCTCAGAAATGTCTCCTCGAAGACCCGTCCCGTTGGTCTTTTCCCTCAGAACAACTCTATGCTTCAAGGTAAAACGATTTTGCTTTGTAATCCCATGATTACACTCCCCGTCATTCGTTACCTGCATCCCCTTTTTAATATTAACTCCCTGCTCAAACTTAAATAATATCCATTATTCGGATTAACAATAGTTTCGCACTCCCCGCTTAACTCTGTCACATTTTAAATTATCACGATCAAATTAACTATTCCTTTTAAAGCCTAACTTGTTCCCTTATATATATATATATATATATATATATATATATATATATATATATATATATATATATATATATATATATATATATATATATATATATATATATATATATATATATATATATATATATATATATATATATACATACATACATACATATATATGATGAAAATTAATGCAATATCGCAAGAAAAGATGAGAAATTAAACCACATTCTCCGAAGACAATTTAATTCAGAACAGTTTCGGTGTATCTCACACCCTTTTTCAACTGACACTGGGCAGAAAATATAAGAGAAATGCATATAAGCCTAACACAAGATCCCCTCTTTTTCCCCCAATCCCCTACTTGTGGCTAATCAGGGGGGGGGGAGAGGTAGTCCTAAACATATTGAAGGGCTGGCATTTTACTATTTTGTTTATTTGCGATTGGGGAAAAAGAGGGGATCTTGTGTTATGCTTATATGCATTTTTCTTATATTTTCTGCCCAGTGTCAATTGAAAAAGGGTGTGAGATACACCGAAACTGTTCTGAATTAAATTGTCTTCGGAGAATGTGGTTTAATTCCTCATACATATATATATTTCCCTGTTTATTATTTGTATTAAAATTAAATTTTTGTGTCTTGATCTTTATATATCCTTGTACTGCAACTTAGCAAGCCAGTAGATAAATCACGGCGAATTATAAACGCACTCATCGAGGAGGTGGCCTTCCACTCCTTGTTTTGTTCCAAAGCCTATCGCAGACGGCCTCGTGTCGGCTATCTGCCCGCACAAGTGTACGCGCCCTTACACCGAAAGGATCTACATAGGCATACCTCGAAATAGTAGTAGTCATTATTTTAGCATTATTATATTATTATTATTATGCTTGCCCGGCGCAATTTCATCCTCCTTTGAGCCTTAGTCAAGTAGCGGTGTATAACGTGAGGTCCTTTCCTGCTGTGAAGGTCGAATGTCCACTGGCTAAGGAAAGTATTATGTACGGGTTGGATTGTGTTGTTGACTCTGCTCACCTTCTTCCAGGAGACCCATAAAGGTGGCTACGTTGGCACCATGCTCTATGGTTAAAGCTCAACTCAAATACAATGTCACCTAAATGGCGAACTGGGTTGGGAAAAACCATCAACGCTAGACCTGGACCGAGTATGAGTAAATGATGACATTCTGGAATTTATGATCCAATGGAGCCTTTTCTCTTAACCTACCAAGTCATTGGGAGGTAATGGTAGTTACTTGACATGAGTTCCTTTTTCTATTTACTTATAATATGGGTACAATAGAAGGCAATACTTCGGATTTACTTCCAAGCGCGGCCTCACCATCCCTAGGTGTCGGGGATGACAAAGCATCACGAGACACCTCTTCGACCGTTGGATGGGGGTCCCCTATCACCATCCGTATGTGGCAAAGGTGCTTCTTTCTTTGGAGCTGCCTTCATGCAGCTTCACCTCTGAAAAAGAGGTGCCTTTGTGCTTTTTCGGGGGCCCCTCCAACACTAATCTACCGGAAAAGAGGTTTACTCCTCTCTTACCCCTACGGGTGCGGTGGATTCTCCCCTTACTCGCATTTTTGGAGGAGCCGTCTTGGGACTCCATCTCCCTACCAGCGGCAGCCACTCCTTTACTATCCCAGGGGAGTGCCGATAGTACAGACAGGCGGCTCAAAATTGACCACTCCTGGTGAAAACAGCTCGATAGGTCAAACTCATTTGGTAAGGCACATCGGTCCGTGCCCCCAACACTCATGCAGTCATACATTTATAGTTTGATAGGGGTTGGCGTGCCTGCCATCCCTCAATTACCCCTCTTCCCGGTTGGAAGTCAGTTCGCCGGCCAGAGACACGACAAAAGCTACCTCGAATAGGAACTGCGGTGCCTTGGAGGGCAAGATGGCCACATGGAGGCCCTCTAAGATGGACAGAGTCCTGGAGGTGACCCAGCCCCAGATGGCACGATTTTCCATGCGGTGGAACTTGCGATCGGTGCGAAACACTGAACCTGAGTCCGCCCCTATGCAAGCTTCTCAGACGGCTAAGCACCCCAAGGACTCGGAAGAAGAGGAGTGGCCTCGTCCTCGCCTGGTGCCTCTTTGGCAGCTAAAAACTTCATAGAGAAGGATCTTGCTGATGCCGGTCCGTCTGGCCTAGGGGCTAATTCTTGCGGGAAAGAGAAGCGGATTCTCCACTCCTCCTCTACCCAAAAGAAAAGAAGCAAGAATAAGACAGAGAACTAAAGATTTCTGTCCCTCAGCAGGGGGTTCAGGGTACCTACGGGTCCGCTGCCGTTTAGGCAAGCGACCATGCCAAAATCGGCCGGTCAGGCCACGAGGCACCCTCGGGTGGGGGAGGGGGATAGACTAAGACCAAAGTCGCAAGTGCGCTGAGCAGAACCTCGATCAAGCCTCAGCCTTTCATTGAAAGATACCTGGTGTTATCGAGTCAACTGGCCTTAAACGCTTTCTGCTTATTTATCCCACGTGGCAGTACGTTGGCTAGGGGGAATATGATCGATCAGAGAAGAGCATTAGCTAGCTTGATTGGTAGAGAGCCGAAAGTGATTTGTTTCTCAGGGGAGAGCCTTCTGGCAAATGCACCTGGCCCTTCCAAGGCTTCCAGGATTATTGTCCTTCTGACACTTAATGGTTCGCTGGTGAGTGTGAGACTGCACTCTACCATTAACTCCGTTAAATGAGTGGTTTATGTGAGGAAACTCGTGGGGTATTTTATAGAAGGCATCACCTTAGAGCTCTCCGACCATAGGGCGGTCAATGTCTAACATGAGATGAGAAAACAAGGAGACGTCTCGAGACCCACCCCAATATTATTCGTCGCGTTCAATCGTAATAGGCTTTCTGAATATGTGATGGTCGGTTGTTATCTCTATTGCGTCAAGGAATTCGTGCTACTGCTGCGGAAATAATACTACTGCCATCGCTTTTGTAGACGTGCATAGTTGGGTTTTCCGAATATTGTGTAAGTTGTTCGAAGGCCAAACACGATAAATCCCTATCGTGTATGGCCAAGTGTGTCAATTGTGGAGAGCCGGAAGTAGTTTTTCGAAGTAATGTGGTGGGTATCTTCTGGAGAAGGCGCGAAGCTAAGGAATTGGCCCCGGCAAGCAGGGCTCTGCCTGGAGCGTCTTATGCCTTATTTTTTTTTAAATGCTCCCTCTGTTCCTTGTCACTCCATGCACGCATACAAGGTCATTTCCACGCACATTCGAAAGCCTTCTTCAACATCTACCCAATCCAGACGCTTTCCTTGGAGAGTTGGAGCATGAAGGGTTAATACCCTAGGCTAAAACCAGCCCCCTTCCTCCAGCGTGACCGTTTGCCGTAAGGCGTAACAGCGACGTCATCCAACGAGTCGTTAGAGTCACAGGATGCAACACCCGTGAAAGTGGTCATGAGGCAATCTTCCGGCGTTGCTAAAGCTGCCCCCTGAAAGGAGGACAGCACCAAAGGAGCTTCGGCTCCTATGCCTACACTCAAGACTGGATTGGGTGGCTCGAAAAAGGGTGGATCTCGAAGGAGGGACTCCTGCCCCTGAAGCTGCCTCACACGCCATATTTTTCGATGTGGAGGGAAGAAAAGACTCTCATAGTGAGTCCAACCTCACCCGATAACTCCTCAAAGCCAACAGCGCCTTTAGCTCTTTGTTCAACCAAAAGTGCACGGAGTTCTGTCTGCGGGAAGCTTATAAACATTCCGGTAAGGGTCTTCTCTCCAATGAGGTCCTCGCATTTCGTCTCCTACCGTTCCTTGTTACCTATGCTTTTGCATAAAACCGTGCTGGGCACGTGACTCCTATCTACCATCGCGAGATACAAGAGTTTTGCGACCCCATCACCACGGGATGAGCGATTTACATACGTCATTATGTTTCAATTCTTCTCTTTGCTTTAAATACATCCTTTCATGCAGATGAAGTGCAGCTGCACCTAGATAGGAAGTATACAGGTTTCACGCAGTTTATAGGTGGTCATCAGATTATAAGTTTCACGCAGTTTATATGTGGTCACCAGTTTTGGGGTGACGATGGGTTTCCAGTGTATGAGTGTCGGGCTAAGGTGGTTAAGGCGTCCCTACAGTCGAGTATGGTCTGACTCCAAAGGGTTCTTTCGGGTAATCCGCTTGTAGGCTGGGTTCGAATGGCAACCTCGTTATCGCTTGGCAGAAGGAAGGACTTGAAATAAAAATTGCGTTTTCTAGGTTTTAATATCGGCTTAGGGCCACTTCAGTTCGGGCAAGTGAAATAGTTGGGTTTTCAGTGGTTCGTCTGTGCGTTCACGCCTATGGGTTGACTATCAATGTTAATGTTCCGTGTTTTTTGTAAGTATCCTTCTGCGTCGGATTGTTGGAAATATGAACGGATTCGTTATGCTAATAATAAACAAATGAGAATAATGACGAATGAATAATAATAATAATGAGAATGTTCTAGCCCGTCTATTTCTATTTATACTAACTCCAAATAATTGCCCGTGACTTCTCTTATCTTAATCTAGACGCGGGGCGGAGCTTATAGGGTTAGAAATATGAGTGTGTATTCTCTACTTAGACTGGTGGGCGGAATCAACAGGTGTGTGCATGTTTAGTGCAGCACCTGTATACCAAAAGAATATTTGTATTTTGGCCACCTGACCGAGTTTATCAAACCGACACCGATAGCGAGATTGATTTTCTCATTTCACAGGTTCATGTAAACCTTTGCTGGTCAGATCAGACTCCGTTCTATGTGTATCCATCTGTTTTTCATTGCCTCCGTTATCTGTATCCAGACCTTCAGCTCACATCTGTTTGCTAATGTGTGTATGTTTATACATTCATGTGAGAAACCAACGATTAGGCTTGCCTCATTACAACATATTCTATTTTACATTGTTACATATTATTACTATTTAACATTATTTACAAGTATTTGCTTTGTTATACATTAGTTCATTGTTACAACATGGCATATTAGTTCTGTGTTAGATTCGTGTGCCCAATCTCAAGATTTCAATAGGTACAACTGGGTGCTCATTTGTGAGGTTAATGTTAGCTCTACTCCACCTTGCGATTGGGCGCTACAAATATACTGTTATTCTTTCGTACATTCCACCGTCAGCCGACTTCTACAAGGGCAACTTCCGCCGCATATCGTCGCCCTTTCTAGTGTTCAAAAACTTGAAGGTGTGACATTCCCCCTGGAAGGACTACTCGATCAATCGCATCGGTCAGGTCTTTGTCGACCCGATCGACAAGCTTGAAATAGGTCTCATAAATGTGGATGGGTTTATGCATAACTGCTCGAGAGAACTGTATCATTTACTCGTCTTGATCTATCCGTGTGCTTACCAATGCAGAGCTTGGAGTTTGAGGTGATTAAAGACCTCCATAGTAGTAATCACTTCCTCATTAAAATATCATTTTATGGACCACTACCGCCTGAATGAGCCCCCGGGGGTGATTGGCGCGGGTGCGATGGTCTGCAGTTCAGGAAATGACTGATTTCTTTGTCCCAGTTGAGGAGTTTAGGTCGGTCGATGGAACAGTTGATTTCTTCTACAGATACCTCATCGCCGTGAACCTTAGTACTATTTCATGAACGTCAGGTAGATTTTCAAGCCAACCACTTTCATGGTGGTCAGCCGAGTGTAAGTGGCCCTTAAACAGAACCGATATGCCTACATGCACTATAACCGCCTCCCGAACGATTTCACCCTCAGTGAGATTCGTCGAGCTAGGGCTAGGTTCCAGTAAGGTTCTAAGCACGCCCGGCACTCTTAATGCGAGAACTACTTTTACAGAGGCGCGGAAGCGACTCAAGAGGATTCGGAGCAATTTCCCGTATGGCGCCCCACCCACTTCCGTTCTCCAGGAGAATAAGATCGCAATCTCAGACTCTGTGTCCATGGCAGAGTTCTTCGCGACCAGCTTCTCCGCGAGTTCTAGCTAGGATGCTGCTCCGCCAACATTCAATACACATCGTAATATCGCTGTAGGCCTCCAACTGGACTTTACCTCCAGAGGCAGAGAACACTTCAACGACAGGTTTTCATTTACTGAGTTGCGTTACGCTCTCACTTTGTGAGCGGACATCTTGCCTTGACACCTAGGTAAACGGAGCATGGCCTTTGTGTTAGATTTGTTCAACAGGATCTTGACACAGGCTATTCTCTCATACTCCTGTAGAATGGCTACTCTGCTCACTTTTTGAAAGCCAGGGAGAGATCACCTCACCCCGATCTGTTTCCGCTCAATCTCCCTAACTTTCTGCGTGCGCAAGTTGATGTAAATTGGCAAATGTTATACTAGTCTTTTCCTGAACAACAAAAGCCAACTATCTTCTACACGTTGTGGCTTCCGCAAGTTCTACGTCACGTTATATCTCTATTACGACGGGAAAATGCCGTCTGGGAGGCCATTTTCGTAGGCAGCACTCGCCATGGTGTTCTTTGATCTTGAGAAGGCCTAAGATACAGAGCATGGCGATACAATATCATGAAGACTCTTCACGTGGGGGCGAAGGGCCGCTTCCAAATCTATATTTCGGAGTTTTTACGAGATCGTGAATTCCTTGTTCGGATGGGGGAGAACCGAGATGAAACCGGTGATGCTCAGAAGAAAGAGTGTGGCACTGAGGACACTTCACTGTAAGACACCCTTATTCTGCTTGATTATGCCTATAAGGGGGAGACCCTTTCTGGCCCAATGGAGCAGGAAGAGGGACTCCTTCAGGGATGTGCCGCACTCTTTTGCCGGGTCACCACCAGTATCATCTTGATGCTACTGGGAGATGTTCTCGCTACGCTATACGTGTGCAACCTTTCGATCGCTTTTGGTGCAGCCCAGATGCCAACTCTGGAGAGTCAAATCCAACATACATTGAACAGCATCTTTCGTTATGCCAAACGCGCAAGTTTCCGTTTTCTTTAGCTAAGACTAAAGTATTGCACTTCTGCCGCCATCCACGGCTCCACTCGACCCGGACATGCTCTAAAACTGAGTTTTCCTGGAAGTGGTGGATTCGCACCGTTTCCTTGGTCTTGTTTTCCACCGACACCTCACCTGGGAGGCTCAAATTGACAGCCTTAGTGTCTCTTGTACCCGCGCCATGGACATTCTTCGTTACATAACGTTCAACAGCCGAGGTTCTGATAGAGCTAATGCCATGCTTTTCATCCGATTCTTTGTTTGTTCGAACCTTGACTACAGATGCAAATTTTATGCATCCAAAGCCGAGGATGTAATATGGAAGGTGGCCTCGATCCACCACACCGGTCTCCCCCTGGCCAATGGCTCACTGCATCCACAGCTGATCTCCAAGCTGCCTGTGATTCCGAGAGACGCAAGTCATACCATAAATTCTTTAGGTTTAGGGATAGGAATCTCCCTCGAGAGCTCCTTGTAGTTCTCGGCCCCGTGGTAGCTCTGGTTATGGCCAGTATGCCACCCTGGATTATATTAACCTTTAATATTTGCCACCAAACCTCTGCCCCCAAAGATTCTACAGCGCCAGGAGTATTGCGTTTCACCTTTATAGAGCAAACTTCGTGACACGCAGAATCCGTGTCAGTGTATACGGATGGCTCCAATTCCCAGGTAGGGGTCGGTTTCCACGCTGTATCCACTCTGTTTGATCTCAACGGGGCTCTTCCAGGCGCTGGGTCTGTCTTCACGGCTGACCTTGTTGTAATACATCGCTTGATAAGGGAGATAATGCCTCGTTACCGGTTCGGAGACCAGATTGTGATTCTTAGCGACTCACAAAACGCCCTAATCGCTTTCGCGGCATTGGAATCTCCATACCCCCTGTTTCGCTGATCCGTGACGTTTCGGTTGCTGGCGCCGGTTGGACGTCGAGATTATCTTTTGCTGGGTTCCTGGACATTTAGGAATTATTATTATTATTACTCTGAGACACGCTGCAGCAATTTAATGGAACATTAAACTTGTTGCCCCCTTTCACAAAAGTGTCACTATTCATATTCTGAATAGAATACAGTTTTAGCTATTTTACAGACAACTTATTGTCGTTGAATGTTACAAATGTTTACCATCATAAACGCAGCTACTATCAGTCAGTCACTTAGTGTGTGGGCTCTAGTTGCTTCTCAGTGGCTCGTTGGGGAAGTCTTGCTTTCATGGTTGAGAGTGACAGTATAGCATCTTTTGATACACCCAGGTGAGTCTTTCGTGTGTTTGTGTGTGTGTGTGGGGGGGTGAGGTCATCATTAATACATTCGAGAAACACTAATTGTAAAAGTCCTTTGTTGAAAATGGTACCAAAAATTTCAACGCTCTCTTTGCAAGAACTGTGGTCAGGTTGTCATGAAATCAAAAAAGGAATCTATATAAACCCTGTCCTTGGATTTCTCTTTTCAAGGCTACGTTGGGTTGCATGGCGATCTACTCTTGCATGGCAGGAAAAATTAGTAGGTTTTCGGTTACACTGGGGAACTACTCCATCATAGTGGAAATTTTTCAAAACAAACTGATCTCTGGGTGGGAATTTGGTGCTCACGCCCTTTTCTACGCGCCACATCTAGATTATTTGTTTCTCCACAAATGTAGTCATAGCTTGACAGACATTGATGACTAGTGTTTTGGCCTTGGAGTTGCGGGTTCCCACTGTTCATCGGCGCAAATATATTATCCAGGTAATGCAGTAGGTCAATCTACTCCTTATAAACAAAATTAGCTGTTAAAAGATATCCTTTTTACAGGAATCCCAGGATTGCATTTAGGATCTTGATGATTCAATGTATCAGGCAAGCTTGGTTTGTAGCAATCAACAAACGTCTGAGCGGTAGAGGACAATATAATATTACTCTCTCATCTCATTGTATAGTTTCTTGAACACGATGAAGTTTACATTCCTTGACTTAATGAAGTGGACAGGCGAGAACACATCGTCAATTACTGACTACAGCTTAGTTATTTTTAATCCAAGAGAGTGCCAATGAATATTCATTAAACCACTGTGATTTCTCGATTCAAGGCTTTCATGAGGTCCAGTAATCTACGTTGTCCATCCAAAATTGTTAGCGCCCGTCAACAGAGAACTGGATTTTAAGAAAATGTAGGGTAAGTTTTTCATAGTCATCTACTGCAATATAAGAAAATACAAACTAGAGCTACATATTTTAAATTAATAAGGTTGTATATGAATATGTTGTTCATTGTATGTAATTTACAAATTACTTTAAACACTACAAATATCCCTCCCAACCTTTGTCCCAGAAATGCGATCCTGCCCATTTTTTAGGAAAAATCCATTGATTGTATTGAAGACATGCAAATCTTTTCTTGTCCTTGTGGATGTAGTAGACAGACCTGAGAACAATAGTACAAGGGAAACATTATATAATTCGTAGTATTGCAATGAGTTTATAGTGATCTCTTATAAGTTGTCACAAGACACCTGAAACCATATCGTGGAGTCGTCGGTGAATCGTGTGGTTAGAAACAGGTATGCCGCTTATGTTCACAAAACATAATCCAATTATCTGCTGCGATGTGCTATTCTAGTTGCTGGATAACTTTATACGCGAAAAATACGATGCTTCGACCGCATTTTGAAACCTTTGTGCTTGAAGATGCAAATAACCAGAACAGATCCCTTTCAGTGGTACGGCAAGATGCTGGAAATAGGCTTGATCTTTATTATGTAGGTTTGGGTGGCAGCTGAGAGATTTGATGAATTGAGGCTCTCAGTCGTCAAGACTTTGTGAAATACCAGATATTGAAACCGATCTTCTTTACCAGGAGGTAAATTTACTAGGCCTTAGCCCGAAGAAGGGCGCCATAATGGGTTGTCTATTTGGAAATTAATAAATCAGCAAAAAAGGGAATCCATGAAAAATTGCCAATTCGAGGAACCTATGTATAATTAGAGATGCAACGGTTTTCAGATCATTAGAATATACATACCGGCATAGGTCCACTTCAGCTGCTGTTCATGAAGGCCTTGGCAGTGTGAGGGAGACCCAGGCAGCTGAGTGAGATGACTAATCAACTACAGGACCCCTTAGTCTCAAGCTTTCTGAGGGTCTGTTTGTGTGCTGAAATATACACGTCAAGCATTCACGTAGTAGCATTTTCAGAGTTTTCAAAAATAATAGTTTTTAATAGATATTTTATTAATTTATTAAGTAATTTATTTACTAGGTTGACGATACATGAAGACGGTGCATATTTCCTAAAATATGTATTTAGTAATTTAGATAATATTTGATACATTATTATAATATACTATATCCTACTGCAAAGTGTCTATGTTCCACGAATTCTTCTAGTTTGGGGGGTCACTCTTCAATTTACTTCTGCCTACAATTACCATATTACTGCTTGGGGAAGAGAGGCCCTAAGTTACAGCTCTGTGATGAAACATACCAAGAGATAAACCCGAAAAGGAGTTGGTAGATCATAAAAATCGTCAGTATAAAAAGTTAAAAAAATCTTTAAATATAAAATTGATTTAGAAAAAAAAATATAGCTGGAAACGACATTTTGGGGGCCGTCATGTCTCAAATTGAATTGGAAAAAATATTGATATTTCTTCCATATCCAATGAAAGTAAAATATTCTAAAGGAAAAAACTTCTTTCCACATATAAACCAAATTCCATCTTCTCTTCTATCTCCGCCTTTACCTCTTATTACCATATATGCAGACGCCTCAACACACAGGGGCATTGGTAAGCCACAGCAGAGATCAATCTCAATTTCAAATTGATCTCTTTTTTTTTTGTACCATAGAATACGCCATTTTACCCCAAGAAGGATGCGGAACTATAGCAACATTTTCTGGTTGTCTAATTCGCTGTTTCAAAGAAATCCTGGAATCCATTTTTCGAAATTTATTTATTTTTTTTTAACTATTGAAAAAGTGTCAAGATTTTGCATTTCATTTCCGTTCGCACCCATTCGCCTAGAGAAAACGAGGTACTACACTGGCCATTCTAACCTATATTTTTTTAATAATGCATATAATATATAAACATTTAAAACTAATAATAGCCATCGTGCCTATATATATATATATATATATATATATATATATATATATATATATATATATATATATATATATATATATATATATATGCATGAGAGTCAATACACGATATAATAGGTTGGACAAAACTCTCACAAAATTGCTCAAACTATCCGACTCAGACCTTCATCGTTTTAAACCTACCCACCCATTAATTCCCCGTATATATGGTCTGCCAAAACCCCACAAAAGAGGAACGCTACTCCGCCCCATTATATCGTGTATTGACTCTCATGCATACAAACTCGCGAAGTGGTTAGCCTCCACTCTTGCTGACGCTGTTGGATTGACCTATCCTTCACGCATAATTTATTCCTCTGATTTCATTAAAGAATTTAGGAAAATCAACATAAAAGGAAGCCGCTTAGTAAGCTTTGATGTAGACAGCCTGTTCACTAATGTCCCAGTTAACGAAGCTCTTTATGTTCTATCTAAGGTATTAGATAATCAAAATTCAAATCTCCCTCTAGGCAAAAATAAAATTAGAAGTCTTGTACGCTGTTCCTTGTGACAATCGAATTCTCAGTATACGACTGAAGAGGGTATGAGAAACTACATACCGAAACTAGTCTCGTAAATTAAACTTTTAGCTCCTATACAGTGGTTTCACTATCATATACCATAACTCGCCATTGATATATATATATATATATATATATATATATATATATATATATATATATATATATATATATATATATATATATATATATATCAGGAATATAAATAAATACTCAAGAAATGGCTCGAAATATTTATTGGCCGGATGTTTTGGACCTCACCTGGGACCATCAACAGCGACTAAAGAGAGAGAGGGGAGAAAATATTAACATCAAAAATATAAAAATACATTAAATAATTGTTTGAATTAGAAAAGCGTAGAATGAAAGGTAGAACAGTAAGATGGCCCAACATTATATGGTGTAATTTTGAAAACTAAAGAGAAAAAAAAAGAATCAATGCAAATTAACTTCACTATTAATTCTTAATACTGAAGTTAGTTTTATTGTGTCTCCAGAGTCCAGTTATTGTCGTAAAACAACATATCAATAAGACAGCCATTCCTGCATATCTGATCGACAGGAACCTCTTCTCCTTGCAAATAGAGTAGTCAAAGTTGAATTTAGTAGGGTTGTAAGTGATGCCTACCTTCAAACATTATGGTAATTCACTTTTTAATCCATAAAATAGCTGCTTCGTCACCATTGACAACATTTGTAACAAATGAAAGGGTAGACGAAGAAGCCATTTGGCAAATATTTTTCGTCGAAGAAAATACGTCTCGAAAAACTGATGCCAGAAATGGAATTATAAGGATTCAAATTCAAATCAAGATTAACGATTAAATGATGAGTTTAACCGTTATATTTCATTCTTTCTATATGATACTTTTTTATTTTCAAACACTCGTTTTCTAACATTTTAAATAATTTCTTCGTCTCTTACTATTTTTCAAGGATCTTTGTTTTAATTTAGACTAATACCTTCCCTTTTATACTTCTGAACATTGTTCAAATGGTGGATTTAGTTGGAGACTGACTATGAGGAAAAAATGGCCTAAGCAAATTTTTTAGTTGTTTGATACATTTATTCTCAATCCAACTTGTGACCACGAAGTTGGATTGGTTAAAAGCAGTTAGCTTCTTGCATGGATCTAGTCTTGGTGAGATAAGATGTGGATTGATTTAAAGATTGGGTGTTAAGAAAACAGAAATATTAGTCAAAGGATTGCCAGGAAGAGTGGCAGATTTCCTTCATTTTCTGTTTTTTTTTCTGAGCGTGTTTGGTTTTATGGCCTAGGTATATACACCCCTCAGTCAACTCTGGTCTTTTCTTAGGCGTGTATGGGACCAACTCGGCATCATTGTGACTCATAAAACTGCCGAATAAAAGTAATAATCTAATCCACTATAATGTACAAAGTTTGTCATTAATTCTCTTACTTTTCGCAAGCGTCATTATTCTTTTGCTTCACTAACATTAATGCAGCTTTAGCACGATTATTAAGCAAACTTGGTGAAAATCTTCCTATTTAAAAAAAGCATTTAATAAACGAAATAATGAGACAAGATTAGTAAGGAACCGTGCATAAACATTTACGGACCAATGGGGCGGAATGGGTGACCTTCCCGGGCGGTACGTTTTCTTTTGTTCTTAGTTGCGGTATTTTTTAATGATTTCAAGCCAAGTCCGCGTTAGTCGAATATCGTCTAATTTGTTTTTTGTTTTTTTTTATTTTGCAGACACATGTGATTTCATTATTATTATAGGAGAAAAGTAAAGAAACTGTACGAGCCTTTGTGAAAAATACATATAAATTTCATCAAAATTTTAAAACTAAATTTTAATTAATTTTAAGGTGAATTAATTAAACTGATATTAATCAAGAACTACTTTAGAGCAGACATAAGTCAAACGAGGCTAACTGATATAGCAAAGGTTCCCGCATAACCTTTTTTTAAAAAATTGTTCATTTATAGATTTATATAGATTTATTTAAAAGTTTATTTTTTTATAGATTTATACAGGGTGTACGGCTAGTTAATGTGTAGTGGGCTGGTCTTACCTAGGCCTCGCTTGAAAGTGCACAGTTAGCTAGAGCCGAGGTAGACTAGGTCACTATGTACTTTAAAGCGAGGCTTAGGAAAGCCTAAGCCACTACACAGCAATTAGTGGGACACCCCTATAGAATATCTAAATTTTCAAAAACTACCCATCTTTCTCGTTAACAACAACGTACTCTTTTACTGTGTGATTACAAGTCCGGCTTAAACGCTGCGCAATCGCAATATCATATCAACCAATCATTTGAAGAAGACACAAATCATCGCACAGCCTACGATTGGTTTGAGAACTTTCAGCGTGGTCAATTCAATCTCCAAAATCAGCCACGAAGTGGTCGATTCTCACTTATTGAAAATGACCGTTTGTGCGCTTTTGCCAAAGCGGATCCATATATGACATTACGCGAGATTACTGAAAAGTTTAGTCAGCCATACAGAAATTTTGCATAATTGGGAGAAATTGGCAAAGTCAGCAAATTGGACGTATGGATTCCACGTAAACTTACCGACCTCGAGCTTCAGCGCCACATTGAAAATACTGCCCAAGAAATTTCGTTTTGATTGTCTGAACAAAGTGGTTACTGGAAATGAGAAACGTGTCTACACTAGAATATGGGACGGAAAAGAACTTGGGAAGACAAAGGTTCACCTGCACAACTTCAGGCAAAGGCACACCGACATCAAAAGAAGCTTATGGTTTGTTTCTGGTTGGATGTGAAGGGAGTGATTTACTAGGAAATGTTGGAACGCAATCAGTAAATCGAGGCTCAATTGTACAGTCAACAACTGTAACAGGTGCCAGATGCAATTGCGCAGAAGCGACCAGAATTTACTAGTGTCATGTTTATTCATGATAACGCCCAACCACACGTTAAAATCTTACCCGTGAAAGACTCTTGTAGCTTTGGTGGGAAGTTCTCTCTCACCCTCCGTACTCACCAGACCTGGCGCCAAAGACTACCATCTTTTCCGGGCACTGCTGAACTTCTTGAATGACGTTCGCAAATGATGACGAACTGAAAACTGTAGTTGGAAACTTCCTTGAGCGCAAATCAGTTAAATTTTATAACAAATGCATCCATGATAAATCCCGTCGTTGGAAGCAGGTGCTCGATGATAATGGTGATTCAATTGTTCATTGATGTTTCTTTTGCTGCATTGTTTCGTTGTAAATCATTGTCAATATAAGCTGTGCTGGAACTTGTTTCGAACCTATTGAATTGCCACAAATCTAATATTTTTTACTATTAATGGTTGGAGCCCTGGACCTGTCTAGGAAGCTTATGGAAATTCCCTACCATAGCGTCGCTCGATTCACTTGCAGCCTCTCGTCTTGGAATTGTATGTTGTTTAGATGGGCACAAATTCTACGACCGCTAGGAGTGGCAAAAACGCTATGTACGCTTCTGTGGATAAAGGACAGTCTTTTGAAGACAGTTTATTTTAAATAGTAAATAAAGAAAAGAATAATTTTGAGTGCTACTTTAGCATGTGGTCTACCAGGCCCTTTTACACTTCAGTTTGTAGCCTACTTCCACTGTAAGAACTTTATGCTTCAGGATGATAATAACAAATTGAATATTGTTGAATAATGACCTATTATTAATGACTTACACTTAATCATACAAATCATAGTTATACAGAATCAAAAGGATGAAAAAAGGCTTAAAATTGCATTAATGGTCATCATTATGACGGAATTTATTGGTGCTACATAACTGATATAAATAATTTAACTTAAATATTTTAATTAACGATGCACAGTTCATATATATATATATATATATATATATATATATATATATATATATATATATATATGTAAATGAAAAGTTTAATTTGATTAGAGAATGTTTCCTCCCAACCTAATCCAATGATATAAAATATTTTGAAGGAAAGGTTTTCCTTTGATACTTGGTTATTTAGCGTTTTAATTTCGTTTTTTTTTATATTAACAGAGTGCATCAAAATTTTCAGCAGTTTTGGAGGAAGTAAAGTAAAATAATAGAGTGAAAAAATATTTTAAGACAATTTTTCTGTACTGTTTCGAAGAAAACTTTTTAAATGGTCTTCACTTTGATCGGCTATGGTGCAGTAGTATAATACTCCAATCATTACACTACGAGAGCTGTCTTAGCGTCTGTCCACTATAGAAAATATGAACTAGGTCCAAATTTCAGATCTTTTATCATATAGTTATCCAGCTCTATTTTTTTCTGTCATTTTTGTGTTTATTTTATTTTTTCACTCTTTAAAAGAAATTCGCAAAGAAAAAGGGGATATATCATTAACTTTATGCTTCGTTTATTAAATTTTATTTTTCTAATCAAATAGAAATTTGTGCAACTCAACTCGGTCATATATCCAGCAGAGAAAGAAGGTCAGGTAAGAGAACGAGATGAAAGAATAAAGAATCAAAAGAGAGAAATGGGGAAAATAGAAATTGTTATAACAAACTTCGTCAACTCATAATGAGGGAACATTTATGGCACACTACACCTCTCTAACAAGTTAGTACAAAAAAGACTCAAACTTGTCCTCTGCCCCCCCTACCCCTCCCTTCGAGGTAAGAAAACTTGTCTTTGGTGAGAGCCATTGTAGCAATTAGGCTTGAAGGAAAATTGAAAAGAAAAATACCTGATGCCTAATTTGGAAGCTAAAAGTAGTTCGGTACATTGGCTGAAGGGGGAAGGGCGGTAGAACGGAAGGAATAGCAGGGAGAAGAATCACAACAAAAAGAACCGAGATGTCCAAAAACTGGTGTATATGGCAATTTTACCTTTTTTTGCCCTGGGTAAGGATGAAAAATTAGATGAAAACAAGCAGGAACAAGTAGGTGAGCGAAGTTGGGGACTGATGAAAGGGATTCAGGACCCTTGGGGTGGGTCATGACTAAAATACACTCACCTTTGCTTTGTCCCCTCACCACCAATCTATCGTATTCAATGTCCTCCCTATTTCCTGGAAACGCCTTCCTCTTCTCCTGCCCTCTCTTAAAGGAAGGGTTGCATTCGTACTTTGAGGACTGTCTATTTTTATCTATTCAAAGCTTTTCAACAGCTATGTCCCTGAAACAGGACCCGAAGATCAATGTAAGCCACAAAGAAGACCCGAATGGGGACTCTATCCGACAGTGTCCTAGTGTCTGCTTGGATTTGTCCCTATTGATTAGAAAGGTTAATCCGAGGTCTGGTCTAAAGGTTGATGAAGAGTCTACAGTATTATTTGTTGGTTTTCTTCTTTATTCATGACCCTAATTATCCGATCGTTATCTTCTCTCCCTTTCCCATCATTCTTACTCATTAGGTGAGTAGGTATGAATATGGTCTTTCTTAATGCACCAGAAGAACATACTTAATACGAGAATGAGTAATTATTACCTTCAATCTTTCAAACACAAAATTTTCTGGTACACGGAAAAGCTAGCAGTGCCAGCTGAAATCTCGTCCCTATTGTGCTAAAGGTCAGTTAAATCTAATCACTCTGCTCCTACGTAGCATCAAGCCAGCGAATATTAACAAATCAAATAAATAAAACCCAATTGTTTAGATCTGCTTACTGAAGTAGAAATGATATAAGTAGATAGACAAGGTGAGTATTAGAGGTGTAATAAAAAAATGTAATGAACCAATATCTTACGATGAATTTTTATGTCACTTTACAAAAAGTTACATAGGACCAAATTTTCTCAAGGTTGATTAAAGGAATTGAATTTACCTTCGCTGGAAATAATTTGGTTGAGAGAACTATTCTAAGATTTTGTAAGGATTGAGATCGATGAAAATAAGCCTCATTTTTTCTATATGGTTGTTAACCATTATGATGGTCTACCTGAAGTAGTTGCTAAATATAGCTTCATCAATGTTTGCAAGGACAGTTTGGAAGACAATTTTCAAAGCTTAATTATATATTAATTGAAGCTGAGTTGTAGCGAGACAACGGACCATGTTATTGGCTCTAGTTTCTCTAGTTATTTATGATGGTTTTGCATATAAATGCCTTTCCTAGTTGCTACAGAAACCAGCCAAGGAATAAATCAAAGAAGCTATCAACTAAGGAACTTTTATTTATACTGAAGGCAATATTGAGATAGAGAAGTAATAATGTAAATGAGTTTGTGTGTAGCAGGGGAAATTGAGGTCCTGGAATGCACTGAATAAAAGATCCTTAGCTCCTTCTCTTTATCTTGATTAATTAAGAATAAAAAAAGGAATAAAACACAATAACTTGAACGAACACGTTATCTAATACCAACACATCTAGCACAGCGGTAGCACGAGCGACTGTAACGACGATGACGGCGACAACAACAAAAAGAACAATAATTCTTTTCCTGTAGGGCAATGTCAGCCAAGAGGCTCAAAATGTTATTTCCGAATATTCTTTGAATGAATATGTTCCGGGATCTTTGAATGCACCCCTCTCCTCTCCATGACCCCCTTCTGCTTGTTAACCCTTTGTTCTCCCTCCTTTTGCCAGGGAGATGTGACTTTCGTTTTTACAATTTTATTTACTCTCTTAATAATGACAATAATTATTCAAAACAAACAGTGGAATGCAAACGATAGCAGATGATATTTTGTTAAACAAGTCATCTATGCCTCATGAATATGAGATCTATGGGTTTACATCTACCCCAACTTAAAGACAAGGATAGCAACGTACTCTATACTCTCTCACCTGAAACCCACATAAGTGGGAGGGGGGATGTGCGAGTGGAAGCATAAAGAGAAAAGTCTTAATTCACGTTATAATCCACAACTTTTTCCATTAATACAGAGTCATCGCCACAGTTTTAGCGATCTTCTTGGGCTTGGCGAGAATGCATTTCTCTCTCATAATCGGGTCCTAATTAAGGAGTCGGGAGGTGCCTCAAGGCTTCTTAAATCCGCAAAATCCCACATCCCTTCTTCAATGGCACTTAACATTGGAAATTCGACCCTAAACAAGTGCCTCTTATTATCCTGAGCGGAGTGCCAACAAAGGTAATGGAGTCTCATGGAAGAAGTTGTTGTGATAAGGCACATGCTAAGGCCGATTACTGCCGGCCTATCTTGGCGACCGGCATCGATCAGAGCGGCAAAAGGGCGTAAGTGTTTTACGTATCTTAGTCGATTTGCTGAGCCTACTTGCACGTGAGGGGAAGGGGGTTGTCTGGGAGTTGGGTAGTTGCCACGACAACGACTATGTTTATGGCTAAAAGATTACCAAAGTGACCACTTTGGTTATGGTTAAGTGGTTATCTTCGTGATCTCTCTGGATGGTAAAGTGGTTTAGATGTGCTATTTATAGAGCTTATGAATATGATAATTTTGTTTAACGGTATACCTAAATAACCATTTCGCTTATTATGTGTTCGCAATTAAGGTAGCCATCATATATATGTTTGGAGAGCTTATATGGTTCAGTGATTGCCAGGGCAAGCCTCTGCCTGGTTGTATGTCAATGGCTCGGTTTGTACGACAATGGACCTAAGTGCAAAGAAGAGTATAAGGACCAGAAAAAAAACATCCGTGGTAGCTAAGATTGAGGAGTTCCAAGCAAAACCTGGTTTAAGAAGAGACTAAAACTCGGACTTATAATTGGCCCATTAGGCTTAGATGTGCGGCAGAGTGGAAGGGGACGATGGTGGAATTTATTTTGATTTCGGTGCTGCTTTAGCGTGCGGTCTATCTAACACGTCATTTACCTGCATGCACTTTAGCATGTCGTCTACCGGGACTTTTTACACTTCACTGTGCAGCCTACCTACACTATAAGAACTTTATACTAACAGGATAATAAAAACAAATTGAATAATGTTGAATAATGATATATTATTAATGACTTACACTTAATCATACAAATCATAATCATACAGAATCAAAATGATCAAAAGGGGCTAATTAGTGCATTAATAGTCATCATTATGGCAAAATTCATTGGTTAGGTGAGGTTAATAGAGTGGTGATAAGGTAAGCACATGAAAGGTAGACCGCACGCTAAAAGTTATTTCACAGTGTAGACTACGGATACTGCGGTAGACCACATGCTAAAGTAGCACCTTTCTTTTTTTTTTAAATTACGGTTATCTCTTACTTCTCCGCACCCCCTTTTTCCTCCACACCTTTTTTTCTTCCCCTCTTCCCTCCCACACCTAACTTGTAAGCAGTTCTCTTCGGAGATATTGGCAAAACAATTTCAAAACATTAATGGAGGGAAACTCCTTGTCAACACTCACAGGTGTCTGAGTTCCCTTCAGGAATGACTACTTTCCTCGAGACCCAGATTGAGTCAGCTGAAACTGAAATAGTGACTACTTTCAGGAGACTTTTTCCTTTCAACGAAATTTAAGTTACCTCTATTTGCCTAGCTCTTCTGACTATTGAAATTCAATGAAAATCCTCCCCTGAAGATTCTGACTAATTTTCGGATCTGGCAATAGATTCTGAACCGATTTTTGACCCCATCTCATTTTCTACATACGTGACCATTCTTGATGAAAGTTTCAATATACGTGCATAAATCTGAAGGGAATCATTAGAATAATAAATCAAGACCCAAAATACGACTTGAAAACATTTTAATACATTATAACCTACATTAGAAACTAACTGTTGTTGCGTTTTCTTTAGACATCTTACATAAGTGACAACTGCGAGTGTTCTATCAAAGGAGAGTAACCACATTTCCGTTGATATGTAATCTCAGAATTTGGCAAGAAAGAGTCACTGTAGGCCCCTAAACTGTATCAATTTATAAGTTATTTTCACACAATCTATCGCAGTTGGAAGTCTCTTGAGGACCTAAATAATATTGTAGGTTTAAATAGACTTCTCTCTACAATTTTAATGGGAATTAGGACTGAAACTTTTTGAAACTAGAAATGAGCTCGTTCTTCAGAATGGCACTAATTTAAAGTTAAAAAATGAAGCCAGATTATAAATGAGACAGGTGAATCCATGAATTTACGAATCTGGTTTTAAGGGTTTTCGGATTTTGGCGTGGCGAGCGCTTTACTTTCAAGTAATCTTCACTCTAATTCAGTTCTTCCGTCCTACAACAAAATACCTCACTCATATTTTTTTTCTTATCGTAAACAACAAACCTCTTTCTCGCAAGAGGTTTTAAGTTAATAATAATAAGTAACTGCAAAGTAGGCAGTACCTTACTGTATATTTTTATATTAATATGCTATTGCAATTTTTACTGTAAATTAATCTAGAAGCTTGGTTTCATGTGAGTTTGGGCGCTAAGATTGGATGATATAATTTGCCGCGCTTAACCTTTGCCTGATTTGAGTTGCCGTGGGTTACAAAAGTTTAATGTTTACTTTTTAACAGTTTCTTATCAGTTATAATATTTTATATTCGTTAACAAACTTTTCTTTAAATAAGTATTTTAGTTTTCATTCATCTAATAAATGAATTAATCAATATTAGAAATGCACATAATTGCTTAGCACTCCGAATCTCCAAATTTAATAAAGAACTGCATGACACTCAATCACACACGCCAATAACACAATATATAATCTTTGAGGGATCTGTGCTAAAACCAGGTAGAAACAAGGTAGAGACCATATCTTCTTTACCGTCTAGAGGGTGCTCGGCCAGAAAGCTTTACTATCTGCAATAACTAACATTTACAACAAAAACAACAACATCGAAGGGTATGTTTGCTAGATAATAAAAAAAATATGCAACTTTACATTTTTATAATGAGTGTTTCATGTCGTATAAGTTTTTAATTAAAGGGCAGGAAGATAGATTAATGGTGAATATTTTTTTTATTTGTATGTGCTGAATTCTTTTTAATTTTCACAAATTGAACAGCAGGGGTGAATTAATAGCATCTTCGGTATTTCTGGGGCATACGTGGTCTACTTTGAGTGGATAACATCAAGAGGGGCACCCATGCTCGGTCACGATTCAGTTCCTGCCTTATCATGTTTCTTTAAGCTTTAGTTTTGTAATAAAAGGATTTTGAACCTTGTTATAGATGAAAGTTATAAAACTATGTCGTGGGGTACAGTCATCATTTCTACAGTTTTATATATATATATATATATATATATATATATATATATATATATATATATATATATATATGCGGTTAAAAGGCTATAATTCGCAAACACACTCTTCCTCAAAGCTCTTGGAAGGAGCTCTTTTCACATACACGAGAAGGTAACACATAAAATAAGCTTTTTCTCAATTTATAAGGTGTGGCGAAAATGGAGAAAACAAATTTTCCATTCTTTCGATAAGCAGGGGTGACATTTAAAAGAGCCGATTGAAAGATAGTTTTTTTTGGCTATCTGAGAAAAAGAGCTTCTTCCGAGGGATTTGAGGAAGACTGTATTTGTCAAATATAGCCTTTTAACCGCATAATTATGATTACGTTACTGCAATAATTTTTCTCAATATATATATATATATATATATATATATATATATATATATATATATATATATATATATATATATATATATATTCAAGATGAAGCCAATAACAAAAAATAATCCAAGTATTTTCCTAAATTCATTTATTCAGAGTACCTACGATTTCGAGCTTGTTCGCTCATCTTCTGGTTCCTAGGAATATACATATGGCAACTCATTAGCAAAATTGAGAAAATTTCTAATAATTATTTATTTTAGGTGTTTATTTACTGCATACAGTGAATAAAGCATTTAGCCTAATTTCTACAGTGATTACAATCCACTCATGTAAATAATTTAAAGCCATATTTCTTATTTATGTTAATTTTGCTAATGAGTCGCCATATATTCTTAGGAACCAGAAGATTAGCGCACAAGCTCGAAATCGTAGGTACATGCTTGGATAGCGCATCGCCGGCAACTCCCTACTTCACCATATATATATATATATATATATATATGAAAGATAATGGTAAACCACAATATTTGAATCATGATTTTATTTATAACTGTCGGACTAGTTTCGACTGGATGCCATTTTCAACTATTACTCGTAATGTAGAAACTAGGCAAGGAGCACAATATATCTAAGGTAAGACACATCCTAAACAAAATGAAACAGCAGGAAACAATTTTGAAAAAAACTCGAGTGAATCTGGCATGAATGACAAGCTAAACAAAGTAAAATGGAACCGGAGACAATCTGGAGAGTTGCTAATCCCTGAGACGCATTGCGTCCGGGGTCTTATAAATACGATTGGCGACTCTTCGATATATACCTAAAAAAATTTTATTTTTATTCTCGTCTTAAAATAACGACTCAAAACAATGAAGTGAGAGAGGCAAAAATAAAGTAGCAGGAAAAGTAGTCTCAAAACTCGCTCGGGAAATCAGGGGCCGCGAATCTTCCCAATTACCACCTTTTGCCTTTACAGAGCAGACTTGCCCCGAATCCATGGTGTTGACTTCATCATCAAAAATAGCATCGTAAACAGGCTGACGGAATTACCGGCCGAAGTGAATGAACTGCTAATGCCGATGCGGCCCCCAGTCTTCTCTAACCTCTTTGCTACTTTTATTAGTGCCTATGCTACGACACTTGATGCAGACGAAGTGACCAGAGAGTCCTTCTACGCTGAACTTGACGCGCTTCTTTATAACGTCCTATTTAGTGATAGACTTTTCCTATTGGGCAAAATTAACACGAGAGTTGGCTTCCTTCTTACAAGCTTCCTTCTGTACATCCAACCTCAGTTCCAGAACATTGGCAAGGCTTGGAATCTACAATTATTACTACTTGCAAAGAAACGCTTGGCGTTAGAACAGTCAAACATCAGGACTGGTTCAATGAAAATGATGCTAAGTTTCTGGGATTTACCGAAATTGCAGAGGAGCTCTTAGAACCTATCTACATGATCCTCGAAATTCAATGAAGAAAAGGCGACACAGGAAGCTGAAGGCGTGTATTCAGCAGAAAGCGCGTGAAATAAAATATCGCTTGCGGGTAAACAAAGCTAGACAATTCCAATCCCTGGCTGACAAGAATCATATGAGGCTTTTTTTGACAAACAATAGTTTTATATGGTCCGAGTCGTCGGGCTCTAACTCATCTTCGCACTAAAGACAGAACAAGGCTCCTGAAGAGAAACGAGGAAATCCGTGGGCGATGGAAAGAGTACTTCCAAGATCTCCAAAACAGACGGTAATTTCGATGCAGGTGATATTGATGAAATTCCTGCTCGTCCACTGATTCTAAAGCTTAATGAAGCTCCTACATTCGAAGAATTGCGCTCTGCTATTCATCGAATTAAGAATATCAAGGCTAGTGGCCCCGAAAACATACCGGCATAAGTCTACAATTGTGGCGAGCCTCGTCATAAAACCTAAATACATGAACTTGTCGTCAAGATCTGGCAAAATTGTGGCTCAAATACTCACATCAAGACTAATGCCTATTGCGGAAAACGTCATCCATGAATCGCAAAACGGATTCAGACCAGCAAGAGGAACCGTGGACATGATTTGCTATGCCCGTCTACTGCAGAAGAAGTGTAAGGAACAGAAATAACCCATGTGTATGGCTTTCATTGATCTGACGAAAGCGTTTGACTTGGTCAACCGTGAGCTTTTATAGAAGATCCTAGCTAAAAGTGGATGTCCATAAAAAATCATCCGAATTGTTTGGCTCTTCCACAACGACATGAATGCCACTGTCACGGTGAATGGGTACACAACCGAAACTTTCTCAATGAGATCCGGTGTAAAGCAATCATGTGTGATCGCGCCAACCCTTTTATCTCTCTTCATTGCTGTGGTTCTACACTTAGCAAAGACGCATTACCGCTGGCCATCCAAATAAGATATCGGATGGAAGGCATACTATTCAATCTAAATCGCCTAAAAGCTTGAATCAAAAAAGCTTGAAGGCGATTGTAGAGCTTTAATATGCAGACGACAACGCTATTGTGGCCCAAAGCGAAGAGGAACTACAAACCTAGGTCACAGCCTTCGCAGAAGCCTGCAAAAAACTAGGCTTAACCGTCAATGTCCGTAAAACACAAGTGCTTTACAAACCTTTACCGAACCATTATCCACAAACCAGCCACTGCTCGAAGTCCATGGTGAAGCCTTAGAAGCGTAGACCAGTTTGCATATTTCGTTGGTCATCTTTCTGAAAACGTTAACATCGAAAGTGAAATAAAATATCGCATCAGAATGGCGATGGTTGCCTTCGGTAAACTTCGCAAAAGGGTGTTCGAGAACCACAACATTGGAGTTAAAACCAGTATTATTGTATACAGAGCAATTGATATCGCCACAATTCCCCACGCATCGGAGTCCTGGACAACATACAGCAAGCATATTAAAGAACCTGAAAGCTTTAATCAAAGAAACTTAAGATCCATTTTGGAAATCAAATGCCAAGATCTTCGAACAAACTTGAGCGTTTTGCAGGAGGCTGGCGGTCCTATCATAGAGTCTATGATCGTAAAAAGACAACTCTGCTGAGCTGGCCACGTAGTGAGAATGGACAACAACCGTCTACCGAAAAATAATTTCTACTCTGAGCTGTGCCACGGCTACCGAAACATCGGGGCGCCGAAAAGGCGTTACAAAGAGGATATAAAGTCGAACCTTGAGATCTATCAAATGCTTCCTGACAAATGGGAGACGGACACCCAAGATCAGAGAGTAACTGGTGTTCGCTAGTGAAAGAATGAGTGGTAGTTTTCGAGCTTCAGCAATCTAGAGGCATCGAGGAGCGTCGAGAGCGGAGACTACAACGACGTCAGAACCCGGTCATCCTCCCCAGAACTTCAGATGCCCAGTTTGCGATCGAACATGTGGCTCTCGCATCGGGTTAATAAGTCACGAACGCGTTCACCTAAGAAGATAGAGATCTTTCAATTCCCTTTTAGAGTGAAAGCCATGAGCACCTTTAACAATTATGGGGCAGAAATCTATATTTATGATGTTATAAAGAAAAAAAAGATTTGCAACAACTTTGTCCTTTACAGCGGCTGTTAGACCTTTCAGTATGCCGTCATAATCATTTGGTAAAAGATTAAATTAATCGCACCAATTCATAAAATACCCAGGACCTTGTAAAGATCGGTAACCCCAGTGTACCCATGTAAAGATTAACTACCCCACATACGAGTATTAGCTTGTAAAGAACCGCAACCCATTTACTGAGTTTCTGAATAAAATCTTCAGTTACGATCAATCAATCAATCAAATGACAAAGTAATAGAACATATTTATTAAAAACATTCCCACATTACAAAAAATAAAAATTTAACAATAAATTTAATTATATTGATCAACAAAAACTCTTCAGAATGCGTGAAATGTGTCATGTTTATTTCTTTCTCTCCAAATAAAATCCTTGAAGATATGAATGTAAAATTTCCCTTTGGAAGCCTTGCATGCTATTGATAGCTAATTTATACCTTCTCAATAGCTTTTAATTGATTGTGTTATGTACATCTGTATGTGTGTTCACAAAACATACAGATTGGTTGATTCTGTGATGCTCAAGACCGAGCTCTCGTTGAACATTTGGCTATGCTTTCCACTCGTCATATAAATAACTGATCCAGGCTTGACCACTTTTTTCATCATGGGTAATAGTATTATAGTAGTACGAGATTCTACTATCTTCATATAACCAAAACAAGGCACTGTACTTGTATCCATCAAGACCGAAAACCAATATAGGCTCATTTGGTGTTCGTCCTCTATGGTACTAAAGCTTATGGGAAAAACATGATTCTTCAATTTAAACAATCAGTCCTGCAAGAAAAAGCTTAAAGGGATATTTTTCCAAGTAATTTGTGCATACGAGTATTTCCCGGAAAAAGTAAAAATGTCTACTACTGTTACTCTTGAAAGATTTAAGAAATTTACAGTCGGGATAACACATATCTTCACACCAATGGAAGAATAATGCTTCTATCCATTTCTAAAGTGACATTTTGAACGGGAAAAAGAACGAGTAGTTAGAAATCGAAGCGGTTTGTTTGTATTTTGCACCGACTTTCTGTTGCCATTCCATATGTCTGGATTACATCCTTACCTATAATCAAACTCCAAATGTAGTATATTATTATTATTATGATAATAATAATGATGATAATAATAATAATGATAATAATAATGATGATAATAATAATAACAATAATGATAATAATAATGATGATAAAATTATGATAATAATAATAATAGTAATGGTAATGATAATAATAATAATAATAATAATAATAATAATAATAATAATAATAATAATAATAATAATAATAATAATAATAATAATAATAATAATGTAAGTAATAATAATTAAAAGATTATCAGAGAGGCATG
The DNA here is from genome assembly GCA_963969495.1 of Ceratothoa steindachneri. Lineage (NCBI taxonomy): Eukaryota > Metazoa > Arthropoda > Malacostraca > Isopoda > Cymothoidae > Ceratothoa > Ceratothoa steindachneri. The sequence continues at coordinate 25,748,648 of OZ018329.1, forward strand.
AAATAAGAGCTCAGAAATTCACACAAATGTACATTAACTTCCAAAGCTAAAAGTGCAGTATATGACGCATTCCATTTTCCCGACCTTCTTCTCCCTGATCCAAGCCTCCTTGCTTCAGTTAACCCTTATGGCAATATTCCCCCCTAAGAATAAAAAATAATAAATACCGCCGACTAATGTCTTGTGGTTTCACTGCGGGGTTTTTTTTGCAAAAGACATTCTTACATATGGTGAAACTCGAAGTATACTATATTATATTATAATAATAATAATGATGATGTTAAAAGTAATGATGATATAATAATGATGATAAGACGACATTACCAGCCGTAAACTGGCGTAATCTTCCTCACCGGTCGTATCAGACGACGTTCCGAGCTTCGTGCCTCCTCCACTCGTATAAGACGACGTTACCAGCCGCTAATTGGCGTAACCTTCCAAACTAGTCGTAACACTGGCGATCTGGAATTTTTAGGGGGCAACCTATAACCCTCCTATTCGTTCCCGGCATCTTCTGTGAACTTCTCTCCATTTTGAGGGTCCCCGTGGTGGTTCCGCATTTCGCTACTTTCGACGGAAAAGATTAATTATCTTTGGGACAAGTACGAGACAAATCATTCTCCTCAGTGGCCTAAGAAGAGGCTTCGTCATTTTTTAAGTGCCTGATCCAATTTCCTTCAGTGGAAAGCCCCATTGCTTCAAGCACTACACTACTGCCAAACCATTCTACAAGTCTGATATCTTCAGGACTTTCTCCAACATTTTCAACAACTACACTGCTGTCAAACCACTCTACATGTGTGACATCTTGAGAATCTTTCAGTCCTTCATAATATTAACGTTAAAGAATTTTTTTAATTAATTTTTTTTTAGTTAAAACTAAACAAAATTTTGCTTAAAATGAAAGTAATAATATCCACTTCTCAAAGAAGAACAAATCAATATGTAGGGGAATCGATGCCCCAACCTCAAAAAATAGGCCCTGTTCGGTAACCGCAACGTCCTAGCATTTGGCGTCAGTAATCCGATTACTTAACCCCTCCCCCCTCTCTCTCCTCGCCTCGAATACTAACTGAAAGGCCATCGCACAACCACGACATGCACTAATCATCACATTTCGGGTCCGGCGACCCTATCATTGGTTAAACCAGCAATATTTCCCCTAAGAGTTGGTATTTAATTTCACTTCATAGACGAAATTAGAGAAACGTCGACCAAATGCCAGAAGGTGCCTTTAGGGCTAAGTGAAAGACGCTCGTAGAAGCACCGTGAGAGGAGGAGGCTTAATTCCAAGACCTCATCTTCCCCCCCCCCCTCCTTCACCTAACCCCAGTGGGGTGGTGAAGTATATATGCCGATAACTTTAGAAGAACGGGCAGATCGAGTTAGTCATAGATACAACGAAGTCCGGCTAGAGGCCCGGCAACCAACGAAAGGAACACAGAAGCTCATGCTGAGCCAGTTCCGGGTGGTCATACCAAAATTTAAGTTAGCTTGTATTGAGAAACAAGCTCAACTATCTCCCGTCAGAGAAAACCCCTATCTCGGTTTACAACAAAACCCAGAGGTAGTCCTCGCAATTGAGGAATACCCCAAAGTGAACTTCCTCAAACAATCCCCAGTCGTCAAAGGATTCACTCGTTTGCTCATCGCTCGTCAGTGCGAATTATTCCAAGATTAACCAGAAGATTGGAAGAAGCATACTTTCACTGTCCCGTTGGTGAAATCATCATACCAAGATAACGTGTTCAACACCATCCGGAGCCAGTACCGAATTCATCTGTGGCTTTAAAGATATCCCCTTCTCATACAAACATCTGGAAGGTTTGTGAATACGTCCACGCGTCTGCCCGCAAACAACATTCTTGCGTCTACATAAAAATTGAGGCCAAGGTCAGTCTCCAACCAGATTCCCTTGTGGTTATTTTTTTAAAGGTAAATATATTCCATTATCGTTTTTTTTTGAAGGTCAATTAGCGTTCAATATTAAAGTGAGCTTTGGGTCAACCATTACTGTATATTCAGTTGTGTAATTTAGCAAGTATCACTTAAACTCGTTAAATTCATAACTGTGTAGTTTGTTTTTGGTAGATTTCATTTTTTGTTCATGGTGTTTTAGTTCTATTTTCTTAGAAGTATTTAATCCAATCCTCGTAACGCTGAGTATGGCACTAGAAACCCTCAAAGATTAAAAATAACGTAATAATAATAATATAGCACTCTTAGAGAAAACTTAATCAAGGAGTTTTTGATGTACGTAACCAACCTTTACGTACGTACACCACCACTCGGTCCTTGCAATACCTCTACGCAATATATTAAATATAAATTATATAAAGTAAATACAACTGAAATCTTATTTTAAAAATGGAGAAAAAGAAATCAATTCAAATCAACTTTCAATTGAAAAAGTGATTAGTGAAACGAAAGGCACTTTTGAATCTCTCAGTTTGATTAGTTACCCCCCTATGAGTGAATTTAACGATTTCTTAGGTTTTCAAGTATCTGACACTCTACCTCAACCTTCAATATCTGTCATCACAAATACTGAAACCACAAGGACAACTCCAGTTTCCACTGTTGCTACTACTATTCTCCCTCCTAATGTTTTCCAAGCATTTGGTGCAACCACTCCCACAAACCAAGCTCAACAACAACTACCAATATACATAAACCTCAGCCATTTTAAGTCCCTTCCAAATAGTGTACTCTTTTTTTAAAGGTACTATAAATGGGAAATTTAGAGAACCATGGGTGCAACCATGGTTAAATTCATTAGAACAACACTTTCTTACAGAAAATGTTGTACATGATGACATAAAGATAAATGAGGCACATAGATTTATTGATCCAAAGGATGCAGTAACTTACTCCCCTGAACTAGCCCAAGCTAGTACCTGGCTAGATTTTTTAAGACACAGGTGATAACCCAATACAAGGAGACAGCACAAGCCCAACCACTAACCATGATTTCTGCTCTTTTCCGAGCTAGATGGAAAACAGAAGAAAATGAGGACTTAAATGGCTTTCTAAACTTTTCTCATAAAATGTGAGGAGAAGCCCTTAGGGCAGCACACAACCAATTTAACATTCCATTCACCCCCCAGCAGTATAATTTCCTTATGGCTACCACTATTTTCAAAAATCTACCAACTATTGCAAGGAATAATTTCAGGAGATTTTAGACATAAACCAAAGCTTAAGTGAGACTTTGAATAAGATAAAAGCCCAATACAATGACCTAACACCCCCCCAAGAAAGTCCGAGAAACTCCGGTGAATAGGATTGAACACAAGACCAACACTACTGCTAGTACAAGTAATAGAAATCAATCCTATAACCCTCCGAAGAACACACTACTTACACAATCCTCACGCCCACCAAGTTACCCACAACCTCAGAAAACTTTTCGAACACCCTTCCAAACCCCCAACCCAGAGAACAGACTCAACGTCAACAACCTCGCCTTTGCTTTAACTGTGACACCCATGGTCATGTACTTCCTCAGTGCATAGATCCTCCCTATTGTTCTTGGTGTCGCGAACATGACCACCGATGTGGTGATAAACCCCGTTGTAGAGATTAGGCATATCCTGCATATAAAGCATACTTAAAGAACTAAACAACTCAGGAAACACAAAAATCACAACCGAGCTACATATATCCCTATAGGCAAGAGAAGCACCCACAAAATCCACCACGTCAAAATGATCGATGGATAAGGTATGTAGACCACCCTTCTGCACCCACATCATATGAGAGTTATGTATCTCCACAAGAGGAATACATAGAATACAACACTCACATGACTTATTCCTGAGTGTATGACCCCACATCATATGAGAGTTATGTATCTCCACAAGAGGAATACATAGAATACAACACTCACATGACTTATTCCTGAGTGTATGACCCCACACCTAATGAATCCCAAGTCAACCATGAACTCCAGACCTGATCTACCAATCCATTTTTAGCGCAAGGTTTTCAGCCAACCAACCACGATACATATTCTCCCACAGTCATGTAGGTTATAATGAGAAAAAAAACAAACATATCCCAATTAGAGTAATAGGAGAGAGGAACTTAGATCTAGACTTAATTGTTAAAGTTCATATGGATGATTTAGATTTTGAAGTCATTTTAGACACAGGCGCACATTGCACTTCAATTGAACGACGAAGAGTAAAGCGCTTACACGATCATACAAGTCATAAATATACTATAACGCAGCCTATTGTGCAATTGAGTGGCGTTACAAGCAACCATATCCCTATGTCGTAGAATGGACTCTCGACGATATACCATATATAACTATTCGTTGAGGGAACTTCTTTAATTATCTTTAGAGTGCGTAATGTCTGGCGAGCCGATATTATGTATCTTCGATATGCTTAAGAAGTGGAACTGAGCTCAAGGATAATAATATTGCTATCATTAATAAAATAGAGTTTTATTAATAATAACTATCAACAAACACAAAACGGAAAATATTGACATAAACAGAGAATGGAAAGGGTCGTGGGGGCTCGGGCTAATCCGAGGATTAAAGGATTTAAAAAGGTAAAACAAATATAGAGTTAAAGGGATGGGATGGTTCGCTAAACCATCTAAAGCACAGGATAGAATTGACAAAAGGGCTAAGTACTCAAAGGTGACGTTTGGCTTACGTAACTTTATACTAGTGGTGCAGTGGAAGGCGACGTGAAGGAATTTTTGGTCCGCTGGCGAGTTTCAGCCGAAGGGGGGGGGGAATAAAAGGATCCTGACGTGGCGTCTTGGGAATGAGAACCGTTTCTCGACGAACGGCTTAAAGAACAATGGCTGTTCTACGTTGTTCTCTTCTGAACAACCGGGGGGGGGGGGGGTGAGAACCGTCTCTTGTTTACGGGCTCAAGAACAATGGCTGTTCTAATGTTGTTCTCCTCTGAACAACAAGGGGGAAGGGTGAGAACCGTTTCTTGGCGAAGGGCTCAAAAGAACAATGGCTGTTCTACGTTGTTCTCTTCTGAACAACAGGGGGGGGGGTTAGAACCGTCTCTTGTCTACGGGCTCAAGAACAGTGGCTGTTCTAACATTGTTCTCTTTCTGAACAACGAGGGGGAAGCCTTGAGGACTTGGCGTCATGAAAGGCTCGAACCTTTGGCACTCAAGGGATATTGTCCTCCTTCTGGACAAGTGATGGTGAATCTCGAGGTCGAGGTCCCTTGGCGCACAAAGGGAGAGAGGGTCGTGGTGATGTTTCGCGACGAAAATCTGGATCTCCAATCTGATCTTAGTGGTAAAGTTTCCATCTAAATAGTCGAGACACTTCCTTGGCGTGGGGGACAATGGAGGGGGAACTTCGAGGGAATGCACAGCCGAGGCTGGGAACAATGCCTTATCTGCCCATAAGCCTAACTCAATCCGGCGAGGTCGGCATATGCGGGTGAATGGGGGGGACGATAACCTCCTTGTTTAAACATTGACATCCGGTGGCTGCGATAAGACGCCAAGCTTCGAAGCGAAGATGCACGTGGGAGCATCGTGGTTTTAAATAATATGTGATAGGAATTGAAACTAACGCTGCCTCAACCCGTTCTATCACACCCCTCCATTCCGGGGGGAATTTGTCACTTCGAAAAAAAGAGAGAAGGGACAAAAATAGAGCTCCGTTGTGGGAAACTCGTTTTCTTGTACCAACCGTACCTTCCTGCACCTAACTTGTATTACCTCAATACATATGATTATTTTGATCTTTTGATTATAAGGGAAAATAACCTTTAATACAAACTTAAAAAAAAGGCATGGAACAATGAAATGATATAAAATTAGTACATATGGGACAAAATAATTTATACGTAAATTAATGGGTACAAAAATATATATACATACAAAAAAATTAGACATTGAGCGTTACAAAATTCAGACATATACATTAACTAATTATATTACAAGAGAATCTTAATTTAAATCGTACAAGACGGTATATACCTACATGGAGATACTAATCCTATGAATACAATTACTATACGCTATTCGGTAACGCATTCCTACTGAGTGCGTCAGCGACCTGGTTATCGGAACCTTTTATATAATTTATTTTAAATTGATACTCTTGCAAGAGTAAACTCCAGCGCATGATTCGGCCGTTGGAGTGTCGCCCATTCGTAATATGGGCTAACGGACGGTGGTCGGTTCCTATCTGAAATTCTTTACCTATCAAGTACATCTTGAATTTGTCTATGACCCAGATAATTGATAGAGCTTCCTTTTCTATAGTGGCATATCTCTTTTCGCGTGGTAATAATTGGCGACTAGCATATGCAACTGGATGACTTGTTCCGTCATCCTCGTATTGAAGGAGTACACCTCCCATGCCCTCGTTGGACTCGTCTGTCTTAATCCCAAAGGATTTTTCCGGGTTGGGCAACTTTAAAATGGGGGCAGAGATGAACTTACTCTTGAGCTGATTAAAATGGGAAACAGTGACATCATTCCAACGTAAACGATCGGGGAAATTCTTTTTTTGAAGGGGGGTGAGGGGGGCCGAAATTGCAGCGAAATTCGGAACAAATCGCTGATAGTGAGAAGCTGATCCTAGGAACGATCTTAATTGCTTCTTTGTAATCGGGAGGGGCATGTCGGCGATTGCATTAAACTTGTTCTATTGGGGACCTAACTTACTTTTTCCTATTTTGAACCCTAAATATTTGATGGTTTCGTGGGCAAAATGGCATTTGCTGGGGCCAATGGTGAGGCCATTTTCGCGCAGTCGCTCGAAAAGAGCTAATAGGGTGGTTAAATGGTGACTCCATTTAAATAGTTCTTGTAGCTGACTCTTATGATGTGGTGTCAGCTGCGCGTCAATATCCAGGTCAGAGGGTTCTAAAGACTCGCCTGGTAGGGAAGGAGGAGGGTAATCGGCATCAGGTTGGGTGCAAACTATCTGTATTACATTAAGGGACTCCACGGGGTAATCTTCTTCAAGCGCCGATGTTTCGTCCAGTTCTACGAAGGTATCTCCATGGGCGCGTTGGGGGTTCTTTTTTTCTTGGGGTCCACGGACAGTCTTCGTGTCCTTGTCTTGGGCCTTATCGCCTAAGGGTTTTAGTAATTCACACTCCTTTTGTGTCGTCCTAAAGTCCTGGCTAGGGGTCTCCGAGAAATCGGACGGTATCGGGGTTCTGATGGGGACGAGCTCCTGGGCTTCTTTCCTAGCTCGGCCTCGAGGAAGGGCGGCCTGAGACACAGGGTCGGAACTTACTTGGGGGCTCTGTCCTATAAGTACGGAACAGAATTGTATGGGTGCTGAAATGACTTCAGCCCAGCCATCATAATATTGACACTGCAGGTAACATCTAACGACGGGGAATTGGTTCGCCCGCCCAAGGTAGTCATGTACCACCGCAAATTTTTCGTGGTTAGGGTCCACTGGGGGGAGGAGTTCGTCTGACACGATGAAACACGTACATCCTGTGTCCCTGACGAGAGTCGATACTCGGCAGTTATTCACGCTGCCCTCCTTCAATTTCAAAGTTCCCGATGAACTTTTATCAAAAATAAAATTTACCTGGTGGCCTGACGGAGGGGGAGAAGTTTCTGCTTGGGTCTGCACCACCGGGGGAGCCAGGGTTGCATTAATCTGGTGAACTTGGTGGGCTGGTCCGCTTTTAAGCCTAGAATTTTGGGGGCAATTCCAGCTCATGTGGTTTTCTACACCACAGGTGAAGCATATGATTGGTCGCTTCGGGAAGAGAGATGGAGGAGAAATCTTAACGGGAGGTTTGGAGTCCCGTTGTTGGTTTTGGGGAAAGAAGTTTTGGGGTTTTACGGGGCTCGGAAACTTCGTCGGCTTTCCTGTGAAGGGGTGCGAATCCTTCCTTCTTTCCTTGTAGGGGGATTGGTGAGAAGTTCGATTCTCCTTTGGGTATAAATTATGGCTTGCGGCATAGACATCCGCTTCTTCGGTACACTCTTTAAAGGTCTGGCACCGATGATCCTTGACGAACGCGTGGATCTCTGTCGGGAGAGACGCCAAAAATTGATCTCGCAACACGAAGTCTGTTAAGGACTCGTAGTTCGGATCAACCTTTGAGGATTCTAACCAAAATTTAAAATTCCTCTAAAGAATGTATCTGAATTGACGGAACGTCTGTCCGGGTTTAATACGACCTCCACGAAATTCTTGGCGGTAGAAATCGGGAGTCATATTATGAGCGGTCAATAACTCAGCTTTTAAGGTGCTGTAGTTAATTGTACACTCAGATGGTAAAGATATAAAAATTTCGCGCAATTTACAATTTAACAGGGGAAGTAATCTGACTACACCTTCAGCCTCCAGATCCATGTTATTGATTTCGAGGATCTTTTCGAAGTGGGCTAAAAATGCTCCGAAATCCTCCCCATCCTTGAAATTGGGGAGCTTTAGTGAGAGATTAGGGGGGCTTCGGAACGGGAACTGGCGGACTGTATCTCTACTTCAACACGAGCTAATTCAATCTGATGGTGAAGCTCAGCTTGTCTTATCCGTTCCTCTCTTTCTCTTTCTTCTCGTTGGATTACTCTTTCTTCTCGTTGGATTTCTCTTTTCCGTTCTTCTCGTTGTATTTCTCTTTCTTCCTCTTTTCTTTGCTCCTCTTGAACGTACTCAATTAGTTCTTTTCCGGAGAGTCACAAGGATTCTCCTTGCGCTTAAAAGATTTCGAACTGAGTCATCTTTGCACTTGGGGGCGCACTAGTCAACCAACTAAAATTCCTTGCAACAAGAATTATGCCTCTATAGAATTAGCCTACCTAAATATGGGCACTGACCTATTCGTACTTGGTTTCTCGATCTAAATAACCACTGACTAAAAAAACAAAAAAAACAAACAAATTATTATAACAGTTCCTTGAGCTACTCCAGATTCTTAAGTTTCAAAAAGGGGGATAGCAATCGTTAAAACAAAAGGGAACTACTATACTCTATTATTGTAACGATTAACACTATGCTTTACTCGACTGAGACCAGTGTTTGCAAAGATATAGCGTTAAATCTTACACACCTGATACCAAATTTAAATAGTATATATATATATATATATATATATATATATATATATATATATATATATATATATATATATATGTCGTAGAATGGACTCTCGACGATATACTATATATAACTATTCGTTGAGGGAACTTCTTTAATTATCTTTAGAGTGCGTTAATGTCTGGCGGGCCGATATTATGTATCTTCGATATGCTTAAGAAGTGGAACTGAGCTCAAGGATAATAATATTGCTATCATTAATAAAATAGAGTTTTATTAGTAATAACTATCAACAAACACAAACCGGAAAATATTGACATAAACAGAGAATGGAAAGGGTCGTGGGGGCTCGGGCTAATCCGAGGATTAAAGGATTTAAAAAGGTAAAACAAATATAGAGTTAAAGGGATGGGATGGTTCGCTAAACCATCTAAAGCACAGGATAAAATTGACAAAAGGGTTAAGTACTCAAAGGTGAAATTTTGGCTTACGTAACTTTATATTAGTGGTGCAGTGGAAGGCGACGTGAAGGAATTTTCGGTCCGCTGGCGAGTTCCAGCCAAAGGGGGGGGGGAGAATAAAAGGATCCTGACGTGGCGTCTTGGGAATGAGAACCGTTTCTCGACGAACGGCTTGAAGAACAATGGCTGTTCTACGTTGTTCTCTTCTGAACAACCGGGGGGGGGGAGGTGAGAACCGTCTCTTGTTTACGGGCTCAAGAACAATGGCTGTTCTAATGTTGTTCTCCTCTGAACAACAAGGGGGAAGGGTGAGAACCGTTTCTTGGCGAAGGCTCAAAAGAACAATGGCTGTTCTACGTTGTTCTCTTCTGAACAACAGGGGTGGAGGGGGGGGTTAGAACCGTCTCTTGTCTACGGGCTCAAGAACAGTGGCTGTTCTAACGTTGTTCTTTTTCTGAACAACGAGGGGGAAGCCTTGAGGACTTGGCGTCACGAAAGGCTCGAACCTTTGGCCCTCAAGGGATATTGTCCTCCTTCTGGACAAGTGATGGTGAATCTCGAGGTCGAGGTCCCTTGGCGCACAAAGGGAGAGAGGGTCGTGGTGATGTTTCGCGACGAAAATCTGGATCTCCAATCTGATCTTAGTGGTAAAGTTTCCATCTAAATAGTCGAGACACTCCCTTGGCGTGGGGGACAATGGAGTGGGAACTTCGAGGGAAGGCACAGCCGAGGCTGGGAACAATGCCTTATCTGCCCATAAGCCTAACTCAATCCGGCGAAGTCGGCGTATGGGGGCGAACGGGGGGACGATAACCTCCTTGTTTAAACATTGACATCCGGTGGCTGCGATAAGACGCCAAGCTTCGAAGCGAAGATGCACGTGGGAGCATCGTGGTTTTAAATAATATGTGATAGGAGTTGAAACTAACGCTGCCTCAACCCGTTCTATCACACCCTACTTATGGAGAGATTGATAATTTTTTTTTAGTCCAGGGACTCAATTTAGCCAGCTCATTGTTGTATCTTTGATGATAATGGAGCGAATTTTGATGCTTATATTCTGGTAGGCAATGATTTCTTTAACAAAGCGAATGAGAAATATTCCCTGCGAGACATTTGGTTAGATGTCTTTCTAAGTTGCATCCCTTAAAGGTCCAAGTGAGACATGTTCATGGTCTGCCTTCTCATAATCCTTTTCAAGGAAACTCGCTTAATCTTAACTCCAGTCACAGCACTGTAACGACTAATTATCCTAATAATTCCTAACAATACAGAATGATGTACAGCAGTTCAAAAGAGTGGAATGCAAAGTTATGGACAAGCGTCTACCCTCACTGCCTTAACCAATGTAGTTTTAGCTGAATCGTAGGCATCTAGTCTGTATATGTATCCTAAAGAAAATGTAACCTTAGGTCCCATGGAAAATGTTTGTTTTCCTGTTAAAATTACTAACTCCGATATCCAACCTTTGGTAAACGTTCATAATATCATCACTGATAAGGGTAACTTAACTAGTAATGTTCTTTTAGCCCATTCTATTGCTAAATCTAACGAATTTATTATTCCTATAATTTGTATAAATGAGGCTATAGGGTTGTTACCCTGACCAAAAAACAAGCAATTAGCCATGCCTTTGTTGTAGATTTAGATGGCAACCATAGCCGTAAGATTAATCCTATTACCGATTCTACCAACTTAAACCTTTTCGAGTTAAATTGTAGATATTTGCACTGTCTTCAACATTCCCTTCAGAAGTCCCATGAGCTCCAAAACAATAACTCAAATGGGACTGAGCACTAACACTCACTGATCCAATTTTTTCCTCAGATCAGAAAATTATGAATTGTAGTTTATGGACGTCAGCTAAGGTAAAATACTGAATTTGGTCATTATTTCTAAGATTTACCTGTATTTAGACGTATCATATAAGATACATTCGATCGAAACGATTTAAAAATAACATATTTGTATATATATATATATATATATATATATATATATATATATATATATATATATATATATATTATCGTATATTAGATAATTCTTTCTGAATAGTAGAAAACAAGTATTGCTTAAAAAAGAAAAAGAAACATAAACGGGTCATAAATTTGGTGGAGGGGCTTCAGCCCCATAGTTCTCCCTCACTGGATCCGCGCCTAACGGGAGAGTTCTTCCACAACAGTGGGTTTTCGGCGGGGTGTGCCGGGAAACGTCAGACATTAGAAGAATGTATGAAGAGTAAATTCAACCCGGAACCACAGTCATAAGCGACATGTGGAAGTCATACATCCATATAACAGATATTCCGGGGGCAATTTCCAACACAAAATCACCAATCACAATATCTATTTGTTTCGGAGGGAGGAACGCACACTCAGAAAATCGATTGCACCGGAGGGAGGAACGCACACTCAGCAAATTGATTGCACCGGAGGGAGGAACGCACACTCAGAAAATCGATTGCACCGGAGGGAGAAACGCACACTCAACGAATCGATTGCACCGGAGTGAGGATCATACACTCAGCAAATCGATTGCACCGGAGGGAGGAACGCACACTCAGCAAATCGATTGCACCGGAGGAAGGAACGCACACTCAGCGAATCGATTGCACCGGAGGGAGGAACGCACACTCAGCAAATCGATTGCACCGGAGGAAGGAACGCACACTCAGCGAATCGATTGCACCGGAGGGAGGAACGCACACTCAGCATATCAATTGCACCGGAGGGAGAATCGCACACTCAGCAAATCGATTGCACCGGAGGGAAGAACGCACACTCAGCAAATTGATTGCACCGGAGGGAGGAACGCACACTCAGAAAATCGATTGCACCGGAGGGAGGAACACACACTCAGCAAATCGATTGCATCGGAGGGAGGAACGCACACTCAGCAAATCGATTGCACCGGAGGAAGGAACGCACACTTAGCAAATCGATTGCACCGGAGGGAGGAACGCACACTCAGCAAATCGATTGCACCGGAGGGAGGAACGTAGACTCAACGAATCGATTGCACCGGAGGGAGGATCTCACACTCAGCGAATCGATTGCACCAGAGGGAGGAACGCACACTCAGCAAATCGATTGCACCGGAGGGAGAATCGCACACTCAGCAAATCGATTGCACCGGAGGGAAGAACGCACACTCAGCAAATTGATTGCACCGGAGGGAAGAACGCACACTCAGAAAATCGATTGCACCGGAGGGAGAAACGCACACTCAACGAATCGATTGCACCGGAGGGAGGATCACACACTCAGCAAATCGATTGCATCGGAGGGAGGAACGCACACTCAGCAAATCGATTGCACCGGAGGAAGGAACGCACACTCAGCGAATCGATTGCACCAGAGGAAGGAACCCACACTCAGCAAATCGATTGCACTGGAGGGAGGAACGCACACTCAGCATATCAATTGCACCGGAGGGAGAATCGCACACTCAACGAATCGATGCCACCAGAGGGAGGAACGCACACTCAGCAAATCGATTGCACCAGAGGAAGGAACGCAGACTCAGCGAATCGATTGCACCGGAGGGAGGAACACACATTCAGCAAATCGATTGCACCGAAGGGAGGAACGCACACTCAGCAAATCGATTGCACCGGAGGGAGGAACACACACTCAGCAAATCGATTGCACCGGAGGGAGGAACACACACTCAGCAAATCGATTGCACATGGAATTTACTGAATCACTCAAACAAAATCGTTCTGGGACTCGCCGCTCGATGTTGGATTCCTATTTGTGTGATTTTTTTGTGGCAGAGGAGATATGGAAATACGGACCTATTCAGGAAGATATTGAAGTGTATTTCGAATTTTAACGTGAAATTTCATTTCTATATATGTTGAATATTTAATAGATATGTTCAAATCACATGTTTACTTCAAATATCCTAAACTAATTTGCTAATTTAAATTAAATCAACCTAACCAAACCAAACCCCAACCATAACTTTTTAACCGTCAATTTCTTCCAAAAATACAAAAGAAAATTGGACACCGTACATCAAACTCAAATGGTCCGGGTTTTTGTTTACATGAGACCTAAATTGATGGTGTTTTACTAAATATATTTATGTTAGTTCTAAATCTCAACTTATTTTGTTACGAAGCCTAAATAATAGCTGAAAAGTGTGTAAACTCGGCGTTTTAACCGGCCTAGTTGAAAGCTGTTAAGTCCTTAAAATTGGTTGGATTATCCAGGTTTTCGTTGACTCGTTGTGTGGTCTAATGTGTTAATCAGGGGGGCTATGGGGCTGAAGTCGCCCCCCCCCCCACCTAAATTTCAGACACTTTTATGTTAATATTTCTTTTTTAAGCCATACTTGTATTCAGAAAGAGTTATGTAATAATATAAAATATACATAAAACAGTTTAGTAAACCGTTGTCATTGAATGTATCTTATATGATACATGTCTAAAATGCAGGTAAATCTTAAAAAATAAGGATTAAATTCAGTATTTCACCTTAGCTGACGTCTAAGAACTACAATTCATAATTTTCTGATCTGAAGAAAAAATCGGATCAGTGAGAGTTAGTGCTCACTCCTGTGTGAGTACTGTTATTTATTATCAAAGATGTTCAATGCCCTTTTCTCAGACTCCTCAGAAGGAAGAATTCAGCTTAGCCCCCCGTAAAAAAAAAAAAATTATCCTGGATCCGCAACTGGTGTAATGTATTGTTTCTATTTTTTCGTTGTTTTGATATTAGTTTGAAAGGTTAGATTTGTTGTAGTACTTGTTATATTTCTTGTTTTTTTATTAATTTACACAGAGCTTCCACAAGAGGTTTTTATTGGTAGCGTGGGCTACAATGCTGCTGCTCACATCTGAAGGATTGGATGCGATCTTAGCCTCAAGTATCCGCACATGCATCCATCTGTAGCTACGCAACTCCCACAAATTTTGATTCCTGTAACTTTACCACTATTCTTTAAAACTTTGCTTGCTACTATGTTCTCTCTGAACACTAATCGAGCCATTCCCTTGATCACTCATTCAACCCTTCCTCAGTATCTGTTGAGCCCTTCCTACGCATCCATTGAACTCTTCCTTGAATACCAATTTTCCCCTCACTAATCACCCATTAATCCTTAATTGAATACCCATTCATCTCTCAATGAACATACAGTGAGCGCTCCCATAACGCACTTTGAGCCATCGTGAACTTGCCCGGCTGTTAAATTTAAAAAAATATATACTTAACTTGCCGTGAGTTCACTTCAAGTGGATCCAAACCCAAATTATACTGTAGTTCTACAGTAACTTACTAGTTGCTAAAAAGCCAGTAATTTTCTATATTTTTACATCAAAAATGATTGCTACTATATTCTAAATACAGTATATTACTGGATAAATTACAGTAACAATGTAAAATTATATTAATACGTATGTTACTGTAATATTTACAGTAACATACCGTATATAAAATATATAAATGTATGCTACTGTATTATTATACGTTGTTTTACAGTATTTTTAACAGTAAGAGGCTATAAAAAAATACAGTAACATGCGTCCTAGCTATAAAACTACAGTAAGTTCCTAGCTGCCAGTAAATTACAGTTAAATGATTATAAAATTTGTATAATTTGTGGTCCTGAGATTTATATTGGTAAGCTTTGCGTTGACAGTCATTGTACGGAGTAGAGTGCGTTTTTAAAGGCCTAGATGTATGTTTAAAAGATTGACAGTGCAGAGGAAAGAATGGGTTATTATCAAATGAATAATTGAGTATTAGTAATTGCAAGACAAAGTGGAAGAAACTTTAACAAAACCATTTTCCGATCGAAGAAAACCCCTTGCCCGAGGAGATTGGAAGGAGAAAGTATCACAAAAACTTTGCTCTCGCAGAGGAAACACATTTATTGTAACTATGTTGATAACACTGGAGGCCTAAATTTTCGTTGAGTTATATTTGAAACTTATTTTTGACAAATTTTGACTTCTGAATCCAAAATTGAGTCCATTTTTTAGTCTCGTGCGACTCTACATCTTACTCTGTCGGTTGGATCCCGTTTTGCTTTTTTATTGATTTGTAATGTCATTGTAACTATTCTGCCGATTCTAACGAAATTTTAAACCCTTCTGTTGTTTTACATTTTCTTTCGAATCATCACCTACACAACTTACACCAGCACCGAAACCACCGGGACCTACACTACCACCACCAATACCACCACATTACCGCCAAATACACCACCACCACCTGCACCACCACCACATACACCACCACCTGCCCCACCTACGCCCACACTACCACAACCTACACCACCACAACATACACCACCTCCACCTACACTACTACTCCACATACCACCACCACCTATACACCACTTCCTACACTACCACCTCCTACACTACCATCACTTACACCAATGCCACCTACACCGCGCTACCTACACCGCCTACACCACCACCCAAGATTATTCCGGGAATTATTTTGTTTTGGCAATAACATCATAACTTACTAACGAAATTTGAAATCCTTATGTTATTTTACATTCTCTTTCGAATGATATAAGGGCCAAGGCCCTCCCAAGGTCAGTCCGTGAATTATTGAAAGGTTTGAAGGTCGTAAGGTCATAAATCAGTATAAGTGATAGCACGCGACTTTTGGTCAGCCGACCTTGTTCTGTATCACATCAACTTTTTGAGATACAGGATGCATCTAACAAATTTATGCTCATTTTATAGAATGTTTTAGAAATTTAATACTGTAAAATAGTAAAACATTGCTTGACTGTAATGTTTGTACAAATTTATTCTATTGATACAAAGTATATTGTTGCTGTAATTCAAAGTCTGCAAGTAGTTAAGTAAAACTTTACGCTTATAGCTTTTTCGGAGTAGTCAATATATTTCTAATGTCGCCTTCTATTCCAACGGTAGTGAGCCAACATATATAAATGGCATCTAGCCTGACACCTTTCCTCCATGACCTTTGAATCCTGGCTAAATAGTTCATCTTGCTCATCACTGACGTCCCCCAGGTTTTCTGGGAAGTTAGCAAGAAGGTTATGCACAAAATTCAACTTGATGTTCATGTTGAAACCGAGCATCTCATACCTCTCCAATAGTTTCTGGACGATTTCGGTGTAATTCTTTTGCTCGTGTATTTCACAGAAAGTTCTGGACAAGGTCTTTGAATGATGAACGAGCATTATTTTCAAGTTCTGACATTGTCATGATGAAATGTTCATCTTTCATGAGCTGCCAAATCTGTGGTCGATCAAACACACCGGCTTTATTTTTTCAATTGCCAAGTTAGGAAAGAGTCGCCTTCAGTTGTGAATGTTTTAACGAGTTGCTTAATCAGACCCCGTTTGATGGGCAGAGGTTGGAATATAATTTTATTTCAGTCAACTGGTGGTTCATGTAGAATGTTGAGATCACCAGGTTTAAGGTGAGAGATTTGATGCCAATTTCTTTCCACCTAATGCTTCTTTCGAGCGATGTTGTCCCACATGCGCAGTAAGCAGGGATACTTCGTGTACCCACGTTTCTGACCAAGAATGAAGCATGTCCTTTTAAGGTTAACAGAGATGATCCATTTGTGTTTGTAATATTGCAACAATTCAATGAATTGACGTGATATTGGGAAACTAACTGTAGTTTTGAACTCAGCATGCCAATTTTAGTCTAAATCAAGTGAAAATTCAAACTCAGCAGAAATTAGGTTCATAATTGTTCCGCTGAGTAATTATTTGATTATCTCAGTTTAAATTTAGTGTGACATTCTCTGGCTGGATATATGTTACCAAAATGTAATGCATTTTAATGTTTTGGGAAAAGTTGGAGGCATAAATTTGAAGTGATGCTTATTTTTGAATAAGGGATATTTATCAGAAGTTGGAGTAAATCAAGACTAGATAGAGATGTAGTTTTTATGTCCCCATTACAAAAGATTCGATATCACAATTGTATTTAACTTGAAAGATCGTAACGTGAAAACGCTGTAGCTGAAAAATAAATTAACTTTCAATCTAAACTAGGTGATTAATTATTTTAAAATCTAATTTCGTAAGCAAATAACTTTCACAAACTTTAACATACATTTGAATATATATTACGCGTTTTAAGTTAATAAATAAATATGATATAGCCAGTAAGAGTTTGGCTAAGCCTCCTAAATCTCAGGGTTGTCTGTTAACTGAAAGGATCGATTACACCATGGGAAGAAACTAGTCACTGAAAGGGGCTAGAAAATCTCCTCAAGTACTTATCTTGTGCAAAAACGTTAGGCAGAGGACGCCACTTTCAAAAAACGGATAATGACACCGAGAAAAGATAGTGCGGTATGACAAAAACGTACTCTTAAGTTTTAAAGAACAAATAAACAAAGAAAACAGACACTCAAAAGCTTAGAAGCCAAAACCCCAAAAGGGCCCCTCTACCAGAACTTTTGTGAGGAGAGGTTCATAAATCATGTGTTGAGATTAGAAGTGACAATGTGTTCAAGGGAGGTAGCCGACGATAAAAATAGAGGAGAAGTGTCTATTTATACAAAAAAAGAGAGAGATTAGAGGTCATGAATTTAATAATGAGAAAAAGAATAGATGTTAATAATAAAAGAAAATGACTTCAAAAAAGAAAGAAAGCTTAGGTGTTAAAAATAAAAGAGTAAATGACTTCAAAAAGAATGAATATTAAATGTCATCAAGAAAAGAACAGATGACTTGAAAGAAAGAGAAATATTAGGTGTTAATAGGTAAAGAGAAAAGGACTTCAAAAGGGCAGATAATAGATGTTAATAAGAAAAAGCAAATGACTTTAAAAAAGAGAAATATTATATATTAATAGCAAAAAAGAAAAGGACTTCAAAAGGACAGAGTGATTAGATGTTAATAGGAAAAGAGCAAATGACTTCAAAGAGAGAGAAAGATTATATGTTAATACGAAAAATGAAAAGGACTTCAAATGAACAGATTAGATATTAATAAGAAAATAGCAAATAACTTAAAAAAGAGATAGATTTTGTGTTTTATGAAAAGAGAAAAAGATTCAAAAAGACAGATTACATGTTAATAAGAAATGAGCAAAATGACTTAGAAATTATATAAGACGCTGTATGATGGCCCTTGAGCCTGACGGGCACCAAACACAAATGCTGATTCACTGTGTAAAAACGATTTTTGTCTTTGGGTAGCAACTGTTATTTTCTATTTTCTTGTGTCTAGAATACATGAAAAAACACGATTATTTATTTCAAACTTTGCTTTTATCTCCAGGATAATGATATTAATATGAAATTTACCTATTCCCTCTGGAAGGAAGTGGCAAATTTGAACTTTCATTTGCATAAAATAAAAACAAAACGACGATACAACAATAGCATTTATTTATTCTAGAATTACATAAGTGAGAGAATTAAAATATTAGAAATGAGTAGTTTTCCGTGATTTACGCTTATACTCTAAATTACTTTCACGAATCAGCCCCTAAATATAGTCTCCCATCAGATTCTTCTAATTATACGATCCTTGATAGCGGGGCTCAAAGTCCAGTATATCTTGGTGAAAGCGCTCGCCATGCTACTCGAAGTACGCTCCCATATTCTCCTTACATTTATCCAGATGAGCGTCAAGAATATGGACTCTCAGGGACATCCTGCAACCCTTCTTGCCGTAGTTTTTCACCAAGTTCTCAACAAGCTCTACATAGTGTTCGGCTTTGTGATTACCTAGGAAGCCCAGAACCACTGTGATAAAGCTGTCCCACGCTACTTTTTCTGTCTTAGTGAGCTTCTCGGGAAACTCCTTGCACTCCATGATCTTTTTTATTTGTGGACAGATGGAGACCTCGGCTCCCACCCTTGCCGCAGATAGCTTAGGAAAGAAATCTTGTAGATACTGGAAAGCTGTAGACTCCTTATATAGAGCTATGGCGAATTGTTTCATAAGGTCCAATTTTAAGGGCAGAGGAGGAAACAGTACTTGTCTGGGGTCCAACAAAGGCTCCCATTAGACGTTGGTTCTCCCCACACTAAACTCGGTTCGTTGTGGCCAATCCCGCTGATGGTAGTGTACCCCGGTATTCCTGCTGCAACAAAGGCAAAGATAACAAGGAAACTTGGTTAAGACGCCTTAGAGACCGATCAAGAAGGCCACCATTTTGAAGTCTCCGATAACCTCACAACCGTACTCTTTATATGTCAATGCATCTAACAAGATATTGACACTGCTGTATTTTCCTTTGAGCTAGACCGAGTGAGATAGGGGAATAGATGGATACATGTTCTTGTTATGAAGCAGCACTACTTTGAGGCTCCTGGACAAGCTGTCAATAAAGAGGCGCCACTCGTTGGGGTTACGGGCGATTCCGCTTGCTTCAAACAGACCGGTCACATTGTGACAAAAGCAAAGCTCATCTTGACGTGTAAAAAAGCTTGAAAAACACTGGTGACGCTTTCTCTGACCTGATATTTGCACACTATCATCTAAAAAATCCCACTCCCTGAATCTAGAAGTTAAAAGCTCGTCATTAGACTTTGTGAGACCAAGATCTTTGACAAGGTCGTTGAGATCTTTAGGTTGGGGTAGTATGGGTTTCTCTCCTCAGTTGCACCTCTGTAATCTGGATCAATGAAATTCATCCTCTTCTGATCTGCTTTTCCTTTCTAAATACTGCTGCTCTCTTTTGGGGGAGTGGGTACCAAGAGCTCAGAACTATGTGGCACTGGCGAAATAGATGACTGAAGGTCTGGATACTTTATAACAGGCGCATTTTTGCTTGAGTGGTCAATTGGTTTCCTCAAATTCGTGTGATTGCAAAATTCATAGCTCTTTTTTCTCTTCTGTACCATCCTGTAAAAAAAACAAAATGAAAACATAAGTATAAATATACAAATACTTTTCACTTAGTGTTATAAGAAATGTTAAAAAAAACAGGATCCAAATAAACAAAATACATTATAATTATATATATATTACCTTCCAGAGCTCTTTTGCAGAGCTCACAGGTGAAATGAGATGCCCTAGGTTTGTCTTGATCTCCGAATGGGATGCCCAAATATGCCTTGTAGGCCTCACACATTTTAGCATATCTCTCTACAGAGTACTTTGTCGCTCTTGTCTTAATAAATTCGCCACAGACATAGTAAACTGCGTCTGTCGGATGCTTACAACCTCTTGATGCCATGTGTGACGAATGCTTCTATCAATGACGAATGACGATGTCTGCGCTGTGACGGCTACAGTTAAACTGATCTGTTACAATTAAAATTTTACAATTTAGGTTAAAGTGATGAAATTGTGTGGTAGGTATATAAAGGTGTGAATATTTTTTCTAGTTTGCCCTGGTGTTAGGGCATCACTAGCATTCTTCTTATGTATTTCTAATATTAAAATTCCACCGTCAATAACTGATCGGTTGAGTAGACATTCTTTGTATTTATACAGTCATCTACGTTGCCAGAATGTTCTAGAAATTCTTCAAACATATAAAAAAAAATCGAAAGTTCTAGAAAGCTCTACAGTTTATTTTTCACGAAATTAGTGCTGAATCTATGTCGCAAAGAAACAAAATATAAGAAAAATAATAACTATTACTACTGTATTTCTGTTTCTATAACTTTTTAATACAGTATATCATGTTTATACCATAACTGAAAAAAAACATAACCCTTGGAACTTTTTATATATTTTTACTATTTGCAATAAAATAAAGTTATTTAACATAAATGGACTAATTGGGAAATAACACTTTTGACCCAAGGACAAGACAAAATTGAAACTTTGATACACAGTGTAGTGTTAGTAGTATTCTTATTTTTTCGTGAGAATACTCTGTTCGTACCTTTGAGGTTATGTCACGAGCGTGCGAATTTGTTCCAAGAGCCTTGAGACCTTGACAAAGTTTTTGATAGCGAAACTTTTCACTTTATATTTCCCCCACTATTTTTGCTTGCTTTATTTATTGGTTCTTTAATATCTTTATTTTATGCTCTTTCTTTCCTTGTCCTGTTAACTCGGCCTCTGTTGGATTATATTAGTTTCCTATCTCCTCAATTATTGATAAAACTCTTGAATATACGAATTTAGCTCATTCGCTCCTGGGAGTTATGTTCATATCTTCGACATTACCTCAATATGTAGGAATAAAATACTATTCATTGGCAGATCTAACGTTGTGTTCTCAAGAGCAGGTAAATACATTTAGACACACGCTCAAATATCCGTTATTTGCATATGAAAAAGGCGGCAATCTTATTAAAATTCACAGTCTATTTTATATGCATTTACAGTTTTGAATGTGTTGTTTGAGCTCCATATTACGCAATAGGCAACGGATAGAATTGCTTCTGATGCGATCGGACTGCATTGCTCTGTAATCCTCAAAGTGGCTCGAATTACCAGTTTGTTTTCACACGAAAAACACGTCGCAATTTCGAGGGAATGAGTAGCTTGTCTGCTAGAGCCCTGGCAGGTGAAATTCAAGACCTGTTTTTTTTTATTTAGTCTTGAATCCTTGTGCTATTGTGTGAATTAATTATGCGTGTAATTCTTAGCCACGCGCACACACGGGCCTGCAAACTAGGTTATGCCATAATGTTTATACTTTACTATTGCGTGTAATTATTTACTAAATTTTCTTTTTCGTTTTCTCAAGAAGAGGGATCCTTAATGAATGCTATTTTTTCATTGAGGAGTAAAATTTGATTACAGTATTTAAATTTAATCTTTAAGGTGCCCTCTCTTTGATATATAAAAAAAATAAACAGGACATTTCTTTTTTCATATTTTGCTATACATAGAAATATATTAATATTACTAAGTACCTATGTATGCTAGTGGATAGAAGATGGAATGAGTATTAGTTGTTATATACAGGAGATATGAATGGAAGAATAGGTGACAGAATGAGAGAGGGAGCATTTAGAGATGTGTGGGAGAGGTTTGTGGTGAAGAAACAGGAATGTGCTGTGTAAGGTAAAACTGGTTGGTTGGTGCATGGATGAAAGATATGAGAAGGTGTAAAAGAAGGGAGGAGCAGAAGTGAAAGGTTATTAAATCAGAGATAAAGGGAACAATATGTGACAATGTTTGAGAGTAGAACAGATGAAGCAAGTGCGATTGTGGAGATAGAGCAAATGTCGGATATATATATTGGAAGTGGTAGTAGGTAATGCAAGGTCTGTGTGTGTAATTGTAGCAGAACTGGAAATATGACGAAAAATGCTGAATGAGTGGCATACAATTTGGAGTGTGTAGCGAAAAGCAGAAAAGAGGCGTGCTTACAAATGCTTAATAATCTAGCTGTGAATTCCAAGGAAATGCGGTTGAATGCATACACGACGATACAAATGAACGTGAAACAATTGATTAAACATAATAAAAATAGGCAAATGAAAGATTTGGAAGGGTGATGAGTGAGGATCACGATGGGAATCGGAAGTTATTCTGGAAGGAAGCGAGAAAAGTGATGAATCAGGAGAAGAATAGCTGAAGAAGAATAGACAGATACAATACTTTGATCAGTTGTATAATGTTAGTATAAAAGATGATTCAAATGTAAATATGATTGAATTTTGGGGTGTAAATCGGGTGTTGTATGGAAGAGATAGATCACATAGTCACTGAGATACTAAACAATGTTTATTATTGTGTTATGGAATGGGTCTGGTGGCTGTGTTTTAAGGCAGTTAAGACGGAAAGAGTGCATGGGGAGAGGTAGAATGCAGTAATCGTGCTGGTGTATAAGGGTAAAGAGGAAAAGGTGAATGCAAGAACTATAGTGGGATAGTTCTGTTGACTATTGTAGAGATTGATAAGGGAAGAACATGTGAGGTTTAGAGTGGGTAGGAGTGGGGGGTGGAGCAAGTATTTTTCTTTAAAGGGCTAGAGGGAAAAACAAGGGAGAAGAGGTATAAAGTGTATGGTAGGTTCACTGATCTAGAGGAAGCTTATTAATATGCAGATGAGGAATCTTTATGACAGGTGCTAGCAATGTATGGAGTGGGGGGAAGTAAGTCGTGCGTTAAAATAGCCTGAGTGAGTGTTTTACATACATGGAGGTGTAGGCTAAATATGTGTAATGTCATCATGAATGTTTAATATATTTAAGGATCGATTACTAAGCGATGTATGTTTGAGAATGAGGGAAAGGAGTGTGAGATTGATGAGGAATGTGTGAATAGGTTCTGGTTAAGTTTGTATTTTCTGATGAGTCAATGTTGCCGCTGAAATGTGAGAGGGATTTGTAAATATTGATTAAAGTTGTTTTGTAAAGCTGTGAAAGAGAAGTGGTACTAAAAGTGAATGTTTGAAGAAACGAATGTAATGGTAGTTTGGTAGAAGAATGAGGTTAGTTGTGATTTTCCAAGTGTGTGGTGTCACCCTTGAGGATGCATTGTAAATAATGAGGATTTGAGTGTGGAATGTGTGTCAGGAAGCTGTATTAGTATGCTGGTGTCAACATTAGTGCATGGTAATGAGAATATGGTATGGAAGAAGAAGGAAAATCTCACGTGGGATGGAGTACAAATGGACAAGTTGAGAGGGCTGGTTGATGTGCGAAAGATGAATAGAGAGAGATACGAGTGGGTAAGAGATGTTAAAAGTGTTGATAAGGGTGTGAAAAAAGTTGTGCCTAAGAGCATCCTGGGGTGGTATGGACATGTAAAAAGAGTGGGCGGAAATAGATTTGTCAAGGAAATATATGAAAGAGTGTCAGGGTAGAAGAAGGTTTGGAGTACCACGTGAAAGGAAGGTTGGTCATGTAAATAAGTGTTCGAGAGAGAACGGGCTAACTGGGGTGGAAGTGGGTGATAGTGTGTATGGGAGTTATGCATTGGCGGGTTTATTAAGGGGCGTGCTTGTGGCTTTCTACCCAAGGATTAACTCTGATTGGACGAGATGCTACCGCACATAGAGCTCCATTACTACAAAAAGCCTTTGCCTTGGGCACGATGATGCGTGGACTTGTACTTAATAAGGAGAGGAAGTAATTTTACTTTTGGTGAAGTGCACCAACCACACTTTGAGATCAAATGGTACATGCTGAAATAGACTCATTTCGACAGCCTTGCACAAAAGGCTCCACCCAACAGTCTTCAAGAGAGCATCAAACACCGAGTCCTTCTGTTTACCAGGTATATCTTTTGAAATGATATCGATGAAGCCCGGTTCGCTAGTTGTGACTTTTTCAATCGTAATTGTATTGTTTTATCCAGTTCTCATAATTTTTCCTCCCCCAATTTACCCGGTTTTGTTGTTTCAGGACTTGGATGAAATCGGAATGGAAGATTAATGGAACTCTCCTCTCGGTCTCTAGGTCTCTTCTTATTCTTCACTCTTTGACACTCGCCTCCTGCCAACTCAAGGATGAGTTCTTCCTTGTCAGTGACTCTTCTAAGAGGGTGTCGATGCCTTACCCCTTTTTTTTTACCTAATTGAGCATTTTTTATTTGATATTTCTTTTTCTGTCTGTCTACTGCATTACTTCTGCTAGAATGAATACCCATCAGCTTGTCTAAATTGGCGAATGATGAGCTCTCTTTTGTGAGGCATTCAGGAGTGGTGGTTGAGTGGATATAGAAATGGTTTTATGGTTGTTACGGGCCAGAGAAGGGAGATTCGGGGCCTACTTCTCCTAAGTGATGTCAGACATCCGACTAAAACGGGTCAGTTTTCTACTCTGCGAGATTGGGATTAATTGTGGGGCTTGTGTAAATTAAAGATGTATTCATTGCTTGTTGTTAGGAAGGAAAAAATTGGAGGTTAGGTATTCTCTACTATGAATTCCCTATCTATCACCAGCAGAGGGGTACCCTGTGTAAGCTATTACATCTGGTACCTGGAGGGGTGCCACGTTCTCCCGGTCCAAATGTCCTGAATGTACAGAAATAAGTTTGGAGAACCTGGGCTTTATCGCTTCTATATATTTTACTTCTATCCACCTCCCCCTCATTTATCACCTAATTCTAAACTGTCGTCTCTATGCAAGGGAGTAGACACTGTAACAGAGGTGAATTGTACAGCAAGGGTAATGACCCTGCTTCAACTCAAACTTAGATGAACAGCGCCCCCTCCCAGCCCTAGCGCCCGCACTTGTGTCTCTCCCGGTCCCAATAGAGGCAGTAGGAATTGTGGGTATATATCTTCCACTACTTCCTTTTTGTCGATTTTCACTACTCTTTTTACACATCTTTCCCAACTAGCTTCAACTTGATACGACCTCGTTGCTATTATGTTTTAAATTCGAGACAAACAAATCCACACACCCACCCCATCCCTGCCTCGTCCAGTTAAGGTGATTCATGATCGTATCCTAAGTGCCTGACCTCTGAATTGAATTTGGGGGTTTGCTGTCGAATGGACCCATCCCCCCACAGCATCCATTATTTTGAATCTGAACTCCTTTTTTCATGTAAGGGTTTCGATTTTGTCCTTCGCCCGTTCATTTTTGCACACACTTGGAAAAACCCGATTTCTTGAATAGGAAATCCAAACAATCCTGCGTGTCTTAAGAATCGCTAGTAGATGGCATTCGCCAAATTAATAAACTTCACCTTCCCCAGTACTAAGGTATTCCAATTCTCTTTCTTTATCATCCCTGTTCATTACTTATATTTTCATGTTTGTCGAAGAATGCTATTTTTGTTGTTTTAAGGAAGAGCCGTCTCAAACACGTAAGGATTTAGTTAAACGCCCAGAAATTATCCCCAAATAAACATATATTCTTAATTTAACAATTAACCACAAAAACAAACATGAACCACGGAAATACTACGAATTTAAATACACAATAATCGCTTCAATAAGTTTTTAAGTAAGGCTTTTTAACTTGACCTTATAATGTTGGTTAACTCGCCACTCAGTTCAATGTAAATGAAATAGGCCAATTGTCTCTACTGAAGTTTAAATACCTTGTTTGCTCTGGCGGTGGGTTTGAGTCTGACCTTGATCTCAATGAGCCCAGCCACATCCTGAATCCGGTAGGTTCTTTGACACGTGCTTCAACCAGATTGTTGGCGGTTGACGGGATGACTTGGCAGTCACAAGGGACTTTAGGCGAGTGTGGCAGATGGGGGGCCACACGGTATTCGGGGGGGTCTTCTTCAAGTGCGAGAATTATCACGGTGCTTTAGGATGCACTAGACTAGGTTGAACTTGGTTCTTAAACCAAGTTAACTTAGAGTTCGGTGTGACCACCGGGTAACGGGCTCGAGGAGGAGCTTTTTCTTCTTCGTTTCGGAAGTCTTCAAAGTCGAGGACTATCACGGTGCTTTGTGTTACACTAGGATAGTGGGGGGGAGAGTTCTTTGAGGGCGAGGAGAGTACTCTGGGGGGACGTCTTCTTCAAGGGCGAGTACTATCCCTGTGCTTTAGGATGCACCAGGATAAGAGGGGTCTCTCCGACGAGAGTAAATTGAACTTGGTTCTTAAACCAAGTTGACTTAGGGTTCGGTGTGACCACTGGGGAACGGGCTCAAGGAGGTGCTTCTTCTTCTTCGTTTCGGAATTCCTCAAGCGCAAGGACTATCACAGTGCTTTGTGTTACACCAGGATAGGAGAAGTTTCTCTGACGAGAGTAAGTTGAACTTGAACAAGTTAACTTAAAGTTCGGTTTGATAACCAGGGACTAGCTCGAGGATGAGCTGCTTCTTAGTCCCCTTGGTATCCCGGCCTCTCTTGCCGGAGACTTCGTAGCCTCGTTGACTCACGGATTCTACCGCGTTTTTCCCAAGTGTTTGGTATTTATACCTCGTCACCCCCCTGGGGTAGGGGTAGGAGGGGGCGGGGGCTTCTGGATGGGCCACTGGAGGGTTCTTACTCCAAAGGTTTTTCTAAGCAAGTCTTACTTCTGGTCGAGCTTGCCTTCGAGCTTGAGAGAAATGGGTCTCCAATTTCGTACTTGAGGTGAAATTGAATATACACTCGTAGGGCAGATCTTGCAGTTTAAACCGTTCGGCTTTTCATAGGGATGAGTGGCGAGGGTATGTGGTTACGAAATTGACCCAGGGTGCCTGGCCCGGATGTTTTTGCAGTCAACGTCCCGTGTCTCAACTGGGAGAGAAGGAAGAGGGTCAAATCCCCTACAATGTTTATCCTTCATTTCTTTGGGTCCCTCCTCGCAACCCACTCTCCATGCGAGTGTCATTTTCCTCCGCCAAATTACACTGATTTACAGAGAAATTGAGGCAAGCACAAAAATAGTTGTTCTAGCCTAATTTTGGGGTGCTGATTTCAGATACGAAACCAGTGTTTACTCATACATGTACTAGAAATTTAAGGAATTGTGTTCTCTAAAACTCTTACGCTACCAATGGGACAATACATCCCAGAAGTTTTAAAAAAATACCTGTGGGCAGAATTCAGCTTAGATTAGTGTATATTTTTTATCCCAATCGTAGTTCTAATGTATTAGCATATTATTGAATATCTGGCCACTCTCTATTTTGAGAAGTAATTGATTATTTAGTTCTCAGGTATATTAGAAAATATATATCTTATATATTAGGAAATAACGGGTGTTCCAATAACTTGGACCGATTTTAAATGTGAGTTAAGTTTAAGCGTCTAATGATATATTCCTTTTTCTTTCAGATTTAACAACTTCATTCTTAGGCAATTTCACCATGGAAGGATTAACAATCGAACAACGTGTTAAAGTTATCGAAGCCTATTACGAAAATGGACGTTCAAACAGAAACGCATTTCGGGCACTTCGCGATTTGGGGGGTCAACATAATCGACCAACCAAGAGTGCAATTGGGAAAATTGATCGTAAATTCAAACAAACGGGGTCGGTGGCAGATATGAAAACGCCATTGCGTGCTCGTTTACGCCGTTCAGCTGAAAACATTGCTGCAGTGCGCGAGAATGTGGCCGAAGATCCAGACACCTCTATTCGTCATCGCGCGCAGGAATTGAACCTCTCCACAACAACATTACATCGAATTTTGACAGAAGATTTGTCTCTACACGCTTACAAAATTCAATTGGCGCAAGAACTGAAGACTGCTGACCATTTGAAGCGCCGTACATTCGTCAATTGAGTGAACGAGCAAAGACAAGCCGATGATGATTTTTCGCAAAAAATCATCTTTAGTGATGAAGCCCATTTTCATCTTGGTGGATTCGTTAATAAGCAGAATTGTTGTATTTGGGCTGATGAAAATCCCAAGAAGATTGTTGAAAAGTCACTGCATCCACAAAAGGTCACTGTTTGATGTGTATTTTTTGCTAGCGGAATCATTGGGCCGTATTTCTTCGAAAATGATGCCGGGAATTCTGTTAGGGTGACAGGCAAGCGATACCGTGCCATGATAACCAACTTTTTATGGCCTGAATTGAATTCTATGGATGTCGAAGATATTTAGTTTCAACAGAACGGCGCCACATGCCACACAGCCAATGCAACAATGGCTTTATTGAATGAGAAGTTCCCACTTCGCATCATCTCTTGAAGCAGCGAGGTTAATTGGCCACCACGATCGTGTGACTTGACGCCTTTAGATTTCTTCTTTTAAAGTCATCTCAAAAGTAAGGTCTATGCCAACAAGCCAACAACAATTCAACAGCTAAAGGATGAGATAATAAGGCATATTACGAGAGATCGAGGAGCAACTATGCAGAGACGTAATCAAAAGTTTTGACCATCGAGTGGAGGTGTGCCGCCGAAGCCTTGGCGGACATTTAGGCGATATTATTTTTCGCACATAAGCGCCATGAATCAAATAACATGATTTAATAGTGAAATCAATAAATTTTCACGAATATCACTGTTTTATTTACTGCTAACTTCAATCCGTCTTAATAGAACACCCTTTATATATCTTGCACTAACTATATTTATGCTTTCTACTCAATATAATATATCTACATGGCTAAATTCAAGCAAACGTGCTGCCCAAAATTTCAACCCCCCTCTAACTAAACTTTAATGTTTTAAAACCTTTTATAAGATTGTTTGGAATAAAAAATATTCTGGTAGAGAAAGGGTTAAAAAAAATTAAATGTCCTATTCTTCGATTGTGAGGTTATGGCTGCTTGACAATCATGTTACACAAACATTTTATATGTTGGACACATGTCTATATTATGATTTTGTAACCATATATATGATTAATGTTTATTTTGTTTTTTAGATTTTTCTGAGTTGATACATATATCTACAATGGCTTCAGGCACTTCAAAACACTGAGGATGCATCAACAGAGCAAATTCATTCTGTTACGTGTGTGGAGATTTCACGACAGTTTCACAGCGCCGAACAATCCCTTCCCTCTTGAGAACTGCTCACTTTCATTATCTAGACTGTAAAATTGGAGATCAGGACAAACCCTGGGCCCCACACATCTCTTGTAAACCCTGTTACAATGGTTTAGTGGCAAGAAAACAACCTTCAACTTTGCTATCCCGATGGGCTGGAGATATAACTAGTTTCAATGCTTCTTCTAGAAAAAAACCATAAAATATCCCAACCTTCCCTCAGCTATGAAACTAGTTCCCCACGCAGATGATCTACCTGTCCCTACACTCCGAGAAAATAAAGATCTTTATCCTTCATCATATGAAGAAATGTCTTCAGGGGAATATTCTGTCACTTCTATCTCTTCTGAAGACAATGTGTCTCTTAATTCAGGAGTAAGTAGCAATGAGCCCCCCTGGGTTACGCAGGAAGACCTGACTGACCTTGCCCGTGATTTGTATCATTTAAACAGCAGGCAGAACTCCTGGCATCCCTGCTTAAGCAGTGAAACCTGGTCAAGGCATATGTAAGGTTCACCAGTTTCAGGACACGAAACAAGGACTTCACTTCATTCTTTGACATGGAAAACAGGTTGTGCTAGTGCAAAAATGTCTCTGGCTTGTTTACTTTCCTTGGTTCCACACACAATCATTCAGATTGACGTCTTTTCATAGACTCTTCCAAGCGAAGTCTGAAGGCTATGCTCCTGCACAATGGGAATAAATACCAAATACCTCAACATTATCATTGCCCACTCAGTCTATCTAAAGGAGTTGTATGACAATATGGAGCGCCTTTTAGAAGCTGTAAAGTACAACCAGTAACGGTGGAGTCTCTGCAAGGACCTCAAGGTCATTGGGTCCTCATGGGTATGCAAGCGGGCTTCACAAAGTACTGTTGCTTACTCTGTCTTTGGGACAGTTGGGCTGTGTCCAAGCAATATAAGCAGAAGAACTATGGGTCTAGGAGCACTTCCGTGCCTGGTGAACACAGTGTCCAAAAACATCCTCTGGTGGACATGAACAAGGTGCTTCTTCCTCCTCTTCATATCAAGTTCGGGCAAATGAAGAATTTACTGATGGCCATGGACAAAAATGGCGTTGCCTTCAAACACTTTTGTACTCCTTTCCTAGCTCTTAGTTCTTCTAAGCTCAAGGAGGGCATCTTCGTCGGACCTCAGATCCGAGAGGTGCTGAAAGATAATGAATTTGAGCAGCTTCTTACCTTAAAGGAACTGAGAGCATGGGGAGCATTTAAGTCAGTCTGCCATGGCTTTCTTGGTAACACAAGGATACTAGATTACCAAGAGTGTATCGAGAAGTTATTACAGTCTTATGAGGATATAGGATGCCGAATGTCACTCAAAGTTCACTTTCTCCACTCCCACCTCAACTTCTTCCCTCCTAACCGCGGGGCAGTGAGTGATGAGCATGGAGAAAGGATCCACCAAGATATTTCTAAGATGGAGAGCAACTACCAAAGCAAGTGGAGCCCCAGCATGATGGAGGACTTCTGCTGGATTCTCTTGCGTGACATCCCGGAGGCAAAGTACACAAGATCGTCCAAAAAAACTCAATTCTAACTGTCTCCTGTACTATGATTTGTGTGTATTTTATTACCAAAGTAGTTTAGTTCCATTAATGTTCTGTATCTATGCTGTTTTTTTTATCTAATATACCTTTGTAACAGATGAAATAAACACATTATATTTTGAATTAATATGCAGTATAATAAAAATTGGGTATGTGAAAGCAAAAAACTAGAGGTGATAGAGCAAAACTGTTCAGAAATTTGAATTCATCACGACAAAATTAGAAAAAAACACCTATTCACATCCTTGCCTCAGAAAAAAATATTTTTGGGGGGTAAACCAGTTTTATTAATATAACGCTTGTGTTCATTTTCTTGAAATGATGAAAATGACACCCACTCTATTAATTACTTTAGGAATGACCTTGTAAAGAAGTTGTTTTTACGAGGTGATTCCCGGTTGGCTGCGGGGCGAGGCGCTCTCTTAATTTAGTCATTGGGGTCACGTCACGCGAATTCTTTGAAGGAACTTGGGATGAAGATAACTCGGTTTATTTCTCCGACGACCTCGGAATGTAATTGGCTGCATCAAACTCCCGAGGGGAGATCAGTGGTTGCAAAAAAATCAAGCTACGTTCCCTGCATGCGCCGGCGCTTTGCCCTTTTTCAGGAGCCCGTTTTCTTCCGGGAGTGAGTGTGGAATTAATGACTTAGCGAACTTTTCCATTGGACATTGGACAAAATAAGAGATGAAAATATAGGTAGAATTAGAGAGAGAATAGTAAGAGAGTAAAGTGGTTAAAGGGTGAGTTTAAAGAATAGATAGTGTGTAGGAGAAAGAATAAAAAGATCCCTGGTGAAAGGGTAGCTCTGTCAATGTACGGTTGGTTGTGTTCTTTGTGTTTGTTTTGTGTATTTTTGATAAACTATGGATTATAATCCATAGTTTATATAATTAAATTAAACATGTTTAATTCAATTATGGTTACGATCTTACTGATCGGTTGGTTTTGCTTAAGGCATTCAAGCCTTTATTTTTTGGCGGGGTTTTCATTCCCGCTATGACTTTATTAAAAGTTTTTGAGGGGTATTGATTTATTAATTAATTAATTAATTAATATGACTTTGAAAAAGTGAAAGTGAAAATTTACTTTATTTTGCGTTTTACAATTGATTTTTAATTTGAATTGGGTATTCTAAAGGAACCTGCGAATTACTTCGTATTTTGTCAGATCTGTCAGGTGTATTTTGGGATTACGTCATTGTCTGTCTGTAGTTTACTACTTCTAAAAGGTCTTTTTTGTCGGTCTGCTTCGATTTCTAAGTGTGTACGAGAGAATTCAGGGGTCAAGCGGGCGCCAATGGCCTGCCATATCCTCTTAGCTCTCTCGTGGAGCGCCACATTGATCGGAGTTAATCCAACCGAGGCGTGGAGCTCCCTTTGTCTTTTATGTTCTCTTCTTCGGGTATTTGTAATAAGTAGAACCGCTTTGTTCTGGATGACTTGTAGTTTCGCAATGTGGGTCATGGCGCTCGCGTTCAGCGGCACCGGGGGGTACAAGAGTCTCGAACGGATGCACGCATTGAATATCTTGAGTTTATTTGAGCGAGTAAGGTCCATGAACCTATAAAACTCCCTCAAATCTCTCTTGCTATTCGCGACTGTCCGCTCGATATGACACTTGTATCCCCCTGTGGTGATTTTGAGCCCCAGGACCGTCCCTTCTGAGCAGTAGGGGATTCTCTCCCCCTCTACCCGTATATTATTAAAGGTCTTGCGAAACATGGGAATTATTTTGAATTTTTGGGCATTGGTCGAAATCTTCCATTTTCTCTCGAAAGAGTTGATGTTGGAAATCTCCCTAGCCGTATTATTCGCCATAAATTCCCTGTGAACGTAGGCGGCTGTACAAATTTGCGATATATCGTCAGCGAACTGAACGTATATCGTACCTTCGGAAAGAGGTTGTGGTAAGTCACGTGTATATATGTTGTATAAAAGGGGGGAAAGACACCCCCCTTGTGGGACCCCAGATTCGAGCTCGAACTCGGGGCCTTTGTGCTCTTTGATCTGTATATACGCTCTCCTCTCCATTATATAGTCGCATAGAATCCCTTCAAGAATGGGGTCGAGGCCTATTTGCAGGATCTTAAATTGCAAGCCTCTCTTCCAAACCTTGTCAAATGCTTTTCTGACATCGCGGAGCACCAGGTCGGCATGCCTTTTACTTGCCTTGATCTTTGCAAGCTTTTCCGTAATAACGGCTAGTGCCGTGTCAGTCCCTCTTTTCTTTCTGAAGCCGTGCTGTTGCTCGTTATGCAGGTTGGCTTCATCAAGAAAAGAGTTGACCCTGTTTGCCAATATCTTCTCGAAGACTTTGCCAGCAAATTCTAAGAGAGATATCGGACGGAAGTTTGCGGGGCAGTCCGGGGGCTTTCCCGATTTGGGAAGGAAGATCATTTTGGCCACTTTCCACTGGTCGGGAAAATAGCCTGTGTTCAGAGCGGCATTCATGATGTTAAGTAGCCCACTCAGAACATTAGGCGGGGCCTTAATGAAATTTTCCCTGGTCAGCCCCGTGGTACCCGGTGCTCTTTGACGAAAGGATTTTAGTGCGATGGAGAGCTCTTGGGCAGTTATTTTACTCCCATAGCCCTCCATCGCTCTTTCCTGCGACACACAGTGATGAGGGGAGGTTTTATGTATTTGTGTGTTTAGTTGTTCGATAATGTTATTTTCGAAATCGAGGTCATAGTTATCGTTTTCTTCGGGGGTAATTTTAAAGATTGAGGACCAGAAAGTCCTAAAAATTTCCTCAATCTCCGTATTTTCGTCAATTTCTTTATCGTCATGTTTGAGTACAACTTTCTTTTGAGGGGGTTGTCCTTTTAATCGTCTGTATGTCTGCCAAAAGGTCCGTGAGTCTCTCTCTATGTCAAGTCCCTCAATTAGTCTGTCCCATACCTGTATTTGTTCGTCTATAATGAATGTCTGGAGTTCGTCTTTTATCTGTCTTATGCGTCTATGGATATTGTGGTTGGGGCCTGTCAGCGCTACTACATCGGACAGGTCCCTATATTCTTGGGCCAGGGCTTTCATGGGGGGGGTCCAAATAGGAGCTGGAAGGGTTTTATATTTAATACGGGGAATACTATTTTCATCTGCTTTTATAAGGAGGTCGGTGATCTTATCCAGCTCTTCATCTATTTCTTCTAAATTAGCGTCAATTAAAGGGTCTGGGGTATAATTTAGAAGATAATTTTTGTAGCTTTCCCAGTCCGCCTGCTTATAGCTTTTGCGTTCTGGGATTGCAATCTGAATGGGGTTTACGCTAATTGTGATTTTAATTGCCTGGTGGTCACTTGGAATAATGGGGCCTGGTTCAATGTAGTAGTTATATGGAAACCTGATACTGGTTAAAACAATATCAGGTTTCGTTGTTGCATAGCCTGTAATATATGTCGGGAATTCTGGTCCGATTCTCGTCCCGTAATTTCTGTCAAGTAGGACTTCAATGTTTCTACCTGCATTGTTATAGGAAGTATACCCTGACGCTGCACACCTTGCGTTCAGATCTCCAGCAAAGATTGCATTTTTCTTATGGCTGAAGACCTGTAGAAGGTTGTGCAGGGGTACATAGCCGCGTCTTGGGGGTTGGTACCCCGTGGCCACGACTAGACCCCCCAGGGTAGTGCCTACCTCAATGGCAAGGTAAGATTCATCTAAGTCGGGTAGTCTTTTGTATTTTAAACCTTTTTTGACGGCTATTGCGCAGCCGTCATACCGTTCCTGACTATGATTTTTGCTAATGACGTCGTATTGAAAAATTTTTATTTCTTTATGATCAGTCATTCCGTGTTCATTAATTAGTATAATGTCGGGGTCACTTTGTCGCAGAATGTTGCCGTAAATGGAACCTTTTCCGTCCCATCCATTAACATTCATTTGTATTACTGTTAGTCTGTTGGTCATTTTGAGTAATGTAGGTTCTTTTAGTGTATGGAGTTAAAGTAGACGCTTATTCGCGATCTACTTTAGCCCCGTGTGGTGTATTGGGCGGGGTGCGCTCCCTGCCGTTTCTTTTTTTCCTAAATTCAGTGTCGGTAATTGTATAAAAACAGTCCGTGGCCAGCTTAACTTTATTTTGAGAGAGGGCTTCCTCAACCTGTCGCTCCGGTACCTCATCGGAGCATTCCCATTTGTATCTTCCGGTCCTAAGACCTTCCGACACTTCACGGGAGTCCAATTCGGTTGGGAATGGGGCAGATTCAGGGGCGTACAATTTCAGGTTAAAGCCTCTTGAGTGGTATTTAAGCTGGTGCTCCCTTCCTCGGGATGAGGAGGTAGACCGTGGGCCGCGAGTCTTTGAGATCTTCCTTGACCTAGGGGACCTGGTCTCCTTGGGTCTGACTGCCTCTTTTGTTGGTGTGGGTGTGGGGGTGTGTGTATTTGTTTCTTGTGGTGTGGATTTTTTGGGGGTGAGTGGCGCCTGTTTTTGTGTTAATGTTTCTTTTGGTTTGTTCAGTCGGGGGTCTCGTGAGATGGCTGTGTTTGGGGTCTGGATCTTCTGGCACTTCTCTTGGCACTGAGGAGCAACGGTTATTCTCATAACCTCCTCTGAAGGGGGGTTATCGGGGAACCACATCTCGCTAAGCCCGTTTTTCACGAGCATGCGATTCACTTCTGTGGCAAAAGTACCGGGGCGTGTTATATTCTGTATGTGTGCATAATATATGCAGCACATAATTTTGGTTGAATGCTCATTTTCGATATGCAAGTATTGTTTTTGATTTTGACTGTTGGATTCGGCGATGGCGGCTTTGGCTACTTAAGCGTAGGTGGAGTTTGCTTTTTTCTCTTCCGATTCACGCTTAAGCTTGCTTTGATTGCTCAATTCCTGCTTTTTAATCGGACATGCCATAGACATGGTCCGGTGAGGGCCTGAGCAGTTAAGACATTTGGTGGTATTGTTCTTGCATTCGCGCCAAAAATGGTCACGACCGGCGCAAATGGAACACAATTTCAGGTCTTTATTTTCAGGGCAGTTGGACGTGGTATGTTTGTTGTATTTGTAGCACCTGAAGCACATTTGCAAATCAACAAACTCTTCACGTTCCATCTGCTCTGGGCAAACTCGCACGTTGAAGAGAAGCAGTCCATTATCCTTTGCTTTCTGAGCCATAGCCGTATCTTCGAATACCACTTTGAAAACATGAGTGTAAGTTTTAAATTTAAAAACTTCCGCTACTTTTGCCCAGTCGTGGTTGTTCTCAATTTCCGTTTTAATTTCGTCAGCCGAGTGGCTCCCAACCCAGGGGTCAAGGCGCCTGCAGATTAAACTGCGGTGGGTCCGTATTTGTGGCGGTGTTTGCGGTTTGAGGTTGATAGTCTTGAGGCATTCAACGGCTTTCCCGGAGGTCAAGGCTTCACAATCAGCCTCCCTCGCGCAGATAGCCGAGTAACCATTGTTTAGGTCTACCAGTCGTACCAAAGCAATTCGTAAGGATCCATAAACCGTCTCAAATACCTTTTCACGTTCGGGTTTCGGGCCCTCCGAGAGGACCCGAAGAGTAATTCGTAACGTTTCTCTCATGATATGTGCATCTTACGATGCGTTACAGTTTATTTGTTTGTAGTGTTCACTGTGTTCACTTTTTGTTCTGTTTTTAGACAGGAAAGAGGTGAGAAAGAAAAAAGAGGGTTCAATGTCCAAAAAAAGTCTTTTACTTTACCTC
Organism: Ceratothoa steindachneri; assembly: GCA_963969495.1. Classification (NCBI taxonomy): domain Eukaryota; kingdom Metazoa; phylum Arthropoda; class Malacostraca; order Isopoda; family Cymothoidae; genus Ceratothoa; species Ceratothoa steindachneri. Next base: position 25,785,600 of record OZ018329.1, read on the forward strand.
AAATGACTTTTTTCCTGGCAAGCGGGCGGGCCGGGGAAGGTTTTTATCTCCGTGTCCACAAAGGTGCGAAGATCTCTTCCTTAGCCGTATATTAATTCGAAAAGCAAGTGGTCCACTGAATTTCGATGTATCCTGTGGCTACTAACAAGTAGGGTCACGCTGTTCACTTTTTCGCTAAAAATTCACTTTAAAATACTATCCGTAAAGGATTGCTGTCAAAGCGGGAGGGGGGTCTGCTCATGCAAGCAAGGCAGGCTAGCGAACTTTTCCACACGCAGGACGCATACATATATACGAATGCATACACACATAATGTTATATATGTAGGGAAGCCATTTTATGAGGTGTAATTAATTTCGTCGACCGGGATAACAGGGTACTCGCTTGGAGTTTAAGACCTGACAGAAATTCCAACGCCAGAGGAATCTACTGGGACTTTAGCCATCGCGAGGACTCCGTATCTGATAAAAGGGCGCGAGTCAAACCCGTCAGGTACTGTGGTAGAAATAGACTCGATTACTATAGTACAAAATAGTTTTCTTGTGGTTGACTTCCTTTAGAGAGCACGGTGATCAATTTGCCTCAATCATTTGACTCCTGCTGACTATTTTAAGCGATTCCCACAAATCCCCTATGTATAGGAGCCCCTCGTCACCCAAACTGATACGGGGCCACATTAAAATCAGTAGGACAGAAATGAGAATACGAATAATCCTTTGATGCGATGTTTCATCGAAATGCAGATTTAATGTGTTCAAATGTACGGTAGTTTAGTCTGGTCATGTTGTTACCATTAATTCTATTTATATTGAATAAAAATCTATAATAAAAATATCAAGAATCTGCATCATTATTGTTTGGTGTTAAAGGTATCAAATAATTCACTTTTTTCAATATAGAAATAAACGCAATTAGTGGGGCTTTTATTCCATGGACCACTTCAGAGTAATGGGCTACCTCAAAGAACAAAGGGGGCACCTCGGGTTGCAAGGAAAAATTACGTCTTTGTCGCGCCAAAGCTACAATTTATAGGTGTTTATAATATAATTTGCTATAACAGTCATTTTAACTATTATATTTTTTCAACTAATCTATTATCTCAAATGATTCTTCCCTCCTGTTGCTTCATTTATGTTGTGAATAAAACATCATTATTGGATTTAATTTTATCTTCTTTTACCTCTAAATGATTTATTTTATTCCCTGGGAATCTTAAACCCTCCCTACCACGTTTCAGGGTTGATGTAACTATGTAGGCATCGTATTTGGCCTTTTAATGGACAAAAAAGATGAAGTTCATTGGAAAGTTTCGACCAGCCTGAAGGAAACCTCCGCCCCATTTACTTCTTGCAAAACCTCTTTATTTACCAAATAACCCTTTGATTAAAAAATAACCTCATTAATAGTGCTCATCTCTTCGCTGATTTTACTTCAAGACACCCGACACCCACTCAATATGGATTCCCTGTTAATCAGTAGATCCAAATAATGGAAGTGTTCAATTTTATTCTTCTATCTCTCTTCAATTAAGAAGAAGGTCAACTTAGATCAACTTCTAATATCCTGATCTTTTCACTCTTATTCTTCTCTCCTCCCCTACTGGGCTCCGACACATCTCCCTCCTCTCGGCCTAAGCCTGTAGTAGGCAGGCGATGGGACCCGAGTGAAGACCATGATCTGTGCCGCTATCTCTCTTGCTATCCTATTCTTATCATTATTTGGGGACTAAAGATGGAAGACAGTCGGTCTCGAAAACAGTCACTCCCGAAACCAGTCTCCAGATTTAAGTTTGGCGTTGAACTGCGTCTTTTTTCACTGATACACGAAGCTCGATAATGAGGGGAAGACGGACGCCTTCTAATGAGGCAAGAATTTGAGAAAAGCAAACGGGAAGCAGAGATCAAATCCACCGATGAAGCCAAAAGTTACTTTGAAAAGGTCTCACATTCAGAAAGAGATAGTGAAATAGTATAGGGCCTAAGGATGTGTACGTTTATGCAGGGGTAAAAATTGACTGTGTCCTTTTCTGCACAATTTGACTATAAGCATTCACCCTCTATCTCAATAAATTTTACAAGAATGTAAGTTTGTTATCACTAGGTAGTTAATAGTAATACCATTAATGACAGAGGTAAATGGAGAGTGTTAATCGATATTACACCTCGGCCGATGACTCATAGATTAGCTTGGCACAGGAGCGGAAAAATAGCTATGGACAGAAATATGAAGAAATACAATGAAAAAAAAGGAGAATGAGAGGTAATTAGCAAACGAATAAGCAATCAAACCAAACATATGGGACTAAGAGGGTATGTTAGTAAATCTCAGGGACAACTGCCATAACTTGTAGAAATAAAAGTGGCTGGAGATACCAGTCATCCTACAAAGTCCTGGTTGCAGAGAGAATAGAAACTGATGCCTCTTGACTTGCCAATAAACCACTAAACCTCATGACCCTTAAGAGTAGCTTGGAAAGGAGCGGAAGATTAGAAGTGGGAATTACGGGAGTCAAATGGTGAGACTGGTTGTACACGAACAGAATTCTGAGGGAAAATTTGTTGCCGAGACAACACCGGTTGTCAGCCGTAAATGGGGCGTATTGGCATCGTAAAAAACGAAGAAAAATATGATCACCGAGTGAGAGAGCATGAGAAAGTAAGAAAGTGAGAGAGAAAGAGAAAGAAAGAAAGTGAGAGAGAGAAAAAAAGAGTGATGGGAGAGAGAGAAAGAGACGCACACACATCTAAACCTGGGCCTCCTCCCTTTAGCTTGTCTCTCTTCTGTGCTCGTTTGATATTGAATTATTTTTCATCTTAGGATTCTTTTTTTAATCTCATCTTCTTTTTTTATTCATTAGTTTGCTTCTTTTATCCGTACTTTACACATTTTTCCTTTTGCTCTCCCCGTCGCAGGCGATTAGATTAATAAAATCGATTTGAGATTTGATGCAACATTGAATTAAAATCCCAAATTTGATTATATTATAAAATTGGCCTGTGATTCTTCACTATGGATACTTATACACATACAAATATACTATGATTACCAATTTCGTGTATGCGAGTTCATTTGGTTGTTCAAATATTTCAGAAGGTACGAAGAAATAAAATGTCAAAGAAGGACAAACGAGACGCTCGGATAATGAAATCCTACGAAGCCGAAATCAATGATTAACTATTTAGTATCTAAAAATTGGGGGGGGGGAGATTTTAGACTTTATTAGCTGAATTTCTACAGAATATTTATTCACTTAAACGTTTATTTTTAATAATTTTGAGAATTGAGAAGAAAGTACGATGACACAATAATTTGTTAATTTCAAATGTTTTTTGAAAATTCATTATCAAATATTAACGAAATAAACCCATATTTCCTTTAAAAACGGAGGTAAAATGTGAGATTTAACTTGGTGACTGAGATCATATTAAAAGTAAATATCAAGGAGGAAATAAGTAGGGCTTGTGGCAAATAAGTATCCAAAGAATCCCAAAAATTCCCAGTACTCGTCTTTACAACTATTTTATGCTGCGCATAATGAAGTAGAGATTTGATGGAATCGGTGAGTACCACATGAACCACTCGAATCACAGGGATGTTCTACATTTGGATATATTTCACCCCGGCAACATGAGATTCAATACACCTGATACCTTTGGTACCTCAGGGAAAGCTGTATTTTAATGCATATACATAATATATTCAATATAAAAAATATACTATGAGAATGAGAAATAAACATATGTCCTTTGGCACATGCATGCAAAGGAGCAAATAAAAAAACCCTCGGGCAGCCAAAGGAAACCTATATGAGCAACATGACCTCATAAAATGCAAGTTTTAGTACCATTCCCCTATAAAGTTTCCCTAAAGCATCGATGCTTTCACTCTTCCTCTACTACAACACCATATATTTTATGTTAGACCTTTTCTCCATTTAGAAGGGTTCATGCTGCTCTGTTTAACCTGCTGTTTCTTCTTTGCTAATGCATCAAATCACTCCATTATACACATCTTAACATTGTAGCAGGAGTTTATCCTGCCGGACAAGAATTGAAATTCGGAGCTTAATTCGAATTTTGCGCGAACTTTTTGAATTATTCTCGTTGCGGTCAGTAAAAAGGTTCGAATCATACACAATTTTTAGCCTGGGGCCCTCAAAGGGGGTTAAACTCACTATTTAAGGTTGATGATTTTACTAAATTTAATCGCCGCCTTCTTTCTTTTTCACTTTTCCTTTATTTATTCTCAATTTCCTTATATCTGTTTGTCCTTCCACATATTTCACATATTCATTCGCCGTGGGTGACCCAATGTCCTTTTCCTTCTAATTAAAAATAATACCCCGTGGCTTATGACTTAAACCCCAACCCCTGAGAGGGTTTAGGTATTTTTTCGTGCCCGTATTTTGGTGGCTGTCGGAAAATGGGACTAATCCCGGATAAGGCCGCTGGGCTGGAAGCCCTCACCCCAAAGTTTTGTTAATGCTAGCACAATAGGCAAAGATTGAAGTTAATGCACGCCAACTTCACTTTATGAGAATTGTTAATGATGAATTTTTTATTCGAGCCTATTACTGTTCCAATACAGAACATCTCAACCCATTGAATGCAGTGCATTTTCGATTCTGAATGGATACAGAGTCAATCAGATTTGTTCGTTTTTTATCGCCTTTCTCATGTCAATAAAATGTAATATCTTTGCTTTCAGAAACTTAGCCCACAAATACCTACTTCCCCCCTCCCTTAATATCTGTAAGTGAATGAACTGTAACCTCTTTGCTTGCAAATTCTTTGACCCTCAAAGATACCTGCAATTACCTACTCCTACCTTCCTCTAATACATTTATTTCAATAAGCAGTAGCGTCTTTATTTTAACCCTTTAACCCACATATACACTTACCTAATCACCCCAGACTTAATATATGTAAGTGAATAAACTCTAACCTTTTTGCTTTTAGAGTATTCAACTCACAAATATCTCCTCACCTCTTTCATTAATATGTGTATGTCAATAAATTGTAACTACTTTGATTTCGCATTCTTCAATCCACAGATACCCACAATTAACTACTTCCTCCCATCCCTTAATAACTGCATGTCAATAAACTCGAACCTCTTTGCTTTTTATCCACAGATACCTACAATTATCTACTTTCTCCTCCTTGAATTTTTTTTATATAAATACACTATAACCTCTTTGCATTCAGATTCTTCAATCCACAGATACCTACACTTGTTTACGCTCAGATACCCTGAATATCTGTATATTAATAGACTGCAACCTCTTTGCTTTCAATATCTTCAACCCACAGATACCGAGAATTACCCCCTACCAATCGACACGCTCTTAATATTTTTACGTCAAAAAACTGCAACCTCTTTGCTTTCAGTATCTTCAACCCACAGATAACTACGATTACCTACTGCCCTCGTCACTTAATATAATTTTTTAAATAAACGCTAACCTCTTTGCTTTCAGAATTATCAACCTACAGGTTCCTGCCATTACATACTCCCCACCTAAATATCTGTATTTCAATAAACTGTAACCTTTTTGGTTTCAGATTTTTCAACCTTCAGATACTTACGATTAACTAACCCCTTGCCTTAATATCCGTGTCGTCAATAAACTGCAACCTGTTTGCTTTCATTCTTTAGAACCAACCGATAATACAATTACCTACTCCCCCTCCCTCCTTTAATATTAGTAATCAATAAAAGGTAAACCTCTTTCCTTTCGAATTCTTCAACCCACAGATACTTACAATTAACTACTTCCCATCCCTTAATGTCGGTATGGCAATAAAAGGTAAGCCCTTTACTGTCAGATTCTTCAATCCACAGATGCTTACAATTAACTACTACCTCACCTTCCCTTAATATCTGTATATCAATTCAATGTTACTTTTTGCTCATCCATTGTTCAACCCACAAATACTTACAATTACCTACTCCCCCTTCCCATAGTATCTGTATGTCAATAAACTGTAACCTTTTGCCTTCAGACTCTTCAACCTACAGATACCTACAATTACTTTCTTCTCCCTCCTTTATTATATGTATGTCAATCAACTGTATCCAATTTGATATCATCTTCATCAAAACAAAGGTACCTAAAATTATAAACTCCCATATTCCCTTAATATCCATATACGAGTATATCAATAACTTGTAACATCTTTGTTTTCAGACAATTTAACCACAGGTACTCACAATTACCTAATTCCCCCCACCCTTAATGTATTTATGTCAATAAACTGTAACCTTTTTGCTTTCTGATTCTTCAACCCACATATACCTACAATTACCTACTCCTCTCCACACCTTTCTTCATACCACCGGTTTGCAAAAGTTCTCTTACATTCGTTTTTTTTATATTTCGAGAGGTTTACGTGTGTGATAGAAAATGCTCCGTCAAACAAACTTAAAGTTCATTTTAAACACGTGTCATTAAAACGTCATTTCCAGGGTGTGCAAGTGTATCGAGATGGAAGTGAAAAGAATCGAGATCTCTGCTCTCTTCGCGCAAGCCACAACATCTCCGACATCACCAAGCGGCTCAACGTCAGCCAGGTGACCCTCTAAGGAGTTGCAGACCTAAAGTTATCAATTGTTTGACTGTGGAAAAAGCCTTTGAAAGTGCTCCGAAGCTCAAAAGGACTGCGCTCGCGAAGAAGAACATTTCCATGGCCACGGTATCAAGGGCGTTGAGGAGAAGTGGGTGGCAAGAGGTTGAGGTACTCAGCGACCGTATGTGAGAACAACGTCGGGACCGCTGTCTTCGCCTTCTCAAAGACTTGAAGAGTTAAGGCAAGCAAATTCTCATTATTTCTGATGAAAAAACCTTAACGGTCGATCTGTTCATCATGAAGCGTAACTACTGCATGTTAAGCTTTAGTCATGACGTCACCGAGATCATCTATTTGTCCCCGACCAAGCACCTGGCCTCTGTGATGATACTTGGCGCTTCAGTTTCGAATGGCGAGAAAGTGACGCTAGTGTGGTTCGTGGCCAACTACAGGGAAATCTTGACCCCAAAAGTCATCTTCTGGATGACTATATACAAGTCATCCCCTGGACAAGGCGGACTACGCCTTTCAGCCAGATGGTGCCCCAGCCTACACGGCCAAGACCGTGCAAGAGTGGTTGGGGTCGAACATGAACTTCTGGTCGAAGGAATTTTGGCCACTATAGACACCCGACCACAATCCCGTTAAAAAAAACGTGTGGGCGCATGTCGAGGGCAGGACCTTATCTGTCTGCTCCAGCAACATTGACAAGCTGAAGTCCTTCGTCAACCGCGTGTTGGCCAGTATGAGAAAGAACTTCGTCTGCAACGTGTGCGTGTCCTTCAGGTCTCGCTTGGAGCGCCTGGTCGCCTCCAAGGGTGGCCACATTGTTAATATCAGAATTTAAACACATATTTATATGTTAAAACAATAAAAACATGTCTAACTGCATTAAGGCTATCATTGTGCCCTTTGTTGAGAGCGTCGAAATGAATGTAATATGACTTTTGCAATACCCGGTATCTGTATGTCAATAAAATGTAAACTATTTACTTCTAGATTTTTCAATCTATACATACGCTCGAATATGTTTTGTACATGTGGAGCTCATGTTGTATAATAATTAGACTTGTGGTACCTAAATTGCAGGATTTAATAGGCCCAGCGAGGAACTCCACAAATGGACGCTTGGTGGATCTATCTAATCCTAGAAATGGCTATTTGTATAAATTAAGGAAATAATACGCCACGTGTAATAAATAAAGAACCAAAAAGAATTAGAAAAAGAAACAATATTATATATATATATATATATATATATATATATATAAATATATATATATACATATATATATTGTACATCTATTAAATAAATATAAAATAAGTGGTTCGCCAGAAGTGCCCCAGAAACGCATGAATATACGCACAGCTATCAAAAGTCACTACCAGAACAAATACGAGTCTTGCGATTACACAAACATACGCGGGCTAAAAATAATTATCAGCAAAAGGTCACAACGGAAAAGCTGAACAAATAAAGGCTTTGACTAGAAAATTTTCACAAATAACTGTATGAGACAAGCGATTCGCTATAATTAATACAAATCTGAGACATGGAAAATATGTAGGTAAAACAGGTACACATAGCTGTCGGAACTCTGCCCAAGGGTTGGGCGTAACGAACAAATTAGATCACTGGGTCCTCCCCACGGACAAATCAAGGTCACGTCCCATGGAGACGACACACAGTATATATATATATATATATATATATATATATATATATATATATATATATATATATATATATAGAGAGAGAGAGAGAGAGAGAGAGAGACATTGTGGCAGTTACGACAAATTCGGCAGTTAATTCATTCGATCGTTAAGTCAAAAAATTCAGTAGTCAGGATCAGTCAATCAGAATCAGCCAATAAGAGAATCAATCAAACCCTTAGTATCATTGAAACCCCGTTAACTAGCCTACATTCTGCCGCCTTTAGACTCGATACTTCGCGTAAAACAGAAGCCTACACACCGACCGCAAAGAACTCGAGACCTTTCTGATTTCCCCCTTTAGTAGGGTAATTTAAGAATAAAGTTTTTTTTTTTTTTTGCCCCATCCTTTCGAAGTCCTTTTCTAATCTTCGGTAAACCCAAACTACCTAATCTCAAGCCTCGGGCAAACGAATTCCCCTCTACGCCAAGGCCTACCACAAGAACGTTTGGCTTCCCTAGTAACTCGACCCCCTCCCCCCCCCATATACCTTCCTCTTAATATATGCTCTTCAATAAGTTGTAACCTTCAAGTTTTCAACGCACATAGGTATAAATAATATTACATATGATTGCCACAATAATTATGTCTCACTCTACCCTCAATTTCGTGCATAGTGACAATTTAATATATTATTATTTGATGAGAATGGAGTTTGGCGGGAGGGGGGAGGGAGTACATTTATTAATAAATAAACTAGCTAGGTCATTTACCAATTAAATTAAATAAAATCTAATGAAATTTTCGAGCCTTACTGTCGTAACATTCTGACACGGTTTTGTTTCAAAACAGGATTTCCAAATTTGACTAAATATGTCCTCTAAAAGCATAAATTTTTATATCTATTTAATTTTTAATCATCGATATCATAACAATATTCTGATTAACAGTTGGATATATTTCAAAATTTTATCGTACAATTAATTTTCCAACAACGACTTAAGAAAATTATTATTACTTGGCAACACAGCACAGTAAAGCGAAGTGACAATCCTCCAAAAGTATTCGAAGCTTTATCGAACATATCAATAATTACATCACAGTTAATTTACATGTGTTCCAAACATTTTTCCAATGTGACATGGCTTTTGGGCATATAAAATTAAATACCTCCCCCCCCTCTCCCAGCCTTGATATGTGCATATGGTCTGGATTTAAACTTATTCAACTTAATCTCCCTTCGTGAAAGGTATGGGGCGTTTACCACGCTAGCATCCCATTTTCTTCTACAACAAGGGGAACTCAATGCAACTTTACCCTGGATTTTGTGTATGTTTGAAAGGAGGAAAGTCCCACGTGTTGTCTCGTGACATACGTTTTTCTATAATAGACTGTTTGTGTTTAACCTCCCCTCTCTATAATACACAAAACGCGTGTTTTGTCTGGAAGGGTGGCCATTGTGGCGGAGGGCCGAGTACAGCTGTTTGGTCCCACTTGAGAATGAAAGGGCTTTTCGCTTCTCGAAGAATCGATCGATGTTGTGAATTACGCTTACCTCTTACTCATTCCCCTCTCCGTTTATCTCACCGTTCCACTCCCCATCCACTCTCCACACACCTTTATCTACTGAGGGAAAACGGGGAAGAAGTAGAGGGGAATTAGCGGGGCCGGTGGCGAATAGGTAGGGCGGAGAGATTGATCGGCGAGGGGCTTGAATAATGACATTCAAGGAAGCAGAAATCATTGTCTGAATGAAACATTCCAAGAATATTTCAAGGATGGGAAGGTCTTGGTCTTTGATCTTTGAAGTGTTGGTCCGAAAACCTCCTATTTAGGCGTGCTTTCACCCCTTGGTGGGGGCAATTCGTATCTAAAGATGCGGTACGTTTTTCTGTAACAACGAGCATGGAGAATTAAAATGGGCGTTACTATGGCAATAGTGAGACATCTTCTCACTGTATCTGACATGCTGCGTGACGCTTCTTCCATACTCTGCCAATCGCTCACTTGCTTGATTGATAGGTAGAGAACGCTCCCCACTGACCGGATAATGAATTCAACATAAAAATCAGCGTGACAATCGCTGGGGAACCTGACAGGATCAAGAGCAGGTCCATGGTTGGGAGGCAGAATTTGTCGGTATTTTGTGAGAAGGAGACCCGTTTCGCGTCAGGGGATGTTGATTACTGAATCATTCTTAACTTCTTCTTTTCATGCCTTCCCTTCATCAGCAATTACCTCCTCCTCCTCCCACTCTTTCTTCCCCAACTTAGCATGCCTCCATTGGATTAAACATTAATGTTCTGAATAAAAACAACATCTTTCGGTCCATTGTTTCATGACTGTGATTGAGCCTGAACGTTTTGCTATCTCATTTTTTTTTTATCTTTTTCCATCACTTTCACTCTCACCCTCCTCCAAATCAACTCCCACTCTTTTCAAACTTCTCATAAATGGCCGATGCCAACGTTGGTTGGTGCCCATCCTCACATCCTTGCATCCATTGAGATAAATCAAAGGGGAAATAAACGGAATTTTTATAATTTACAAATATTTATTTTTTTGATATGAACCATTCTGTTATTCATATAACTGCATAATCTTTCTGTACAAAAAAACACACATATGGAATGGAATTATTACATAATCACATAATAATTTTTCTCATCATTATTAGCATGATTAGAATTATTGTTTTTAAAAATTATATATATATATATATATATATATATATATATATATATATATATATATATATATATAATTTGATCGAAGCTTTAAACATATGAAGTGAGTATAATGAATGAAAATACATAAATATATTTTTGGATAGTTCCCAATAAAACTATGCCTCATTATTACATATCATTTACAAGCTCCTTCATACTATTCAGCACGAATTCTGCCCCTTTCATTTTCAAAATTTCCCTTCCCCCCCCTCCCCGACACCCCCCAAAAGCCTCTCATTTCTTCTTAACTATCACATCTAACCATCAGTCTAGACTTGAGTTCTCCTTATTAGAAATGAATACAGTTGGCTATTAATACTGAGAGATCTTAACAAATACTGTAAACCGATATCCCTCGTGCAGCAAATTTTCTAAAGGAGATTATTGCTGTCATATGCGACTTGGTGTAAAATATTAAACTAGGGCGAATTATTCTATAAATTCTGAATTTAACAAAAATTTATTCATGTTAATAAAGAAATAAAATTGTAGGGAATTACTGGAAAAATTATCTTACCAATAGGAAATTGTGCTTTTGTTTTTCATCATGTTATAATTTATTGTTTCATATATATATATATATATATATATATATATATATATATATATATATATATATATATCATATATACAAACACACACACACATATATATATATATATATATATATATATATATATATATATATATATATATATATATATATATATATATATATATATATATATATATATATATATATATATATATATATATATATATATATATATATATATATATGACAGAGGAGAAGAGACAAGTATAAGATTGGATACACATTGAAAAGATGAATCTGTTTATATACATTTTGAACAATCCTAGTTCAATGTGAGGATTAGTCGAAACAATCAATTAGCAAGTCATTCCCTAAGCAATGCCATTTTGTTAAATTGAATAAATGATCTCCAATTTTACTTAGTTATTAACAAAATTCCTGCGGTTATACCCATAACTCGATGGTTTTGTATAGTTTAGGTACTTTTGTCTTAGAGCTTCTGCGGTTTTGTTGACATCGAAAATAGAGAATTAAATTGACCCACATTGGAATAAAAGATGTGTAAATGAAACTATGTCAAACATTTAGATTTCTGACAACAATATTATGTAGGGGAGCAAATGCCCCAAATGCTTTGGAATGTATGGTATGATGATATCAAATGAACAGAGTAGCATGGCTTGCATATGTCGCTGTTAGTCGCTTCCCCCAAATAATTAACAATTTGCGAAGAACTGACAGTAAATTAAATCCATTCTTTTCCACTCTATACATCAAACATATATCAGGAGCAGAGTTAAACTACAAACTAAATTGGTAGTAGCGGACAACTACATATACATTCCGCTACCCATGATGTAGTTTTGGGGAACTTGACGAATAGGTCAATGTTAGCAGGTGTCAGTGAACATAAAATTTTTTATTGGGGTAAATCTTTTTATATTACTAAATTAAACGATAGGTTCCTCTTGACATTTACACTGGAGGACAGTTGTGAATGGTTTGCAAAAACGATGTAACACAATAAGGGCCAATCCAGCTTCCCTACAATTTCACGTCGCTCATTTCTACATATATTTTTACTTTAGTGGCCAAAATATTATCTTTTTAACATTATATGTAGCTGGACCTTCAAACATCCATCTCAGCCCTCTACAAAAACTTAGCGAGAATTGCTCTATGCTTTGATGCTCCTTACCACATTCATGAAACTTTGGAAACTTGAAACGCCTAAATATTTTAACTGTTTCAGAAGTTTGTCAAATGTTAGTTTTTTAATAAATTTCAATATAAATTTTAAGCTAGTTTTAGATGCCGTTCATTATCTTTCCAATTCATATTCATAACGGGTGAAATTACTTAAAGTATAACCTACTAATCAATGTTTATGATTTGCTCTCATTGCAAAAGGCATTCTGTTCTCCAAAGAGCAATATGGAACCGAGGTCAGATCACGTGAAAACACAAGCTCCATCTGGTGGTCCATTGAGATTTGACACAAAGAGACAAAAGGTGAAAAAAATTTTCTGATCGAAGCAGATTACACTCGTATATCTCATAACACATTTTATGACTAGACACTGTTTGAAGGACTAATCCACTCACTTGTTTTATTGTTAATATCAATTAACACAAATTTTAATAATAATATTACCCTCATATATTTGATTTACATATGTACTATACCTTAGGTGGATATGTACATTAGTTTATTGACTATGTTATTAGCACCTGATTCAATAATTGTGATGAAACAATATATATATATATATATATATATATATATATATATATATATATATATATATATATATATATATATTATATATATATATATGAGCTTGTTTTCTTGAGATACTCAACCTTATACACGGTAAATCACAAGTTATTTAATTTTTTTGTTTTCCATTATGTAAAAAAGGATTTGAGAGTGTAGTTTGTTGACGTTTCGCTCATTAGCGAGGGCCAATCACAGATTTATGGACTAAAACTAATTTCCATCATGGATTTCCATAGACAAGTCCGTAGGAATTAGATGGAAATTGAAAAACTGATTTGGCTTGGCTGTCCAGTCATTCAGTGTTGGGTTCTGTGATCATTAGGATCGGGTAGGAGCCATAGAACGTGGTGTGTAGGAGGGCGCTTTTGATTGTGGGGAAAGAGGCGGGTCTCTTGATTTCGAGAATTTCGATCCTCATAGGTTGCATGGCTGTTCCTGGGGAGAAGCGATGGGGAGGTCCACATAGTCTAGGAACACCTGGGGGTTGCCTCGGAGGATAGTTTCGCCCTCTTCGCTCACCTGGATCCCCCCTAAGGAGGGAGTGAGGACGGAGCCACGGCCCTTGGAGAGTGCCACTGTAGAGGGGGTGTCTTCCCGCGAGTGATATGGATGTCATACGTGCGACAAGGGAAGAGTCTTGTTGACAGACCCAATGTGGGAGGCGACGCTATGAGTGGTCGCCCCTTGTGGAGTAGCACTCTGAGGCTGGAAAGAAGCGCAAGAAGGAGCAACGGCTTGTTTGATCGGCCTCGCCGGATACTCATAAGTGTGGGCCCGGCCGCCACAGAGCCGCTGGTAAAGCCACCGCCAGGAGTCGATTGTCTTGCCTGACCAGATCCAAAAACTGGACGTGATTCCCACTAATAAGGTCATGAAATAGCGCAACATTAGCGCCTGGTAATTGGGACGGCGCCCCCGGTTCTTACTGCAGTGGCACACGAGTGCCTCTTGCCAATCGTGGAAGTAAAGCTGTTCGTAAAAATAGCAACCGATGACAACGGTGGCCGGAACTGTGTACAGGACGCTAAAAACGCCTATTCGGATCATCAATTTCTCAAGCTTCTCGGTCTTGGTGCGGCCCTGCTGCTTGATCACATTCCGGATCCGAAAGAGGCTCACAAAACCTGCCATCAGGAAACATGACCCCAGCACTAGGTATAGAACGAGTGGGGCGAGGACAAAACCACGCAAACTGTTGATATTCTGGTTTCCAACGTAGCAAATGCCTGCAACAGGGTCACCATCCACCGAGCCCATTACCAGGACGGCCATAGTTTGCAGGGTGGGAATCAGCCACGCGGCTAAATGGAACCATGTAGATAGACCCGTGATAGCCTCGTTGCCCCATTTAAGCCCAGCAGCTAAGAACCAGGTAAATGCGAGAACCACCCACCAAATACTTGAAGCCATTCCGAAGAAGTAAACTAATAGGAAGACCGTGGTGCAAAGACCAGAGCCGAATTCGTTGTATCGGACCATGTGATAATGGTAGATGATCATGGAACCATCACAAGCGACTGCTTTGTGTCCCGCGATGAGGCGAATGATGTAACCAAGAGAGACCATAAAATAGCAACCACTCAGGAAGATGATGGGCCTCTCGGGGTATTTGAAACGGTTCATGTCGATCAGGAAGGTGGTGAGGGTGATAAGGGTCGAAATGCAGCAAAGGATAGCTACCATCGCAATCCAAATGTGAGCGAAAGTCCTCTCTTCCTCCGTGAGGTGAACGCCGTGGCAGGGCAAAGCGCAGTCTTGAACCACCCCGACGGAAAATGACTCGTTTTTGTTTGGTCCAAAGAGGCGATAACTCTGATCCAGGTTAATGAGCGACCCTTTGCAAGAACACGTACACGTGTTATTGTACTTTGTATTTGGGCGGGTGCCGTTGCTTTTGTCCATGCAAAGGTGTTCGGGATCGCCGAACTTTGGTAGTTTGGAGCAGTTCATGCGTTTTGGCCACTCAAAGCCGTACTGGTACATGATGGGGGCACATCCCGCTTTAGCGCGTTCACACACACTCCGGCATGCCGGGAGGGGTTTATCGTAATCCTCGATGCAGATTGGGGTGTACACAGAACACAGAAAAAACTTCAAGTCTGGAGAACACATCATTTCCACGAGGGGCCAAAATTGGTGGACTTCAAGCCCGGCTTCATCTTGCTTCTCGTGATTAAATTGATTCGGCATTGATGTTAAATTGTAACCGATCCCTTTGCACATTGGAATACTAATTTCTTCGCATCGTGGGTCTTTTGGGTCTTTGGTTGCATCGCACAACCAAATGAGTGAAGTTATAATGAACCAGAAACTCATTTTGGCCCGGACAATCACCACAAAACCTACGCGCCTTCGTCACTCAATCTTCCAAGTGTATTTGCCGGAATGCCTAATCTCCGTGGCTAATTGAGAGTCCTTTCGGAATCGACATTGTCCAAACACAACGGGAGCGCTGGTGAGCGAGTCATCGGTCCACCCTCCCTCCGCACTCGCTCCCTTAATACTGACGACGAATCGAGCCCGGATTCAGCAGCTACACGCAACTCGCTCGAAGTAAAGGGAAGCAAAGGAGGCTCGGAAGGATATTGCCCTTCCGTGTAAACAGGACTGGCATTTGCTAACGCAGCTTCAGAATTCAAATCCTCAAGATATCAACTTTCCACCATGCATACACCCACCTCCAGAGACCCCCTTCTTCGTATGTCTATCTCTCACTCTCTCCGCCTGTATGTCTGTCTTTTCGGTCGGTCTCTCACTACATCTGGGGGTTGATACTCGTGCGAAACTATTGATTGGCGGATGGGTGAAGTCCGCTGGCTCCTTGCTAGTGCAAATGAATCATTGCAATATTGGCGGCTGACTTAGGCGAGAAGACTCGGAGGACCCTGTTGGTGTCGCCCTTGTGGTACTCACAAGGGGGTTGTTTAGAGGTTCTCACAAAGAATCTCTTCTACCTGCCTCGTCCCTTCCTTTGCTTGTAGCTTATTCATCGGAGGGGGGGAAGGGGGTCGACACTACGCGGGTGGAATGAATTTCATTCTGAAAAGAAAGAAGAAAAGCTTTATTTTTTTTCATGAGAAATGGGAAGAGGGGAAATATGGTGGGTAGTGCCATCACTAGGGTCATAAACACATAATTGAGAACTCCGCCTTTCCATTTTACAGGTTTATCCCTCCGTCCATTATTATTATCCACTAGGAAAGAATACCTCCATTAGTTACACCAGATTCCTTTTCTTAATAATAAGAAATATCCCTTTCATTTTGTAAGCCACATCGTTTTGCTTTAATTTGTCCCCTCGTTCGATGCTTATGCTCATCCCTCCCCTTGTTCGGTTTCATTCCCATGACAACCTAAATTGAGGAGAGAAATCTATAACCTAAAAAATAAAAAAAAAAATCGCTTTAATATAATTGATGCCAAAAATAGCGTGGAACGGTTTACCAAAAGTTGCTTCACCCCATTGCAGCTATTTTATAAGGATTGCTGTTTCGCCGCATAAGTCTGCCACGTCTTTGCTCCCCTAACAATGTCATAGCAACGAAGGGAATATTTCTTTCCCTTTCTCTCTGGTGCCGCTTTTGTTTGTTTACATGTTCTGAGCGAGTGCGTGCCTTCAAAATGTGATTTTCTTTCTCATTTTTATTCCCTTTCTTCTTGCAACGTTCTATTTGTTGTCCATTCGCATAAATGGAAACAATTCGATTTGGTCGAGCGTAAAATTATCACAATTTGTTTAATTAGGGTTGAAAAATTGTATTAATGAAGACATAATGTATTTGTTGCGTCAGTGCAAAGCGTTTTTAATATTATATCCTCACAAAAAAATAGCAAATTTCCAGACTGATGACCCATATTAATGATTGTTTTTGAAAAAAATAATATCCACTGAAATACATTTACTATTTTCTCCTTTCCCCCTATGTTTACGATGTATTATACAATTCATTCCCGCATTGGTTGTTCATAACCAGTACTACCCTAATAAAAATCGAGGACGAGATATGGTCGTGGAATCCGAATTTATAGCAGAATTGGTTGCGTATCGTCCATTTTAATCATGGCTACCGTCTCGGTTTTAAATCATCAGTGGACAGCAGTGGATTACATCCGTGGCCACCGTTGCGACCAGGCTCTTATCGCGATTAAATATAAGGCTTACAATATATTGAAAATAAGTTTCCAGTACAATATTCATAAATGTTTTATTTTAATTTAATGATATGGTACACACTTAGACAGAGGCTCTCAAATTAGTAACACTTGATCGGAACTTCCGTGGCCACGGAAGAGAATTTTAGCTTAAAATTGCGGACATTTCTAGGAAACTGTGACCACAATATGACTATAGTACGGCCAAGCGTCCACTTTTACAAATGAATAAAATACCTTACCATAGTAAACACCAATAACTCCCAAATCACAAATCAGATAACAAAAATTTAGGAATTTCGTCTAGTAAATGCGAGTATTAATAAACCGCAACATGAATCTAGGCCAGCCTTATAAAAGAAAAATGATACATTTGCAAACCTTCCACGTTAATTTTATATATTCAATACTTATCATATTTATTTAGGAGTGAACTTTAAAAGAATAAAAATATAGAGGAAATATACATAAATTTAGGTTATATATATTGAATTCATATACGAAAATGCTAAGTGCATTTATCTCCTATTTACCTTTATAAGTAAGCATTTAAGTAAAAAATTAACTAAGGAATTAATTCATTAGCTATCTAGTTATTCAATGTATAAAAGAACTATATTTTAGGTTGTTTGTGATGACCGAAAATCACTCTTTGTTTGCCTCTTTCAACTCAAGGGGTAGTTTCGATCTCCCGTCCCCATTTCGTTATTGCCTCCATTTTATCTCCTTTCAGGTGGCGTAATTAAGGACCCCATAGAGTGGTAGCTGTGGTGTGTTGTGTGAGGAGGGGCGGTGAAGTTCAATACAAACCAAGGAACAGATGACATATCTTAAGTCACATCATTACATATACGCGAGAAACCCAAGCACATGATGTTTGTTAAATAGGACCCCCCACCCCCCTCACATACATACATACAGGTGAAGGATGATTTGAATAATTTCCACGAACAAGCAACCTCATAAGATAGGCGGAAGATAAATTAGAGTGTGGAGTGGTGGTGGGAGTGGGCAACAGAACCACTCCTAGTCATTTTAACAGAGAATACAACCAAATACCCGACGGTGGGATCCCGATTCGAATCCGGTTGTGGCACTCATCTTCCCCCGATTCATTTGACACACAAAGCCCTAAAACTTAATCCTGATATATGGACTGGGGAATCTAGCTCGGCCCCCCTTTCCATAAAGGGGGCACCCCTCCCAACATATAGTCCTCCTCTGTCTCCTCCCATAGAGACTCTGAGCCCCTTTAGGGCGGAAATGGGGAATTAATGGGGGAGGGGCGGAGCTGTGACGGTAGCGAAGACTCATTAATGGAGGTTTGACGCGCGCGTAGATCAGGGAGGAGAAGACCGGCAGTGAAACGAAAGGAGAGGAAGGAGGAGAACCGGCGAAGGAAGAAGAACGGAGAATAAAATGCAATAGATGAAGACAGAATAAGGAAATTTAAAAAGAGAGAGGGAGAAAAAATGAAAAAGAAAAGTGGAGAAGAAAATTAGGAATAAGTGAATAAAGAAGAATTAAGGTGAATGCCTTCCCAACCGAGGAATAAAAGGAGGGGATAATTACAAAGTAAGTAATCACTTGAAAAGAGGAGAACCAACGGAGCATTTCCGTTTTAGAAAAGAAGCTGTTTGCCCAAAATGTTTTGATGGCAGACGAAGAAAAATTGTGTGGAAGGAACACAACTGGGGCGGTCGGAATCGGGGGAGGGGAGTGCAGCACTTCTGAACACGCCACCTCTCCCTCGTTTAGGAGCTAAGGCAGGTTCCCTTGTGAAGGTTCGCAATGTAATGTCTTCCTTCGAGGTCTTAAAACTGGTCTTCTCAGAGGTGCCCACTCGAAGGCTCTCGAGGACGACCTTATCAGTGTCACTTATGGGCATTAATTTCCTCCATCCCGTAATGCACCCTATTGGCCTCAGCCTTCAACCTCGATCTCATTCTGCGGAAAGTAGGGTTCCTCCGTTAGATTACATAGGGGGTATTGTTTGTTACAGAGTGTTGGGAGATTTTTAAGCCCCCACTAGAGTTCTCTGCAATATATATACAATTAAGTTACATGAAGGAAATTTCCATATGGAATCTTAAGTGGTCCTTAGACAAAAGGTTGTTGACCTCCAATTTAAAACCACGAAAATAGGTGGTAATTTTGCCGCGTAGCAATTACCGCTCACTCATTAACGCTACTCCTCATTCACTCCCACCCCCCGAGTGGGGTTTCCCGGTGCTATGTGGAGCTCAGACCCTCCCTGCCTCTGTGCCCCCCCCTCCCCAGTCTCAAATTAGATTGAGACTATCTGGGCTTTATTCGTTCAAGATTCCTCCATTCCCCCCCTCCCTTTTCGTCGCTTTCTTTACAAGTTTCCTCTCACATCTTGGCCGTCGGCTAATTTCGCAGGCTAGTCGCCGATCAACTTTTGTCCAATCTTTTTACGGAGTGGCAGGTTTCATCTCGAGGCTTGGCTCCCCTTCCACCAACAAAACCAGCAGTTTGCCCCCTCTCCCACCCCCAATAGCACCAGAATGATCTTAGGCTATTTATCTTCCACCCTTCTTTACTTCTTCTCACATCGTTGCATTGTTTACAGATCTCTCTGCTCAAACGTTGTGCGGCCTTGGTGTTATTGCAGTTTATTATTGAGAAAGAGAGAATCCCAGTAGTGAGTCACTCCTTACTTACTTCAGGGTTCGAGTACACGAGAGAGAGAGAGAGAGAGAGAGAGAGAGAGAGAGAAGGGGAAGGGGGGCTCCAGACCCTCGGGTTGTGCTCATAAAGAAAGAGGACGTGGCTGCAGGTCGAGGAGGAGTTCGTCGAAGGAGTTTGGGACTCGAAAGTAAGAACTGCGACAGTTCTGGTGGAATGGGGGAGGGGGATTGTCACTTGCTGTAATATTTATCATGTGCAGAGAGAGAGAGAGAGAAAGAAAAAGAGGAGTGAAAGAGAGAGAGAGAATGAGAGAAAGAAAGAGAGAATGAGAGAGAGAAAAAGATAATGAGAGAGAAAGAGATAATGAAAGAAGGAGAAAGATAGAATGAGAGAGAGAGAAAGAGAGAGAAAGATAGAATGAGAGAGAGAAAGAGAGAATGAGAATGAGAGAGAGGGGGAGAAAGATAGAATGACAGAGAGAGAATGAGAGAATAAAAGAGAGATAAAGAGAGAATAAGAGAGACAAAGAAAGAGAGAATGAGAGAGCGAGAGATAAAGAGAGAATGAGAGAGCGAGAGAGAAAGAGAGAATGAGAGAGAGAGAAAGACAGAATTAAAGAGAGAGAAAGAGAGAATGAGAAAGAAAGCATGTATGTTATGTGTGTATGTGTGTGTGTGTGTGTGAGTGGAGGCGGGGCGGTGATGGATCTATTGATCGCGGCGACTCTCACCTTCCTATCGGACTCGCCCCGACTTCGATTGAGCAAATTTAGGATCGAACTGGGACCCCTTGACGACTGGCTGTGGGGCTACTCTTCCCTCATTTTCTTTCTTCCCTTCTTACTATGTAAGCCTACCTACCACATGCATCGCTTTATACATTATATATATATATATATATATATATATATATATATATATATATATATATATATATATATATATATATATATATATATAGATAGATATTTTACCGAGCAGAATATTAGAACTATTATTTTTTATTAAAATATTTTAAAAAATATAATGTGTAGGTAATTGAAATTTCCACGGTATATAAAGGCATGCATTTAATATATTTTGTAAAGATTTCATATGATTCAATCGTATATTCAAGAAATTATACTCAATAAACTAAAAAAATAAAACAATGTCACGTACATAGTAAGAGAAGGATCATTCACAGAATTGCTGAGCAACAAATACAATATAAACAAAACAAGATTTGACAAAGATGAACTTAAAACAGTTAATATGAGGTGCTGAAGCCTTTTTTTTCTATTCAGCGCAACGAAGACCAAAGAAGCTCACCAGGTTCTGTCAAAATTCTGGTGTTATTCGAATTAGATTATAGATAGAACGAATGCCCCTCAAAATGGATAGAAATTAGTCAACACACGATTCACCTGTGGCATAGCCGCAAAGTTTTTTTTACCTATAAAATCACTCAAACATGAAATAGCTTACCGGATCGAGTAATAGAAATTACGTCCGTTAATATATTTAAAAACAGACTGGACGAGTACTCTTCGCGTTTAAATGTAACCTAGTAGGAGCACGGAGAAATATCAGTAGGAGCACGGAGAAATATCCGTACGAGCACGAAGAAATATTAATTTACAAAATCAGGAATGAGTTTTTACACATCAAAGCCCTAGCGCTCCCCCCTGCCCCCAACCAATTTCCAATGATGTTAGTTATTAGCCGTTGTATAGCATGAATCTAAATGTGTTTTCCATATGCCTTTCTGGCTTTTTGTCATTGTTATTTTCAACACTAGCAGAGGCTCTCTGCATGAGAGAAGAGATCGTTCCTATCAGCTATTTGAGTGCGATGAGTTTACTTATTAAAAATGTACTTTAATAGGTACATTCGTAGGTAAGTGCATACGTTGAGAGAAATTTTAATATATGAAAGTAGAGTCGTAGATCAGTGAAAACAGAGATAGAAATTGCATGATATCAGGGCACCGGCGTAGATAAGTATGTACCTGATCGATATAGACATATTAAGTGCATGAAATACACGCCCAAGATTGATATTGTATAGATATAGACCTTATTAGCTCTCGGACTGCCCTTCAGTGCACCTTAGGATCTTTGCTGGTTCTAGTTCTGTAGTTTTATATTCATTTTCTTCCATTATTCCGTCACATATGAAGGCTGCTGTTTCTCTCGAAATGGGTCTCCAATGATGTTCCAGAGTTTCTCAATTGGGTTCAGGTCCGGCCCTGGGCAGGTCTTTCATTAATTCGATATCTTCTTGTTTGAAATAGCCTTTTACTCGCCTTGCAGTATGGCATGAGACGTTGTCCTGCATAAATACTACTGTCTGGTTCAGAGGTGTTCAGAGTAAAGGTATAACATGCTGTACGAGGCTTAGGAACAAATTCGCATTCACCGTTCCAATTATTCGCACTAACGGACCAACTCATTCAGACGAAGACGAAAACATCTCCCATACAATGACGCTGCCTTCTCCACGCTTGGCAGACTTTTTAACACATCCATTGACGGCAACACATCTATGATTAAGCCTGCCACCTGCAGCGCGTCTAAACAAAGCGTCTGTCATCAGTTATATCTAAATTAAATTTACTTTCGTGCTAAAATGAATTATCTCTCACTCTTCATCCCTCCAAGCAAAATGAGCTTTAGTATATTCGAGTCTCACCTTCTGGTTCGTCTTATGAAGATTGGTCTAGTTGCTAGAGTACGAGCTTAGAAAACAGATGCATTAAAGCGACAGAAAACTGTGAAACGACTCACTTCTTTGCAACTATTGGTCTTAATTTTCTCGAGAAATTCCTACTGCAGTCTCGAAGGGATCCTTCATAAAGGAGCGCCTAATAGCTCTGTCTTCTCGGACGGTGGCTATACGGAGTGGACCGACTTTTCTAGGAGATTTTTTTTTATAGGTTTTGTTCACATTGTATAACTTCAGAACGCACAAATCATACTCCTGGACCTTCCTACATCTTATAAAATTGCAAAAAGAGTCCTGACAGGTTTTCATGCAAACAATTCTATGACGGAGTTCGGAAGTATTTCTGCAGACTGAGTACTATAACAATGGCGGTTGTACAGTTTTACCTACTGAGTAGAATGTTGCCAGCTGATTTTAAAAAACTTCTAGAATGTTCCTGAAAAAATCGTTCTGATACTCTCCACGTGTTAATATTTTATCTTGTTAGTTTATTTAGTATAATTTCTTGAATGTACGATTGTATCATATGTAGCATGGAAATTTCAGTTACCTTGTCATCAGATTTCATAATTTTGAAATATTCAAATAAAGGAAAATTGTTCTCTTATTTTGCTCGGTAATATATATATATATATATTAAAACAACAGCGATGGATCCTTGATTAAGCTTGCGCTGCAGCTTTTTTAACCTTTTCAAAGGTCATCTTATGGACAAACAATTAAAAGATTTACAAAACTGTGTTTTATAATTGCTTTATTATCTAACATAAGAATATGTTTTTAGACCAATCAAAATTTACAAAAATTATAAAGCTAGAATAATGTTTAGTTCAGAAAAGCAAAATTATTTGATCTTGATATAAGAAAATTTTAAATCCATCTGACGGATGTGCGATAGCTGTGTAAAGAGGTCATCAATTCAGATCAATAAGGGGACTCGATGAGTTATACCTCGCTATGGAGGTCCGTACGGCAGTGGCCCCCCTGGTCCTGGCAACAGGGTATCAGCCTTCAAAGAGAGGGTACTTACCCCTTTACAACTTCCTGCAGCTTTGTGGTCACGTCAGAACCGTTCTTTTTGCCGGCGACCTCAATGCGAGGAGTGCTGCCTCAGATTACACGTTGACCAAACCAGCAGGCAGTAATCTTGAGACACTTATTGAAAGGCAAATTATGACAAGAATTGAACCAAACTTCCCAACATTCATTACTCAGAGAACAACCACAAAACCAGACATAGTGTTCACCAACATTGTGTTCCCCTACAAATACTTCATTGAGCTGGGCCCTCCTATCCCCAACAACCACCAGGCTATCATTATTAAAATCTCAACCTCCCCTATTCAGGTCCCTATCCCAGAAGGCAAGGGCTACGCTCGCACAAACTGGGATACTTATAAACAACTCCTCAAAATTACATCCCCGACCTCTTAATTAATGCTACTTTAGAAGAGATTGACGAAATTAGATAAAATTACTGATTATTTATTAAAAACAGATAAGGAAGCCATTCCCCGAGTTAAATATAAAACTCTCCCTCCTCCTTCTTGGATCCCTCGAATGAAATCTCTGGCGAGAGAATACGGGGACCGGATCAATGAAGTAAATCTCACTGGCCCCAACATCATTACCCACAGACGAACACGACAGATACGCGACGAATTAATGACTCTTATTAGGGACCAACAGAATGTACTTTGGGACAATTTAATAGACGGACTGGATTTAGAAAACGACTCACGTACATTCTGGCAGACAGTAAAAAAACTAAGAGGAGGACAGACGCAAACAAGAATAAAACTTACACGAGACAATACAGAAATTACGGACACGGAAGAAATTGAAGAAGAATTCAGACTAATCTGGGCATCAATATTTAAGATATCTCCGGAAGAGAATGATAACTTTGATTTAGACTTCGAAGACTGGAATATAAACGAACTGAATGACCAGATACACAGAACCTATCTTCACCATTATGTATCGCAGGAAATGAATATGGAGAGACTCAGCGGTAGAATTACTGCCGAAGAACTCTCGGAAACCTTAAGATCCTTTCGTCAACGAGCACCAGGGCGTACAGGACTGACATGGGTGAATTTTATAAGAGCCTTATCCAACATCCATCTGGGGCTTATTTTAAGTGTTACCTTCTCGTGTATGTGAGAAAAGCTCCTTTCGAGTGCTTTGAGGAAGACTGTGTTTGCCAAAAATAGCCTTTAAACCCCATAATTAATTGTATTACTACAATAATTTTTCTTAATTTATAAGGTGTGGAGAAGATGGAGAATCAAACAAATTTTCCATTCTCTTCGAAAAGCAAGGGTGAGACTTAAAAACGCTAATTGAAAGAGAGTTTTTTGGCTATCTGAGAGAACGCCTATTTTAAGTATTACCTTCTCGTGTATATGAGAAGAGCTCCTTCCGAGGGCTTTGAGGAAGACTGTGTTCGCCAAAAATAATTAATCGCATAATTAATTGTGTTACTGCAATAATTTTTCCATATATATATATATATATATATATATATATATATATATATATATATATATATATATATAAAATATATATAATATATATATATATAATATATATATTATATATATATATATATATATATATATATATATATATATATATATATATATATATATACACAAACGCAAAGAAAGCCAGATATACCCTATCACCAGGGACCTGTCTTTCATTCTACTTTTCATTTTCCCTTTCCTATTTATTTTACCCAATTTTCCAGACTATTTCTCCTACTAAAATCTTCTACTACTATATTCCTCACTTTATATGTACAATGTCCAAAGAATCCATCTTCTGCTAGTCAACAACGGCTACACACAAACATCAATCGATAATGTCATAAAGCAGAAGATGGATTCATACCACAACCCAAGGCAAAAAAATGAAAAACCAAGTACAATAGAGCTTCATTATCAAGTATCCATAAACACAGGATATAAGGAAGACGAAAAAGTCTTCAAAGCCATCATACGCCAGAAGTTTATCCTCACCGATCCAACAGGCCAAATTAATTTAGTAATTTATTATATACCAAAGAAAACTCGCGCCCTCGTCCTAAAAAAATAGCTGCCATCCCGCGATGGGCCACTTGCAAGAGTGTAATCACTTGTACGAATATAAATGCAACGTTGGTGACTGTGAGCATCGCACTTCTTTGTACATTGGGATGGCTTCCACAACCCTGTCTCGGGCATTAACAGCCCATCTCGAAGACGGAGCTATCAAACGCCAACTGCAAGGCATCAGACAACCCTCACTCGAAAATGTTAAATATAAATACTACTATAATTTTGCGGGAGAGTGATCGACGACGACTGCGCATGGCCAGGATCTTCGTCGAGTTTTCGTTCTCGATTCTAAAATAAGTCTTTTTGGCTTCTACCTCTGTAAAGACTGTTTTTGCCGCCTTTGCATATGATGTATTGCTTTTCCGTACTTGCTCGTCTTTCTTTTGCTGTACCTTTTTTCTGATCAGCTCTTTTTTCAGTGGGCAGGACATGGCCATGACCATGGAACGATGTCCTTGGCCGCAGTTGGCGCATTTTTTCCTGGGACTGTGTTGAAGTTCTTCCAGTGGTGTCCTTGCTCGCTGCACCTTAAACAGATTTCCTGCGGCTCTGTACATTCCCTTGTCGTGTGGGTCTCCAGCTTGTAGCATAGGAAGCAGAATTGTATGGGAGTAAATTCTTCCCTCTATATCTGCTCCCCACTGAGTTTTGCATTAAAAAGCAGTAGTCCCTTTTGTGCCATCGTAGTGTTGGAGAAGACAATCTTAAATACGTGTGTGTATTCCGTATTTGCCTCTCTTGTTCTAAAACTTTATGATTTCGGAAACCTTGGCCCACGGTTGGTTCTTCATGATTTCATCTTTGATTTGCTCCTTAGTATGTTGTCCAATCCAGGGGTCCAGTCGCCGGCAGACGACGCTCCTGTGCGTTAGGGTCTGCGGTGGAGTTGCCGGTTGATGATCTATTTCGCGGAGCGTTCCGACTGCCTCTTATTTGGTTATTATTTCCACAGTAGGGACTTCGAGCAGTCGGAGTAACGCGATTTTTAATTTTCCATAAGCAACTTCAAAGACCTTATCTCGGCTGTGTATACTGCTTCCGCTGATGGTGCGCAGCTGGATCCGAATAGTCCCATTTTGCTTCATTTTCCCAAGGGTTGGCACCTCGGGCTGGCTTTCTTCTCCTCGCTGTCTCTTCTGTGAGGCTTTTGGTTGTTCATCACTATCTAATTCATTGCATCCCCCTTACTGTAGGGTCCGCTTCTTGTTGGTAGAAAGCTTTAATAGCCGTCCCCTCCTCGTTGCAAGCAAGTTTCTGTGAACGTGAACTGCCGGATGGGATGGATGAATGATGATGGGTGAACCCGGGGAGGCCCCTCAGACGGGTGACATGTGGCGGACTTAATAATGGGTGGTGATCGAATCAACTATCACCACCCTGGGGTGCCGCTTCGTCTGGGGTTTGGTTATCGATGCTACTTCTAACTTACACAGGGATGGTTACGTGTCCCTCTGTGGTTCTGGCCAGAAATTACCCTTAGGGATTAGAGCGAACTATTCCCCAAAGCTTTCAGCATAGCCTCTTAACCAGGCTGCTTCTGACGCTGAGTCCCGGAGTGGGCTAATCCTCAAACCTGCTTTCCTCAACGCCTCCAATTATGTCTATAAAAGAGAACGACATAGTTGGATCGAGACCAAATGAATGGCAGTTCAGTTCACTTCCGCTCCCTTGCCCCGAGGAGGGGAAGCGGGGGGTGGGTTAGCCAGACATGGGTTGGCTATGCGTGGCTCCGTATATTATCTTTTTGAAATCACCGTGTGGAAAAAGTGTGGTAAATTCACGTTTTTGGCGTGGCTTCCCCTTTTCTTTTCTTCCTTTACCAGGGGTGAACTTCTTCGGAGAGCTTAAGATACTTCAATTTTTCTGTCCATTCGATTGGTTCACGGTTCACGATTTATTAAGAATGAAATACAAAAAGAGATTACATAAATGTAAATATATAGCGGACAGTATGGAAAATAGAATATACAAGAGAAGATAAAGGTTCCCCGAGATGTAGAAATCACATTTTTGGAACTCTATACAATACAAATTTCATATTTACTCATACAAGTTAATAGTTTGTAGTTATATAAAAAAAAATTCCTAAAAAATTACAATACACATTATTATTATCTATTTCTAACGTTAACTACACATTTTTTAGTTACTTTACATTATTTCTACGCGTTTGTTGTAAAAACATTTTTAGAATTCTAGTTCAATCTAGCTGATGATTTTAATCTAATTTTAAGTCACTTATTTGATTAATTCACAATAGATAATTTTATACTAGATATATTTCGTAAATTAATTAACACACACTTTATATGTACACTTTTTTCAAATCACTGGCATTATCAATTATTTTTTCCTTATTTATTTAATTCACTTTTGGGCTTATCGTTATGTTTTATATACTTGCACTTTCACTTTATTTTGGACGTTTTTTGTCCACTTTTTATCGCTTTGAATGTTAACATATTCACGTCCGATGGTGGGATGAACACCGTGCCCTTCAACCTCAATGCTGTAATTTCGTCCAGTGAAAAAGGTGCCTCGAAGGTCCACTTGAATTCCCCCTTGGAAATGCCGAGTAGGAGAAATTCTGGGTCGTCTCTTGGGGGCGGGCACAGGGAAGAGGCAAATACTTTGAGGCCCACGTCCTTGCCGTCGAAGAAGTAACTGCTCTCGAGAGCTTCCTTCTTGTCGGTTAGGGGGACCTCTGTGTATTCCTCTTCGTGCGCTTTTTCTTCGCCCGACGAATTTTATTCGTTTGTCTTTTCCTCTGTTTGTTTCTTCTTCTTCTTCCCTTTTTTTCTTCTGCTTTTTTGTGCATTTCTTCGTTTCACCCTCTCCTTCCGAAGTTTCTTCCGTTATTTTTGGCTCTTCGATAAGGGACTGCGTCGGTTCCTTATTTGGTTGATGTTCCCGTTGGAATTCGTCGGTAAACTGGATATTCAGCATTCCTGCCGTCTGGATTTTCGGGGAACCAGAGTTCTTTGGTAACTCCGTTCTTCTCCATAAGACGGTTAAGTTTTTCGGAAAAGGAGCCGGGCCGGAGTTAGCCAGGTTAGCCATGTGAGCAAAGATGATCATTGTCATGAAGTCTTTACCCACCTCTGGCATTACCAGCTTCGGGGCACTTGTTGTGACGAAGTTCTTCTCGGGGCCGCTGCTTGAGCGTAGTTGGTCTTGGTTCTTGCCTCTTTTTCCTTTTTATAGTTTCCCGTTTAGTACGGATGGCTTCTTTACGGATGGGGCACCTCATAGCCAAGGCCCTATGGTCCCCTTCACAGTTGACGCACTTTTGCTTCCCTTCCGTGCAATCTTTACAACCGTGCCCGGATTTGGCGCAGTTGGAGCATGCAATTACCGTCGCCGTGCAGTCCTTTGTTAAATGTTTTTCTACTGCATAGCATTTGTAGCAGCAGTCGATCGGTATGTAGTCTTCTGTTTCTATTTTCTCAGGTGATACCCTTAGGTAAAACCCAAGCAGCCCATCTTTCTTGGCCCTTCTCGCCATCTCGATGCTCAAGAAGATGATCTTCACAATGCTGTTTCCTCTGCCGAATTTCTCCACCTTTAAAATGTTGGCCCATGTCTGCTTCGCTGACAGCTCTGCCTTGATTTCTTCACAGGTGTTGTAAGTGAAGAGTGGGTCCAGCCGACGAAGAATAACACTACACTGCACCTGTATTTCTTGAGGGATGGTTGCCTCAAGTCCGATTTTTTGGAGGTGGACCTTGGCCTCGTTCGATACTAGCCGTTCCACATCCTTCATGGTGTGGCAGATTGACGCGTAGCCAGTCGGGTTGTCAATTAGCCTGATAAAGACTACATTAATATGTTTGTATATAGCCTCAATCCCGGCTGTTCTTGTGGGCTTAGCTCCCCCCCCCCTTATAGTGCGGAAGGGAACTCTCTTACAGTCCTGGGGGCCGACTCCATGGGGCCCTACTGGGTAGTGGGCTCCCTCTCTTCAGGGCAATCTCCTTCTACTCGCGAATAGAGAGATTTCGATCCCACGAGCGAAGAAAAAGATCCTCTTGTTAAATATCTTCTTGAAGTAGACCGCCTTTACCAAGACGAGACTTAGTGAAAGACTCCGTTCGTTATTTCCCGTCCAATCGATTGGCTAAAACAAAATTTTCTTATGTCAAGATCAAATAATTTTCCTTTTCTGAACTTTAGAATTTTTGCCACTTTTGATTGGTCCAAAAACATATTCTTATGTAAAGTACATCAAGCAGAGGGTACCAGGTTGATCTGGGATTACAAAGAACAACCTCGTAAATGCCCCAAGGCAAAGTATTCAGGGTTTGGTGAACACAATGAACGCTGCTCTGAATGCAGGCTACTTCCCTGACGGGTACAAGATGGCCAAAATCATGTTTATCCCGAAGGGAAACAAGCCCCCAGACCAGGTGGCTAACTATCGTTCGATCTCTCTTCTTGAGATACAAGAAAAAGTCTCCGAGAAGATTATAGCAGACAGGCTACAAACTAAACTGAGCAAGCTAGGAGCGCATAACTCCCAACAACGTGGGTTCCGAAGGAAAAGGGCACATATACCACCCTGGCGCTTCTAACAGAGAAAGTAGCATATTCCCAAGCGAGCCGGTTCTATGTAGACACTGTGTTGAGGGACGTGCAAAAGGCCTTCGATAAAGTCTGGCTGGAAGGACTTCAATACAAGATCCTGAACCTCCACCTAGACCCAATCCTGGAAAGGATCCTCTGTGACTTCGTCATGGACAGAAGGGCCTGTATCATGATTGAGGGCTACAGAGGTCCTGAATTCGAACTCAAGGCAGGCGTTCCCCAGGGAAGCTGACTGAGTCCTCTACTTTACCTGGTCTTCACGATCGACCTCCCAACTCTGGTGCACAGGGACACGATGTATCTGCAATTGGCAGATGACATCACGCAAATTGTTCCATGTTCGGAGGGGAAAGCAAGGGCACAGGCAGCTCGCACAATAGCGGAAATCAACAACATCATCCAGTACGAGAGACAATGGAAGATTAGGACCAACGCCAACAGGGACAAATTCAAGATAGTCCCGCTGAGCCGCAAGTTGACATGTCCCATCATCATAGATGGGAGGAGATACGGCTACTCCGCCGAAAGCACCGTCCTGGGCCTAAAGATCGCCGACCGTGGATACTCGAGACACCACACGGAGAGGGGGAACCTGGGAATTGGATAAATCTCCAAAGTATACAGATCTTAGCTACGCCAACATCAGGAAAATATATCTAATGTATGTCCGGGCCAAGCTCATCTACCCCGCAGTGGTTACTCAAGCGGCCATCAAATCATCGATGAAAATACTTCAACGTGTCCAGAACATTGCATCTCTGCTTCTTAACAAAGTCAGAAGGCGTGATCGCCTTAGGCAAAGAAATTTGCACAGGAGGAAACGTTTGGAGCCTATCAATGTCATCACCCAAAAACTTGGAAAAAAGGTCTGGTCCACACTAACGAATGGTGTCATTCCAGAGTGACAGGGAACAGGCAGCAGGCTTAACATACCTGCGAGGCTACGGGCAAAAGTCTCACGCCAACGTGAGTTCCCGTGCACAAAACTATGCACACAAGAAGACATTACACCAATATATACAGAGACGAAACACAGTACAACATGTAAGAACATTTCATTAGTATATACATAAACGAAACAGCAAACAATAAAAGTAATACAACATATATAAGAATCACGAGGTAAATTGTTGGCAAATAGAGCTAACAAAGGCTTGAAAGTTGAACATTTACACCCAAAATAAGTACACCAAATCATTTGAAAACAAACAATAAGAAGAACACTAAACTCATGAAAATACAAAAACATACGACAGAATTTCAAACAAATAACAAAGTCAAAAGTAAAAATAAATAAAAGTAAAGCGATGCCCTCCCTACTAGGGCAAAATACCCCTCCCCGCTTTAATTATTCACCCACTATATCTTCTACTATCCCAACTTCATCTAAAATTGCGTATATCATCTTCTTTTCATTGTTTGCGCAGAAGATGACATTTGAAAAGTTTGAAAGAGGTCTCGGCTAATAAAGATATTGCACTTGCCAGCATTTTTCTCACCTTTCGCTTTCTACAAAGAAAGTCTTCGAAAAGGTTAAAAAGTAAAAAGCTGAAGCTGAAGCTTAATCAAGCAGCCATTGCTGTCGATTTTAACAAATCTTGCATCCATCACACATGAGTAACCGAGTAAATCCTAAAGATACGTAGAAGATGACATCGTAGAATATGAGAGGATAAAATATGAAATTTTCTATGCAGTGATGGTATACAATGAGTGTCACCCAAGGGGTGCCCAATGCAGTGTGAATGTAGCTAGTCATTGTTACATGACCGCATTCCTTTTCCATGTTATCATCAGGATTCACAAACTGCATATTCTTTTACATGCTCTAAAATTCGATCGTTAATTTGAATTGTTTTTTTTATGCGAAACAACTGATCATTATTTTCGTCTTTGTAAAGTTCATTTTTAGTCCAACGGCACGAATCGCTTTTGATAATTCTTTAATCAATGAGAGTAGTTCTTGTGGATTAAAGATAACAAATACTATGTTCACAGTAATTTATAAGGTTGCCAAGTTTTAGTTAAAAGTAATTTTTTTTTCACGTGTCTGAATTCTGAATGATGGAACTGGGTAGGTGTGTGTAGGGGACAAAGAAAGGGTGTGGGGACAGATAGCTGAAAATAGACAAGAGGTGAAAATAGAAAGAAGTGTGGTAGGATGCAAAGAGATGCTAAGTGCCTGGTGATCAGGCCTATCGCTTTTAAATATTTTCTAGTTATGCAGTTTTGGTAAATTCCTTAGTCATTCATTCCCTTGACTCGCTGACAGCAGGTATGAATTTGTTCCTCTCCTTTGCTTTGAACTTATCTGTATATGTACTTATAATTATTAATACTTTTAATTTTATAGCTTCACTATCTTACTTATTTGCTTTTGATTTGTATTTAGGTTTAAGTTAACATTTATCCTCCTCATAAATTGCGTTTATCCCTTTAGCCTGATGATAGATTAGGTAATCCGAAACTTTGCTTGTAATAAATAAGAATGTCACTGATGGTCGTATCTTTCTTACTGCAATTTTATATATATATATATATATATATATATATATATATATATATATATATATATATATATATATATATATATATATATATATATTGGCGCCGCTAAATAAATTTCAAATAAAATACAAATTAAAACTTGAAAGGGAAATTAAATAAAGTAGAAGCTTGGCATCCTATTTACCAAGGCAATCATATATTCTTGTGAAATTTCATCCCAACACTCAATCAATAATTCCCATACCATTTGCAGATTTGTTGGTTTCTTCTCTCTCACTCGTCTGTCCAGAAAATCCCGCATTAATTCAAAGTGTATGCAATCAGGAGACTTAGGTAGCCAATCAATGATTTTAAGCCATGCCTCCTGTTTTTTTAAATTTTTTTTGTTTTGTTTTTCAAATAACTAGGACACAGTTTTGACGAGTGCGTAGGGTCATTACCCTGTTGAAATATTCAATTTTTGTCGATGCAAAATTGAATGATAGCCATGCTGGTCTAATTTGCTTGGTGTTATATAGAGACTCCCTACTAATAGGCAGCAAAAGAGCCACAAGCTATTATATTTTCTCCGTTATGCTGCACTGTAGGCACAATACACTGAAGAGCCTTCGCTCACCGCTTCCAAAAATTCTACGTTTAGAACGTAAAATGTTGAGCTTGGACTCATCGGCGCAAAAAAACTCCCCTTTTCCACTCATTGATTGCCAAGTTTTGATGTTTTAAATCAAAATTAACCTCTATGCTCGATTACAATGTCTGAAAATACGTTATTTTGCTCTCACTCGACCGGAAAGCTCAGCTTCTCTAAGCTTCTTCTCTACCGTTGTGGCCGAGACGTTTGATCCGTCGACGCTGGTTATTTGCTAAGCTATTTCTGCAGCAGTAAGGAACGGGTTTCGAACAGAGGTCACTTTGATGAATTAATTCTGTGACTTTGAAGCTTTTCTGTGCCGTCCTTTCTGTTGTCTCTTCTGAAGTATATCTTTCTCTTGGAACCTCTTTAAACTCCACTGGACTGAGCGATATTTTGAGTTTTTCGGATATTTTTATGACATTATTTCTTTGCGAAAGTTATGATTCATTGCAATTCAAAAGTGGATTTTGAGAACTCAGAAGCCATAAGGAATGTAAAAATTGAAGATAAAAATAAAACTTTGCCTTTTCTTTTAAAATTCTTACGATATTTTTTAAAAATATGTATAATAAATCAATTGTTACAAATTGATAAGAAATTTATGCTGCCGTAGTTCGAGTTGTGTTGAATGATTTGAAAGGTGCCATTATTTTTGGCCTTTAGTGTATATAAATATATATTAAAGATGGGAAAAATTCCAAGACAAATTGGTACGGTTATTGTATCGCAAAATTAGACAATCGATACGGCTTCAGGTCCAGAGGGACAACCCCCGTCCTCACTCTGGTAGAGAACTCTCAAGGAATTCGTCTAATGAAATTAAAAATATACATTTAAATATATCCCTCTTATGTTAGTCTAGTTTTCCATCTTAAAATTGTATTTAGCAAAGATAACGCTGAAATTTTAACAACTTTTCAGTTTTCTACGACGGTAAACTAGACTAACATAAAGGGGATCTATTGAAATGTATCTTTTTAGGTACATTTGACGGATTCCTTGAGTGTTGTCTACCAGATTGAGGCAGGGAGTTGTCCATCCTGACCTGAAGCCGTGTCAGTTGTCTAATTTTGCGATACATGAACCGTACATATATATGTGTGTATATATATATATATATATATATATATATATATATATATATATATATATATATATATATATATATAATCACCAGGAATGAGAGTACATAGAATGCGGAGAAATTCATCTTCATTTATTGAGTATCAACGTTTCGAGCTGTCCGCTCATCTTCCGGTTCTATGGGCTACCAAAGCTGCACAAACCAGCTATCCCGCTTAGACCCATACATGCCTCGTATTCGCTTCCAAACTATAAAGTCGCGAAATACTTGGTCAATCTCCTTTCACCCTTAGCACAAAACCAGTATACCATAAAAAATAGTTATTTCTTTGCTCAAGAAATTCTCTAACAAAAGTTTGACGCATCCAAATTTCTCGTAAGCTACGATGTGTCCTCGTTATTCACAAACATACCAGTTAACCACCCTATAGATATTATTTTAGAATCTGCATTTCAGAATTGCAACACTTTCCACAACTTTAGAAGAAACAAATTCTAACAATGTTTACAAATGGTGTTTAAAGAGGGTATATTTTCGTTCGATGGGAAATTTATCAACAGATAGATGGTGTAGCAATGGGTTCGCCCATTGCGCCAATTGCCCCCATTGCCGCAGATATCTTCATGAAAGATATTGAGAAGACCCTATTTCAAGCTTGCCCTTCGTCACTCAAGCCATTATTCTACAGAAGATTTGTAGACGACTGCTGTGCAGTAGTATTTGATAGCCAGGACCAGGCGTACCAGTTTTTTAATTATCTCAATTCCATTCATCCTAAAATTAAATACACTATGGAAACTGAAAAAGAAAATTGTCTCCCTTTTTTAGACCTTTTAATTAAAAAATCAAATCAAGGCTTAACAACATCCATATATAGAAAAACTACGTCCAATAATATGGGTACAAATTTCTATAGCTTTTGCGACTTATCATACAAACTGAGCTCCATCAGGGCACTCATCTCTCGTGGCTTTCACCTGTCATCTTCATTCTCTCTAATACATAAAGAATTTGAATTCCTAAGATCCTATTTCAAGAATAATTGCTATCCCCTGTTATTAGTAAATACCCTCATTCGCAAATTTTTAAACTCCCAATATTTACCTCCCAATCCTTCTTTTGATGTTCCTAAAGACTCAAAATATTTTATTTTTCCCGAAACGGGTCCCCTTAATAAAGAATTCAGAAGAAAGTTTTTAAAATGATTTAAACACTATTTACACCATACAAATTTCAAATTAGTATTTTTTAACAAACTCAATATTGGTAGTTGGTTCAGTCAAAAGGACAAACCTCCTCTAGGGATGCGCAGTCATCTTGTTTACGAATTTGCTTGTCCTCGGTGTCTGCAAGGAAGATACAAAGAAAGCACGATTCGCTCCCTGAGAGCAAGGTTCTCCTTACACATGGGTGTCAGCGCCCGTACTGAAAAAAACACTTAATCGTAAAGAACCATCTCCTATCAGAGCACATGCAATCAAATGCAACGCGGATATAACTATAGATAATTTTACAATAATTGATCAAGATAACAATGAGCAAAGCTTAAGAATACTAGAATCCCTTTATATTAAATCCTGTACCCCTATCCTTTATACTTTATACCCCTGTCCTTTATAATTTTATATCATAGAACCCGAAGATAGGCGGACAGCTCGAAACGTTGTTTATACCCAATAAATGAAGATGAATTTCTTTGCATTCTATGTACTCTCATTCCTGGTGAAATTAAAGATTCGTCTGGCTAGCAGCAACCCCATCGATTATGTTTATATATATATATATATATATATATATATATATATATATATATATATATATATATATATATATTGAGTAAGAAGGACAAAACGAAGAAGGCGGGTACCATCTTTAATTCCAACGTTTCGGGTTATTACAAAACCCATCTTCAGGAGCTAGAAACAAGTTCTAAATGAGTAATCTAAGCCTAAAAACATAAATAACAGCACAAGTTCAAAGTTAAAAACCACAGATCAGAGAAAATCACAAAAACGACGTTAAAAATATAAAATGAACGTTACTTTAATGAACAAACAAAATAGTGAGATAAAGAACAGCAAAATATTTGTAAAGAGATTCTATCAATTAAGGTCAAACAAAGTAAACGTAATATTACAAAATTAAACAATTGAAATGGAAAAATAGAGAATTGGATACAAACAAGGTAAAACTAAAATATAGACACTGAAACATTACCTTTCATGGTCGGATCACAATGACAAGTGAAAAAAGGAAGGAATTCAAAGAATGAATACAGCTTGGTTAAGTTATAAACAGAGGAAAGGATGACGTGTCCTCATCTAAATTTAGGGGGTTGTATTTAATACAGAGTGATTCTTTAATGCGGAGAGATGAAATAGATTTAGCAAATTTTAAGACAGAAAAATCATTTAAGGACACGTCTGTTTTACAATTAATAGCATGTTTCCTGATGGAAGAAAACTCTTTGTTACTTAATGTTTTACCGGTTTTATGGCTAATTCCCATGTGAGAACAAAAACGCGACTCAAGAGTACGTACTGTGCTTCCTATATAGGTCCCCAACTTACAGCTAGGGCAAATGAATTTATATACAATGCACGAACTAAACGGCGTGGGAATACTGTCCTTCACTTTAAAGAAATTACCAATATTTTTGTTATTAATGAAAATAAATTTAAAATTAATTTGACAATAAAATTTCCTAAAAATCGAAATTAAACGTTTTCAGAGAAGATAATTACAATGGCTGATGTCGGGTAACAGGACATACCTGATTTCCTTTCGGACATTAAAAGAAGTCGAGGGGTTATAACGCCTGAAGAGGAACTTCCTAATACAGCTTTCAACTAAAGATAAGGGGTAATCATTTTTTACAAAATATTCTTTTAAAAATTTGAATTCAGAATGCATACTGAAATAAGTGGAAGACAAATTAAAGCCTCTGAAGAGGAGTGTTTTAATGGCGCCAATTTTGCATGTTAAATCACAGAAACTAAAAAAAATTAAACCCTGCCCTGTGAAAGTTGGTTTTCTAAAAACGCACGTTTGAATGCCGGAAGGGGTAATTACCCGAAACGTTAGAATTAAAAATGGGACCCGCCTTCTTCGTTTTGTCCTTCTTACTCAATATTAGACTCAAGCTTTGTAGAAGAAATCTAGGTGAATATATATATATATATATATATATATATATATATATATATATATATATATATATATATATATATATATTAATATATGCAGGTCAGATACACCCGCAAAGAAAAAGTGAAAAACGATTCCGAGCGCTTTCGTCTTTATTCTTAAAGACCTTTTCAAGGAATGAACAGGAGACTGATGATGATGATGTATATAGAAAGAACAGAGAGAGATCACTGTGTAACACAGGTGATCAGGTAGTCGTAGAGGAAAAGGGTACGGAAATAAATTGAAAGAGGATAGGAAGAGTTGATAGGTCGGTGGCTAGATACCGATGCGTGGTGTGGTTGGGTGTGTCTCGGGGTGTTCGTGACTAGACGACGGTTGGGAGTGGTCAGGAAGGAGATCGTGTCTGCATAGACGGAAACGCGCTATTCATGATGCTCTTAACTTATGCGTAGAACGGTATGGGTTGCGGGTGGTCATCGGCTGCGTATTATTGGCCATTGGACATATAAAGTGGGGAATATAGTAGTAGAGGGGTTTAGTAGGAGAAATAGTGGGGAAAAATGGGGAAATTGATAGAAAAGCGAAAATGAAAAGTTCAATGAAAGACAGGTCCCTGGTAATAGGCCATCTCTGGCTTTCTTTGCGTTTTGGAATATATTTTTTGTTATATATATATATATATATAAATATATAGAAAAACATTCAAGCCTTTGTAGCAGCTGGTTTTTTATCCCTCCTGTTTTTGGTGAAGACTTTTTATCTTCTTATTTGGGTTGTTTACACCCTGATTTTGAGTTGTTTTTTCATTATTTTGTTTATTTTGTACTTTTTGTGGTTTTTGATATCTTTGGCGAGTTAATGGCGCTAAAATTTTGGTGGAAATTTAGAAAATTAGCACTTGACTATTTTAGTGAAAAGGGATTTTGCTTGGCTTTGTGTTGGTTGGGTATTGTGTAAATCTAAGTGAACCTTGGCTTCGTCGTGATCAATGAGTAGTATGCTACTTTTAAAAGGTATTGCACGTCCTATGTCATCAATATTCATGTGCTCGAGTACAAACTCGGAAGGGAGGCGCCGGTATACTTTGTCCCAGGTCTTGCTTGCTCTCAGGTGAAGCTCCACGTTTATGGGGGTTATCCCCAGTTGACCATGGAGCTCACTCTGCCTTCTCCTCTCTCTCTTTCGGGTTCCCGTTATAATATAGACAGCCTTATTTTGGACCTTTTGCAGTTTAAGGACTTGGGTCTTGGGAATCACGTTTATAGGGACCAGCGGATACAGGAGTTTTGATCAAATGCATGCATTATAGATCTTTAGTTTGTTGGAGGTACTCAGGTTTAGGAACTTGAAAATTTCCACCAAGTCCCTCCGTGTATTCGATGTAGTTTTAGCAACATGACTCTCATATCGACGAGTCATAATACGGAGTCCAAGAACCGTGCCCTCTGTGCGGTATGAAATGCGTGCACCCCCCACACGAATGTCTACGAGGGTCTATCGGAATAGTGGAATTACACGGAACTTTTGGGCATTAGTAGATATCTTCCATCTCCTCTCGAAAGAGTTGATGTTTTCGATTTCTACGGCCGTACTCTGTGCCATGTAATTCACATTCCGATAAGGTGTCGTACAGATCATCGTTATATTGTCCGCAAATTAGACGTATAACGAGCCTTCAGTCAGAGGTTGGGGAAGGTCGATGGTGTATATGTTGTATAGCAAGGGGCTTATACACCCGCCTTATGGCACCCCCGCCTCGAGCTCGAACTCGGGGCCATTGAAATCATTAATGTTTAGAAACGCCCTCCACTCCATTACGTAGTCGCATATAACCCTTTCAATTATGGGATTGAAGCCCAGTTCTAAGATTTTGTATTCTAGGCCTTTCCTCCATACTTTGTCAAAAGCCTTTTTGACGTCACGGAGTACCAGCCTTTACCTTTACCAACTTTTCCCTGATCACGGCTAGCATCGTGTCCGTTCCTTGCTTCCTTCGGAAGCCATGATGTTGATTGTTGTGAGACTCCAAGATTTTCCCTGAAAATTCTAAGAGAGATATAGTCATGAAGTTAACTAAACTGTCCGGTGGCTTACCGGCTTTGGGAATGAATATCATTTTAGCTATCTTCCAATGGTCAGTGAAGTAATCCACGTTCAGGCACGCATTCGTGATATTCATGAGCCCCAATAAGATGTTAGGCGGGGCTCGAATAAAATTCTCCCTTGTCATTCCTGTACGCCCTGGTGCTCGTTGACGAAAGGATTTTAAGTTTTTTGAGAGTTGTCTGGCAGTAATTCTACCGCCGAGTCCATCCATGTCCCTTTTAATGCGATACATAATGGTGAGGATGGGTTCTGTGTATCTGGTCGTTCAAATTGTTTATTATTCCGTCTTCGAAGTCTAAATCAAAGTTATCATTCTCTTCCGGGGATATCTTAAATATAGATGCCCAGAATAGTCTGAATTCCTCTTCGATTTCTTCCGCTTCCGTAATTTCGGTATTGTGACGTGTAGGTTTTATTCTAGTTTGTGTCTGTCTGCCTCTTAGATTTTTAATGCCTGCCTGAATGTACGTAAGTCGTTTTTTATATTTAGTCCGTCTATCAAATTGTTCCAAATTACATTCTGTTGGTCCCTAATAAGAGTCATTAATTAGTCGCGTATCTGTCGTGTTCGTCTGTGCGTAGTGATGTTGGGGCCAGTGAGGTTTACTTCATTGATCCTTTCTCCGTATTACCTGGCGAGGGATTTTATTTTAGGGGTCCAAGAAGAGGCAGGAAGAGTTTTATATTTAACTCTGGGAATGGCTTCCTTATCGGCTTCTAATAATTATCATTAATTTTATCCAACTCCTCGTCAATCTCTCCTAGAGTAGCATTAATTAAGGGGTCAGGGTTGTAATTTTCGAGGAGTCGTTTATAAGTATCCCAGTTGGCTCGAGCGTAGCTCTTGCGTTCTGGGATAGGGAATTGAATGGATGAGGTTGAGATTTTAATAATGATAGCCTGGTGGTCGCTGGGGATGGGGGTCCTGGTATAATGAAGTAGTTGTATGGGAACACAGTGCTAGTGAGCACTAAGTCTGGTTTTGTGGCTGCTTTGTGTGTAATGTATGTCGGGAAGTTTGGTCCAATTCTTGTCATATTTCGCCTTTCGATAAGTGTCTCAAGATTCCTGCCTGCTGGGTTGGTCGACATGTAATCTGAGGCAGCACTGCTCGCATTGAGATCGCCGGCAAAAAAACCCCGGTTCTGCCGTGACTACAAAGTTGCAGGAAGTTGTAAAGAGGCAAGTATCCTATCCTTGGGGTCTGGTACCCTGTTGCCAGGACCAGTTGGCCGGCTGTCGTACGGACCTCAACAGCGAGGTATAACCCATCGAGTCCACTTATTGTTCTGAAGTCAAGACCTCTTTTCACAGCTATCGTGCATACGTCGAAACGTTCTCCGCTGTGATTTTTGGT
Organism: Ceratothoa steindachneri; assembly: GCA_963969495.1. NCBI lineage: Eukaryota > Metazoa > Arthropoda > Malacostraca > Isopoda > Cymothoidae > Ceratothoa > Ceratothoa steindachneri. The sequence continues at coordinate 25,826,903 of OZ018329.1, forward strand.
TAAGACTTCGTAGGGGAAAAATTTTATCCTGTCTGCGCCATTCATCCCATGATCGGAGATAAATATAACGTCTGGGTCACATTGTCATATTACGTTACCGAATAGTATTTTTTCTTCATCCAACCGTCTGAGTTAAAATGTAATATTTGTAATGTCTCCATTGTCGTTTTCACTAGATATTCCTGTGTTTGGTTGTGTTGATTTTTAAACTTATTCTCTTACGAGCTTAGGTCCTTGAGGAGTGTTTAGTGGCATAATTGTTTTTCCTGTACGTTTTTTCAGAATTCGCCGCCCGTTAGAATAATAAAGATTTCCGGTGCCAGTTTGATCAACCCTTGGAGTAAAGCCTCCTGGACTTGTTTCTCGCTGCAGTTGTCCGAGGTGAATTCCCATTTGTATCTTCTAGATACTACTCCTTCTGATATATCAAGGACATCCATCTCTTTAGGGAAAGAGGACCTTTGGGCAGCGAATACCTTCAAGTTAATTTTTCTCGAATGGTAAATGTGCCTAGATTCTCTTTTACAAGAAGAGGACGATCTCGGACCTCTATGAAGCTGTGAGGTTTTCCGTGAGCGGGGCAAGTGTGCCCAACCCCTTAAGTCTTGTTGTCTCAGTCACCGTAACCTCATTATCCATCTCTCTGTGTGATTGAGTTTGTTTGTTGTGCAATTTGTGTGTTTTTCTGCTTCTGAGTGCGTGTTTTTGCCTCCTTTGCTGCCTGAGCCTGGATCTTAGGATCGCACTGGGGTTTGAGACTAATCTCAAGAATCTCCTCCGACCTTGGGTTTGGGAGAAACCACATCTTCTTCATTCCATTATGCGTCAGCAGTCTTTAAATTCATCCGCAAAGCACCCCGGGGAGGAGAGATTTGCAATGTGAGCATAATAGATGCAACACATAATTTTTGTCGAGTTTTCGTTCTTGACGGGAGATATGTTGGATTTCCATTAGACTCAGCAACAGCAGCTTTAGCAACCTTGACGTAGGTACTGTTCACTTTGTTTTCTTCTTCCTATCTCTTTTGGTTAACTTTTTTCTTCAAAAGCTCTTTTTTGACCACGCAAGCCACGGAGAATTTCTTATGTTATCCTGCACATTTCAGGTACTTCCTATAGGGGCTATTACAGCTTATCCCCGAATGTGCATCTGACGAGCAAATAGAGCACAAAAAAACGTTCACCCTGCAGTAGGTGGCTGTGGTGTGCTCCTCGTACCTGTAGCAATTGAAACACCTCACGTTCGATCTGCTCAGGGCAGACACGGATGTTAAAGAGAAGCATACCTCCCCACGTAGCCTTAACCACCATTGCTGTATCACAAAATACTATTTTAAATACGTGTGTGTATTCTTTAAATTTTATGATTTGAGCTACCTTCACCCAGGTGTGTTTTTTTTTCACCTCCACATGAATCTCTTCAATGGTGTGCCCCCCCAACACATGGATCGAGGCGGCAAAGGATAATGCTTTTGTGTGTCTTTATTTTTGGTGGTGTGTGAGGTTTTAGGTTCAGTGTCTTTAGGCATTCTGCTGCTTTAGGAGAGGTGAGTGCTTCGCAATCACTCTCCTTTGAGCAAATAGCCGCGTAACCATTATGAGTATCGATTTGTCTCACGAGCGCAATTCCTAGATCCCCATAAATTTTAGCAAAACCCTCTTCCGATCAGGCTTGGGGCCATCAGAGTGGGTCTTTAGAGGTATCCGCCCGGTCTCCCTCATTTATCCTTCCATATCCTCATATATAAAGGATTGGAAAAAATAAACTTAAACGGAAATTCCCCACGGGGTAATTGTGTGTGTTTGTATGTGTGAGTGTGTGTAGTTTGAGAGAGACTTTATCACCAGATTTTAGAGAAAAGGGATGTTTTCAGGAAAGGTGTCCCAGTACCAAAAATATAACTTTCTAATGGCACTTTACCTTCCGTGTAGGGCGCTTTTCAAATGCCTACAGGTTGTTGTCAGACCAAGGAGACTCGATGAAGAGTTGGGAGGGGGAGGGGGGAAACAAGTTCCCTCCTCGCCACGGGCGCACGAAAGCGAGCGAAAAATTTCACAATTTTAATGGAAAAAATCGTAAATGAATTTCTTAGCAGCACTGCCAAAACTTAGCCAAACGCGCGGTACTAACGTATAAATCCTAGTGCGATACAAATTTAGGCACTGACACAGTTTTCACGAAAGCAATGGGAATTTGACGAGCTTAGGCAACCAAAGCAGTCACTGCGTATTATTCACAAATTGCTAAACTATATATAGTCTTTCTATGTGAACATAAGTATTACATAAATTGGCCAATCATGGCACGGGAAATTTTCAAGTGCAAACTAAGGGCTACAAAAAACATATAAAATTGGAAGGCTCAGATTGGCTGACTATTTGGGAAACTGTGCTTGTCGCTTGGGTTGTTCTCTTACATACTCGTTGTGCGATAAAGTCGAATTTTGGGGAAATTTGATATGAATTTTCCCCTTGAATGAGGTGTTTTGTTTTCGCAAACCGCATTGCTGTGTGTGACTGGAATTATTATCAGTGGTGATACGTTCAAAAGTAACTATTTTCTCCTTGACTGGCCTCATTGAAGGCTAGTTGAGGGAAAGGAAGTGAGCCCTTCTTCGCTTTCTCAAGGTAAAGTGCTTGTATTGTTTACTGGACAGATTTTCCACCTTCTCCACATATTTTTTCCTTTTTCATAATGAATCCCTAAACCCACACCTTCACACACAAATACACACACCCATAAACTTGGTCCTCCCGATCCCCTTCCTAATTACACCCTTGGGTGAAATGAAGGAATGATGAAGGAGACCAGGCGCATAACCTTGAGAACCTTACCTGAATTGTAGATTGAAGTCCTCACTTCCCCGCGTGTCATGAAAGCCCTACTTAAAATCAATCTCAAGCTACAAACACCACCACAAATACGCTCCCATAGGAGCATTATCTGCCGCCGCCTCGACTCCTGGGTTGGAGAACACTTTATAGACGAGATAACGGAGGAGATTCTTCGGAATCACTCGTGAACAAAAGTAGCCGAAGTGGTAAAATTTAAAAGCTACATCCACGTATTTAAAGTAATCTTCACAGAAACAACTATGGCGATCAAAGCAAAAGAAACCGGCCTCCTCCTTTTTAATGTCCGTGTCTGCCCCAAGCAGATTGAACGGGAGGAATTTGTTGACATGCAAATGTGCTTCTGGTGCTACAGGTACAACGAACACACCACTGCCATTTTCCCTAACTCTGATATTGTAGTCTGCTCTATGTGCGCCCAACAAAGCCATTCCTCGCGTGATTGCAACAGTACAATCCAGAAATGCCTTAATTATGGTGGCCCACACAAGACTATGGCTATGGTGTGTCTCGTCAAAAAGGAACAAATCAAAGAAGCAAAAGAAAAGAACAAAAAAGAGGCAGCGAGGAAAGTTAACGCCACCTACGCGAAGGTTGCCAAGGCTGCGGTGGTAGAAAGTAGTGTGGCCCCAAAGCCTACTATACTGCAAATCGAGAACGAAAAATCAACCAAAACGATGTGTTGCATTTACAATACATACATTGAAAACCTAACTATGCCTTGTACCTTCGCGAAGGAGTTGAATACCATGCTCGTAAAAAACGGTATGGAGGAAATGTGGTTTCTTCCAAACCCTCCGTCGAATGAAGTCTTTAGAGTAAATCTCCAACTACAGAACGAGAAGAGCAGTCAAAAAGCCCAGAGTTCGAGTAATGCCCTTGAACGGGATCCTCGAGTCCAGGCTATGGCTGCCCAGCATAATGCTCCAAACAAACACATGGACACACACACACAACAGAGAAAACTCAAACAGTTTCACGAGTCGAGCGGGAGGAAGCTCAGACTGTAAGGCCCAAGAAGGTGGAGCATACGCTTCACCTTCAAAAGGCCTCGCAGTCACGTCGACCAAGTAGGTCCTAGTCATCGAAAACTCGGGAACCCAGGTACATGTACTACTCGAGGATGATTAACCTAAGTGTATATGCTGCCGAAGGGAACCAGTTTCAGGACGAGGCGGGCCCAGGTGATATTGTTGATGGTCTAAGGGCCGGACAGTACAAATGGGACTACACGGCCGACATACCAGAAGATCTAGTTAAACAGGCACTTTTCCGAAGACTCATCAAATTCTCAACAGACACTTAGATTGTTTTCCTCCAGGAAAGGAAGAACCCCACCAAGTTCACCTCTCGGAGCTAAATTTGAGAGAGAATAAAACACGCACCTACCAAATACAACTACGCTACAGTGCGAGCGTAGTATCTAAGGCCATCCGTAAAACGAAAAAAATCTTACTGAAACATGACACCAATCCCATATTGGCATAACAAACCCCAAAATAACAACTCAAATTACGACCTAAAATCCTAAATTTGACTTACCGTAGTGACGGGCACACACCAAACTACTACAACAAAAGGAAGGATGAAGAAGAGAAGAAAGCCAAAAGTGGGTAATGCAGTGAAGCCTGGCCGTTACACCCAGGTACTTAATGCACTCTTAAGAGCCCACAATCTCCTGTCAGTAATCATGCCTGCAGACCCTAAATGCTCCAAGGCATTCAGAGAATAAGTGAGAAGAAACAACAATGTCAAATCTGGACTGGAGGAGATCGTCGAAGCTCCCTCGTCGGAGGCATCCGAAGAGGACGACGAAAAAGATGAAAAGGCTAAAAATTAGGAGGGTTCCTCCTCTTCTGACAACGACAAGGGCCCCTGCGCCTGTACAAGAGCTACAAAGAGCAGGTCTTAAACCCCAAGTCCACCTACGAATAAGGAAAATCCTGGGAAAAGTAAAACCGCCCGCCCAGCCAGCCCCCAAGAAGAAAAAGAAGAATAAGAAGATATCCGTTACAAGTCGTAGGTGATGCGGAGAGGTTTGATCTGTGCAAAGCGCTTTCTCTCCCTGTTCCAGCATGAAAAGACTGGAATGCTTTGGTTTTAATCTGATGGAAAAACTTTTGACCAGTACCAAGTAAACCCAAGGAATGACAGATGGTTAAGCAAAGTAGCAAGTGAGGTTCCAACTGCAATGCATACCAAGTTTCCAGCAACTGTGATAGTTCTGGGAGTCGTGAGCGTGACGGAGATTCCATGCCTCCTCACCTTTTTACATGATTTAAAAGTCAATGCTGCTAGTTACACAGAGGTTTCGGGAAAACTTGAGAGGCCCTGGAAAGAGAGAGTACCCAAGGGAAGGTCTTAAATCTTCCAATCAGTGTCTGTACCATCTCATAAGGCTAGAACAACCCAAGCTTGATTTGTGCCAATTTCAACGACCATTTTCTCCCAGACAAATAGTCTCTTATCTCACCTGACCTCAATCTATTGGACTATTATTATGTATTCGGCGTCGTCTAGAGAGAAGTCAATTAACACAGTTATAACACCACTCATGTTTTTCATTTAAATACAGCGTTTATCTGATGTGTTATGCATCGAGATCCAAATACTGACTCATTATATATATATATATATATATATATATATATATATATACAGTAGCGGCCATAATATAAGGGGCAGTAAGAACAAGTGTATATAAATATTTATTATAGAATTTTAACTTCTTTTTTTCATTTTGGGAGCCCTCCGGTGACTGCCTTCTTGGGCATAAGTTACCGTACACTAGAAGTTTAACAAAACGTTGAGACTATATATTATACACTTATCTAGATATATCTAATATATATCTTTTGTCAAAATTTGAAGTGAATGGAATAAATATTTCGTAAGTTATGAGGAAATAAACATACTATCTTCCAAATTGCAGTGGCCAAAAGTAAAGGAGAAAAAATGAACTACCAACCGAGGTATTTGTGTTTAGGAGACTGTTGAACATTCACCTGTCAACATGGCGGCTTGTGAGAGACGACCGGTGTCCACTGATGAAAAACAAAGGATTGTGTGCCTTCACCAAGAGGGCAAGTCAAATTCTGTGATAGCAACTACTGTAGGAAGGTCTAAAGGCGTTGTGCAATGAATTGTAGCTCGTTTAAGTCATCATGATCGACAAATGCCAAACCCAGAACCAGTAGAAAACTGGTAAAACGTCACCAAGACATGATCGTATTATAGTTATAATGTCACTAAAGGATAGGTTTCAGAGTGCTACTGTGATATCTCGCGAGTTCAGCTCCGCCTCCGATGGCAACGTATCGTGCAAAACAGTTTCCCGGAGGTTACGAAGCACTAGGTTGCTTGCTCGGGCACCGGCAAAGAAACCTCTGAGCTCCAAGAAGAATCACAGAGCCCGTCTTCGTTCCGCTCATGCATGTCGTTTGGACAGAACAGTGGTTGTAGGTTCATTTTAGCAGGAATCGAAGTTTAATGTGATTGGTTCCGATGGCGGGATGTACGTCCGACGAAGATATGTCGAAAGGTTATCTCGTGCATGTGTGAAGAAGACAGTGAAATATGGAGGAGGCAGTGTAATGGTATGTGGAGTGATATCTGCTGCTGGTCCTTGTCCGCTTACTTACCTACGAGGGACTGTCAATGTTGAAATCTACGAGCAGATTCTTAGACAGCATGCCCTTCCACATCTCCGATCTTCTTATCTTAGTGCAGGACAACGCTCCCTGCCTCACTGCGAAGAGAGTCGAAGATTTTTGAGTGATAAGGGGTTGATCTCATGGACTGGCCACCTCAAAGTCCCGATCTCAACCCTCTAGAAAACGTTTGGACGATTAATGGAGATGGGACGCGAAGGAGAAATCCAAAGAAGCAAAATGAACTCTGGGAATTATTGAAAAACGAATAACGCAATATTACCCTATCATTTTGCAAGAAATAAATTCAGTCATGTGGTAACAAATGTCGGGAGGTCATTGCTAGTAAAAGGGATTTTCACAAAATATTAATAGTAAGGGTTGTTTTTTGTTATTGTTCAATTTTACATTGGTTTTCTAAGTGCCCCTTAAATTTTGGCTGCTGCAATTTGGAAGATAGTTTTTTTTTATTTTCTCACAACTTATGAAATATTTAATACGTTCACTTGAAATTTAAACGAAAGATAGATATCAAATATATCTAAATATGTTTATAATATATAGTCTCAACGTTTTGTTAAACTTCTATAATAACTATTTAAATACATTTCTTCTTACTGACCCTTATATTATGGCATCTACTGTATATATATATATATATATATATATATATATATATATATATATATATATATATATATATATATATATATATACGAGGGGCGGTCAATAAGTTGTCTTGCAATTCGCATATAAGGAAACGAGATATGAGGAAAAGTATTTTATTATTTTTCAATATAACTACCCTCGACTTCAATGCACTTGCGCCAATTGTCCCTGAGACTTCGAATTCCCGACCTTCTCCCGACTGCTGTTCAATCCACTCCTGGACGGCGAGCTGGACATCTTCATCGTCCCCAAACCGGCGTCCACGCAGTGCAGCCTTGAGCTGGCGGAATAAAAAGTAGTTGCTAGGGGCCAGATCTGGACTGTAGGGGGAGAAGGGGGGGGGAGCTCTTTGAATCCACATTCGCGCAGGGCAGCTTGTGCAACTCTGGCCTTGTGGACAGGGGCATTGTCGTGGAGGAGCAGGACACCGCGTGTCAACTTGCCGCGCCGCTTCTGACGGATGCACTTCTTCGACCCAGCCAGTTCCTCGGCGTAATATTGGCCTGTGATGGTCCTTTCGCAAGGCGCATAGTCCACCATCAACACTCCCGTAGAATCTCAGAAGAGGGTAGCCATGATCTTCACGGCTGAGGGTGTGGTCCGTAACTTAATGGGGGTCAGAGAGCCCCTGTGCATCCAGGCCATGCTTTCGAGCTTGGTCTCGGGATCTCAGTGATGGACCCACGTTTCATCACCTGTCACTATGCGTTACTCGAATCCCACTGAGTCTTGGTTGTACAGGAGCAGCAGCTCCTCCGAACTTTGACGACGTTGAAGTCGATCATGGTGAGGTTTCGTGAGGTTTCTAGGGCGCTCAACCTTCTCCATTGTTGAAAACTTTGTGACTGACGATCTGCAATCAGCTACTGCTTCTTAGATCGACGAGGCAGGAGCGTGCGGCTGCAGGTCCTGACTTGTCCTAACTTGTCCTACCCCCCCCCCACACACACAAACAGCCATCCCCCCTTCCTCTGTTTTGCCCTACCAATTCGCAAAACTTATTGACCGACCCTCGTGTATATATATATATACATATATATATATATATATATATATATATATATATATATATATATATATATATATATATATATATATATATATATATATATAAACTTAAGGATTAATCCAAGAACCAGAAATAAAGTAGTATTTATGATACTAATTCATTAATGACGACGTTTCAGGCTCCATGGCTATCTTAAGGTCCAACAAAGTGAGATTATTGTTCACCAATAAAAAAATTACAATAAAAATTATGTCAATATCCGATATTATATTTGAATTTTTATTTATAATTATCGATTAAATACTCTTCCAAAGGACATGGCGGTTATCAGCCCTTTCAACACAGGTAGCGAGCACGAATTATTCAGCAGAAAGATTTTTTATAGGCTTGACTCCAAACTAATATAAAATTCCTTCCAAATTCCCTTAGTAAACAAGTTTGATGAACTTAATTATCAAGTGACATAATCCTCATTCGCAAAGAGCAGCAATAAAATTACACTATCAAAATTTTACAACGTGGAAAATTACCATGAGTTAAAGTCACCTAAAACAAAAAGTCAGGCTATAAAAAGGCTTTTAGACGAAAGGTGAAAAATGATGCAGCAGGGAACAATTAAAGAAAGGATCAATTATTATTATTATTAAAGTTCCAAGCCACAACCCCAACTGGAAGAGCAAATAGCTATAAGCCCAAGGGCCCCAGCGGGGAAAGAAACCTGGTATGGAAAAAACGAAACAAAGATTAAGAAAAACATAATAAATAAATAGAAAATTAAAAAAAAAAAAAAAAAAAAATTAAATGCTATAATGTTAAAAATATTATAATATTATATATGTGTGGATAATGAATAAAATATTAAAGTTATAAGTTTCTGTTAATTAAAAATGTATTAGCACCCACTTTAAATTTCTGAAGTTCCAAGGACTCAGCAACAACACTAGGAAGTTCATTCCACAGTTTAGTTGTGTTAGGAATGAAACTTCTTGAAAACTGTGTTGTGTTGAATCTCATAGGCGTAAAGGCCCTACTATTGGCATTTAGTACACCTCTGGTAACTCGTTGAGGGGCATATAAATTGGGCAGATCGTGATGCAGTGGATGATCTGCATTGTTAAAAATTTTATATAAGATGCATAAGGAGCTTATTGCTCGCCTGTGCCACAGATCAACTTTGAGGTCAGGAATTAAAAATTTTATTGCTCTCAAATTTTTATCTAATAAATTAAGATAAGAGTTGGCTGCCGAACTCCAAACAGGGGCGCAATATTCAAAACACGGAAGAATAAAAGCATTAAAACAATTTTTAAGAACAGTCTGCTCTCCAAATACTTTGTAAGATTTCCTCAAAATGCCAATTTTTTGAGCAATAGAGGAGGAAATAGATCGAATGTGATTCTCAAAAGTAAACCTAGAGTCAAGCATAACTCCAAGCAACTTAAAAGAATCACATATGGAGATGGGAATGTTATTAATTAAAAGATCTGGATGGGGAGGATCTAGTGTTCTGGATCTGCTAACAATCATACTCTGGGTTTTCTTTGCATTTAACTTCATGCCCCATGAAGTGCACCAAACATTTATCTTAGCCAGATCTCTATTTAAAGACTCTGCAACCGATGCTCTCAACTCAGGAGATGGGACTGGGGCTATTAGAGTAGCATCATCAGCATAGGCTATAAGTCTATTTTCCAGTCCAAACCACATATCATGGGTATATAATATAAACAGTAGAGGACCAAGAACACTGCCTTGTGGTACACCAGATAGCACCTCTCTCTCATCACTAATAATTATAATAAACTAAACCACCCGACTAATATAAATTAGGGTAAAACATAGAACCTATACTAGAAATCTAGTTCAGAAATGAATGACCAAATAGATATAACAGCACCTAACCAAAAGAGAACAAAATACAACGCTAAAGAATAAACGGTAAAATAAACTCATAAACAGAGAGAAGATCATAGAAAGAATTAAAAAATAATATCAAGAACTATGTGACAGTAATGGCCACCATGTAGCACATGACATATTTCCCCAAAATGAAGAGGAAGTCGCTTTATTAAGGGTTAGGGTGATACAATCGGCCTTATAAAACTCGATACGAAATATGTACCAAGCCAAATTAAATTCCTGGGGTATAAAAAGACTCAGTATTACACCAATTTCCTTCTCAGAGCGCTGTCGAAACAAGGACTTACTAAAACCTACATTAATATATAAATATATATATATGGATATGAGAAACTCACAAAGTAGTACATGAGTAGAGCAATAATGCAAAAAAATTCCACATGAAAATGAAAGGCGAATTGCAAGTACTTTCGAACTTGTTCAGAACTTGATCCGCCTTTCATTTTCCTGTTGGATTATTTGCATGTATATATATATATATATATATATATATATATATATATATATATACAGTGGAGTGAAATAAGTATTCGTACACCTTCAAACTTCCATTATAATAGACTTCCAACCCATCAAACCATGAAATTTACACAATAAACGTATATTAATGTAAAGTTAAAAGTTATGTGCACAAAATGGCATGAAACAGAATCGATATTTAATAAAATTAAAATTAATGAAAACTGGGGTGAAAAAAGTATTTGTACAGAAACATAAACCAAACGAAATTCCCTTTTAAGAGGACATGAGAGACATACTATTAGTTGAAATGGTGCAAAGAAGCTTTTAGAGGGTTCCAATAATATGTACAGGAGTCAACAAGAGCTCGGGAATAATTGGAATGCCATTCAGCAGTCGACGTTTCCCCAGTAAAGACGTTATCATGGTGTAAATTAAGAACAACTCTCCGATGACCAGAAAAAGGCTATCCCGAATCTCCAAGCAGCTGAGAATACCTTTCAACACCATTGATCCTGTCATACACAAGGAGGTTAGAGCTGCCCCTATGAGGACCCGTAATGCAATTCAAGGTAACCTACTGGTGGCAGGAACGTCGGTCACAACGTGAACCATCAGTAATGAACTGAACCGGCATGATTTTAAGTCTCGCAGGCTAAAGAAGACACCTCTGCTGGTGAAGAGACACAGAGCTGCAATGTTGAAGTTTACACCAGATCATTTGGAGAAACCAGCTGAGTTCTGAGATAATGTCCCGTGGTCAGACGAGACAAAACTATAATTGTTTGGTCGTAATGATGGCCGTCCTGTCTGGAGGAAAGATGGCAGTGCCTACGACCCTAAGAACATCATCTCTACCGTGAAGTTTGGGGGAGGTAGCATCATGGTGTGGGGGTGTTTATTATGTAAGAGTACCGGAAATATCCACATCATAGATGGGACCATGAATTCGGTAATCTACAGAGACATTTTAGAAGAACATCTGTTTGTTTCTGTAGAGAAGCTTGGATTTGGAGAGAGAAGGATTTTCCAAGATAATGCTCCGAAGCTTACTGCAAAAACTAATCGCGAATGGTTCCGTAAACACAATGTAAACGTTCTAGAGTTACCTAGTCAGTTCTAGAGTTACCCAGTCAGTCGCGAGATTTGAAATCAATAAAGAACTTGTGGCAAAAATTGAAGAGCAAGATTCATTTGAAGGATCACAAGAACATCAAAGAATTATGGGTAATTTGCAAAGAAGATTGGGCCGAAATACTAAAGAAATGTTACAGCACACTAGTAAAGAACTACAGGAAACGATTGAAGGTGGCAAAAGCCAACGAAGATTAAAGCAACTAAGTATTAATGACCAAATATAGATTTGTACGAATACTTTTTTCACCCCCGTTTTCATTAATTTCAATTTTATTGAACATCAATTCTGTCTCATGCCGTTTTTGCACATAACTTTAAACTATACATTAATAGACATCTATTGTGTAAATTTCAGGAAGTTTGATAGGTTGGAAGTCTGTTAAAATTGAATTTGTAGGTGTTTGAATAATTATATATATATATATATATATATATATATATATATATATATATATATATATATATGCATACATACATACAAGGTTGCAAAATCGTCATTTAGGCTGAACTGGGTGAGGAAGAAAATGGGAATTAAAAATAGAGTGAGGAGATTTTTCGGTCTTTGGAGTTTGTTTTTCTTGCATTTTAAGTGGAATAGCAACGAGGTCATATCGCGAAGAAAGTTTTTGAGAAAAGATTTGCCAAAAAAGTAGTGAAGGACGAAGAAGTAAAAATGTGGGGAAGATATATATATATATATATATATATATATATATATATATATATATATATATATATATATATATATATATATATCGTTATCATTAATAGGCTTGCCATGGACTTCGTTTGCTTTAAAGATTTGGATTGTTCTTGTAGCAATATTGATTATTGTCCTGCCTTATCCCTTGATCCGTTCCTGATCCTCTCACTTACCTTAAGAAACCTCTGTCGTCTTTCAATCAACTCAATTTCATATTCTTTCTCATGAAAATCGGGCTGCTAATTAAACGGAGTTAATCATTTTTGAACATTTCAAACTCTTCGCACGGGAGAAGATGGATCTTCTCAAAGATGCTTTGTGCTACTGATTTTTTAGTTTGGTGATGTATGTTCACGAAGTGTTTTCATTATAATATACCGTTCAAAATGATCAGCACGCCTGTATTTCTATCACAACATCTTCCATTAATTAATGTTATACACATTAGAATGAATGCAGCGAAGGTTATCAACAGATAACAATTTGTTAGAAACATTGAAGTGTCAAAAATTATCTAAACACTTTGGTTTCTTGTAGAGAGAACCAACATTGTTTCCATAGCAACTACCTTAGGTTTAATCTCGTGTCGTCCAGGAGACATGTTTATGAAATCTGCCAGACCTCTCTCTTTCTCTCTCTCTCTCCGCCAGCTGATCGTAAAGATGCAGTCCCCAAAAGATCTTTGAAATGGAGACATTGTAGAGATTGTCAAGCACTGTTAAATGTACTCCATAATATTCTGTCATTTTATGAAATATCAGGTTTATGTAGTCCTGGTAAATCAATCAGTATGCCAAAAAAGACCTAAAACGGGAAGATTGAGCCATTAACCAAATTGTGTAGAAGGAGTGTTTCAAGACATCTACAGCAGATTCTTGAGAAAGTAGCGAAATTATAGCCATAAATTTCTCCAGGCAAACCGTGTTAAGTCTGCTGGAGGAAGTCAATCTTCATTGATCCATCCGAAGAAAAAGAAGGCTCGTCTTGCATTTACCACTGAGCAAGTTACCTGGGACGATAACGAATAGAGCCAAGTCTACATCAGTGGCTAATCTAAGTTCAATTTGTTCGGACCCAATGTCAGGAGGCTCGTTCGTCACAGATAAGAAGAAAGACTGCCTGTCAATTGCACCCAAAATAGTATCAAGTTTGTCGGAAGAAGTGCCATGGTTTGGGGCGTGATTTTGTTTGAAGAATCTGAGCCACTTGTGCATAAGTGAAAAAAGAATTGCTGCATCGGCATGTTTTTTCCCATCGGAGAGCCTCCGAAGACTACACCTTAATTTTCATACATGATAACGCCCCTTGCCACACGGCCAGGTAGGTCAAAACTTTCCTAGATCACTGGACACATCACTATAATGAAATAGACTACACATAGTCCTGACCTGAAACACATTGAAAGTATTTGAAAGAAACTCGGAGAGAGATCTAACGCTAGGAAACCGAAAATAGTTTAAAAACTTTTCGAAATTCTTCAAGATGAATGAGTTAAGATTAATGTGTTAACAGTTGGTTAGTTCTGATCGCATGAGATGTCAATCAAAGCATCATTCAAAATAAAGACATCCACACAAAATATTAATTATTTATATCTTGTATAAATATTTTCTATTTTTCGGTTTATTCATCCAAATTTTCAGAACTTTTACTCATAAGTATTTTCTACCTCTAGGTTATCTTGCACCAATTTAAGGAATCTTGGATCTTCTTAACTTAACTTTAAATTAGCTTAACTAAACTAAAGATGTTGGGGTACAATCAGGGGTTAAGGGAAGATGCAAAGGTTTCACCAAGAAAAAATGTACGGGAAAATGATTTTTACGATCAAATGGCTAACAAAATAGTGGCGACAAAGAGGAATTTTTTTTGTCATACTTTTTCGGCCTTATCTTAGTTCTTTGATTAAGGATTTGGGTTTAAGCAGTCTAATGCTTCGAAAATATTTTGTGTTTTGCCCATTAGGAACGATATGAAGTCGTAGTAAATGCGGTGTTTGTGTTTCACAGAACTACGCTTTATTGAAGTAAGCAGGAAGCTGATTGACCACTAGTCACTGAATTCTTCTCTTTACCTCTTATTACATCGAAATTCATGTTAATATTAATAATAATTACTCTAACAAAGCATCCAAATTTACAATATTATATAATTAATATTTTGGAACAACAACAAAAATAGGTTATCCCAAATTGCCAATGAAAGTAAATAACATCTAAGTTATCATCAAATTGTTAGTCTTTAGAAGATAAAATATAACTATATCTGCCAAAAATGTTCGAAATAATTTCCATCGTGTAATGGCTCGGGTAACTGCCTCGCATACTTAGACTTGGGTGACTATGTCATTATTCTCAAATTATCCCTAATTGCATCATTAAAAGATACGAGTGTTGTGGTTCGTGTACCCTAAACTTTGTTTTTCTCGTAACCCCCAAAACAAGAATCAAGTGAAGTTATATCAGGTGAAGATGAACGATAGTCGATGCTTCCTCTTCTTTCTACTTAACAGTTACATAGTTACAGGAAGCCAGCAAGGATTACTTAATCCACTCAAAGGCCAGTCCCATTCTATACTAATATGCTAGTAGTCCTCATTTGGACATTGTCGCCACGATGCTCACTCACGCGACATTCAACCCATAACAGGGCTCCGTATTTAAAAAATATCATTATTCGTAAAATACCTGTCAATTTGGTTTTTAAAACTATTCACACTACTAGCATTTACTACCTCCGCGAGGAGTGCGTTCCATTTATCGATGATTTTAGAGGTAAAATATTTTTTAGCTATTTTCGTTTGAAACTTCCGTCCTTTACTTTAAAACCGTTGTTACGTGTGACACCATGGTCGTACTTAAACATAATTTACGTCTTCAAATTTATTTAAAATTTTGAATACATGAATAAGCTTACCTGGTTTCGAGAGTCAGTAGTTTTAGTATATTTAATCTTTCGATATACGACTTATCTATTTGAGGGAATTAGTTTAGTTGCTCGTCGTTGAATTCTTTCCATTTTATTGATGTTTACATGTGAATATGGTGACCACATTTTATAGCGTATTCTAGGTGTGGCCTTACTAAACTTTTATATACAGGCCTGATTATTACTTGACGTTTGTACTGAAAACTTCTTGCCATAAATCCAAGCATTCGGTTCGCCTTCTTACACGCTTTGTCATACTGTTTGTTAAACTTAAGATTCTTTGAAACCCGCACCTCCAAATTTTTTTCTTCGTCCACGGAGATAAAGTTTTACCACCTATTTCATAGTTAAAACTTGGTTTATTTAGACCTACGTGCAAACCTCTACAGTTGTCTAAATTGAATTTCATGTTCCATTTATTACACCATTCGAAGATTTTATCTAGACTCTGCTGAATTAATTTGCTATCGTTCTCCTAGAAATTTTACGTTTCACTGCAGTTCTTTCTTGATGCCCGAATTGGAATATATATATATATATATATATATATATATATATATATATATATATATATATATATATATATATATATATATATTATATATATATATATATATATATATATATATATATATATATATATATATAATATAATAACCCTTAAATCAATGTATATATTAAAATTCCAAATGGCTCGAAATTGTAGTTTCCTAACAGCTCTGCAACTACAGGTATCATTTTTGCCTGCAACATGTTGATAAGAGTGCCATTGGAACGGTCTCATTAAGGAGAAATGGCGCCAACGAAACCCTAACCGATAAACGAAGGATTCTTTATGGCTGAGAGACGTCGTTCTTGACCTAATAAGGCAAAGGAGGCGGAAGAAGATATGGAAATCAGAGGGGAGGAAAAAGTCTACAAGGACGCATAATTTTCCACTTTTTCCCTCTTTTTCCTTTAACCGCGTGATAAGTTGGTTGAGCGATGCAGCGTGAGTTGAAACCAGCTTATTGGAAACACATTTGGTTTCTGGTTTAGAATCCGTGTCCTAGACACTACTGAAACTAATCTGCTCCTAAAAGTTTCCACTATACATTTAAACCCAATATTCCCACAAATTCCTTCTTATGAAGATATTCCTGAAGGAAAAAACAACATTACGGAGAGGAGACGTTTTGTTTAATCTGAGATTGAAACGAGTCGTTTCTTCTCTGCAGCATTTCATTTCCTGAGTGGAATATTTCACTTCATATAAAAAATTATGGATATGCGATCATATTTCTACTTATTTTTTTGCTTCCCGCCCCTTTATTAGTCCTGTAATGAGTAAAAATGGGACCGTTGGTCACACGTTTCTCTCTATGGCTCATTTAATTAATATTGCTTTTAATTTTTAAGGACAATAATAATCATCTTTGAATGCCCTCGCTTCGCATCCCACAGAATTTCCCCTGACAGGTGTGAGAGCTCCCCTGAGACCCCTTGTCCGATGCTACCTCCCTCAATTCATCCAAGACCCCGATTCCCCCTCCATCCTGACTGGCGGAACCCCGACCTCCGAGATTCGTCGTTCAATAGAAACTTCGCCCGCGATCGGCCATTTCCATTTGCACCTCACCGACCTCGAAGTAACATCCGCCGTCGCCGATCGAAGCAATTTCACTTACAGAACGGACCGCCATGATCATTTCACTGGTTCCTGTTTTCACCATCTTCTCTTTCCTACTGAAAGATATGGGGCAGGCATCATCCCTCCCCTCTCACACATACATACACAGACAGGAGTGGACGGAAGAGATAGAAGAGACATCGTGTAACCGAATGAGGAGGTAAGGCAAAGGGAAAAAGACGCTCCATAATGTACCAGAGCCTTTTATGAGGTATTGTAAAGTACGTCCATGGCAACAGTTGTGGCCAGCATTTTTACATTTAAATTTTGCCACCCTGTGTAGAATCTGTTTAGTTAAGACGGCTTCTATGGCCAAGAAAGTTCAATGCAGAGTGTGGCTCGTATAAAAATTATGGCGATACAACTGAGTAAAATTTGGTCTACACTCCTACAAAACTGCAACAAGAGTGATCTATTATGTGTGCCTTATATATTTTATTGAAACTATTTATTTAAGTAGCATTATAAACTGGCGGAAAATTCTGTTCTTTCTTTAATATTTCGAATTTCAAGTGTTATAGTATAAAAAAACAACAACAACAACAAAAATGTTTAAGGTTTAGATAAATTAAAACGAATATGTAAACTTTCATCTTTTAATTTGAGCCTACAAAAATTGCATTAGATTTCGAATGCTTATTATTTATTGCAGATAGAAAGATGCGAGGGAGGCGTCCCATGAAAGATTGTAGTCATTGAAATATATTCAAGGTAACTTTCTTGGGATATACATGTCGTTTAGTCTGCCAAATAACCCTTAACTCAGAGTATATAACTCTCATAAGTATTGATAAATACTGGAAGACTAAATAAATACTGAAAAGGCTGAAAAAAGCACTTAAATAAAGATAAATAGCTTAAATAAAGGGAAAAAAGATACAGTGACTGAGCTGTTTCTTAAATTTATCACATCAGACAAACAGCCGCAGCCCAAAAGATTTCCGACAAATGGAATTTTCCATATTCCTTGGGTATGTCTATGACTACGTTAGGGTAGGCTCGTATACATGGATCCAATACATCTGGGAAATAACTTAAAAGTAGAAGCTTCTATTTAACTTTTTTTTTAATATAAACATAAAATAGTGATGCTGAATTCATGGTATTAGCATGCAGTATGTTAAAATCAAAATGTCTTCATATAACTTATCACATTTGTTAATTAATATGATATTCCATCTCGCTAAGATATAATAATGATATAATAATGGCAAAAACACGTAACTATCTAAGAGAGGAAAGAAATCTGATATGTAAGCTGCACGAAGAGGGTGTTAGGTATAGACAAATCACCCAGCGGGTCTGCGGATTACATTTTACGGTTGCAGTGTTGGAGATGATTCGATAAAGTGGGGACGTTCAAGAGCGACCTCGATCTGGACCCCCCGGCTCACTAGGAAAAGTTATAACATGGCTTTGTGTCGCATGAGCATTCGGGATTGTAAGAAAATCGCAGTCCAGCTGCAACATGAATGGAATGAGGGTGGCCGGGTAAATGAATCCGTCAGAACGATACCTCGCAGACTGCTTACACAAGGCCCAAAGTCGACCAGAATCCGCTGATTAACCTTCATTAAAAGCGACGCCGACTGGCTTGGGCACATTCTTACCGATATTGGAACATGCTTCAGTGGAGACGTGACTTATGTTCCGACTAGTCCACGCCCCAGTTGTTCTCGACCCCAGGCAACGTTAGAGTCTGCAGGAGGCCAGGGGAGCAGTGGAATCGGGAGTTCATAGTTCCAAAGTGAAAGCATAATAGGCGCTTTGTAATGACATGGAGCTGCATATGAAGTTCAGGAGTAGGTCGTCTCACCGTTTGTGATGATACCATGAATTCAGAGAAATACTGAGCTTTCCTGAGAGATTACATATTTTCCTCAGCCCGAGACATCTCCGAAAGTACGCGGAATATGGTTTTCAACAAGAACAACGTTCCATGTCACAAGTTTGCGTCCATCATACAGTGGTTTAAGGACAACGATATCCCGTTGGTGGACTTGCAACCCCACTCTTTGGATATGAATCCACTGGAAAATCTTTGTTAGGACCCAAACGAGGCCATAATACGTCATTTACCAGACTCCAATGAGAAACTGAAGGCAGTCATTACCAAGGAGGGGGCCAGAATCACACCCCTCAGGTTCCGCACCCTCGTGGAGAACATGCCTCGAAGTATCAAATCTCTTATCATTGCTAAGGAATTCTCAATACGCTACTGAGCTTCTCTTATCAGCTTGATGTTGCTGTAACTTTCACAGAGCTTTGTCTACTTATCTATTAGATGTTGCTGATGTTACATGTTTGGGCAACCTTTGTATCTTGTTATTCTTTGTTGATTTAGGGGGCATAAAAACTTATTGCTCCTCATTCCATTGTTATATTTATATTTCTATGTAAATAAAAGCTTTAAGACCTTGCTTTTTAATTTCATTAACCACGGATAGGTAACCTTGGTGTGTAAGCGCACCAAGCGGCGCACAAAAACCTAGTTTTTTTCGCTGTGCGCATCCATGCGATGCCTCTGGGTGATCTGTTTTACCCGGAGCTGTTAGTTCTATTTTTTATTCTTTCCATTGTAGTCTTAGATAAATGATAAATATCTTGAAATAAAAAGATTTAGAAACCAATAGAACCCGAATTATTCAAGGTCAAAATCAGTGTAGCATATCTGCAACCACGTTCCCTAAATCGTGACGCCAATTTGACGTTAGCTGTCCAGAGTTAAAAGTCTGAGATATCCGAAAACCTCGGGTTGCGACTGTATAACAAACAATCAAAACATATTATTATGAGGTAAACCTTAATGTGCTCTACGCTTTAGCTGAGGGTAAACACCTCTTCCGATTTTACCGACTCTATGACATATAGTGTTTAGTTAATCATCAAATAGAATCCGATTTGGGTCGACTTCAAGGCAGGGATGTCGAAAAGTAATAAATGAGAATTGAAAAGTTCTTTGGATGATACTTCCCATCAAGCTTTCATAGTTCAAATAATAACTGATTAATAAAACAGTAAATTTACGTCATATTTTATATCGAAAAATACCATTTCGAGAAACTTTATTTAACGGCAGTTGGTGAAGCGAATGTTTGCCTCTAGAAGTCAATTTGTATTTCGATTTTTGTTCTGGGGGTAATTAAATGTTACCAGTAGGGAGCTTATGGAATTACCTCAGGACCCCGTTGCAGTGAGAGGTCAGGGAGAGGATTTCGATCTCAGGTGAATTCCACGTGACATCAAGAAGGGGTTTCAGGCTTAAACCCAACGTTCTGTGTCTCTCTCCCTCTATGCAAACGAGGCTACTTAGGGTCCACCGAAAATGATCTCTCATCACATAACAGGAGAAAAATGCACTTTATTATTAGCAGCATGATTAAGTATACTTTGTATGTAAAATGAATATACTTAGCTCAAGGAGGTTATGTTTTCAGCCATGTATGTTGATTTGTTTGTTTCGTTGTTAAGAAAATTAGGCAAATATTCTGCATGGATCTCTAGGAAATTATATGAGGGCGTAAACTAGTAACTATGTGCTCCCATACAACTCTACCCTCCCTAATGTTGTCCCAAGAGGGTTGTAACTCGTACTTTTTAAGGCATGTGTTCTTTTTGTATGTAGGAACTTTTTAAACAATCCATAAATACACCTCCATGACCCTAATATTTATGGTTTGGTATAGAAGTCTTTACCACCTGTTTTTTTTCAACTCCATTCTTCAACCTTTTTCTGCCTGTCTCTTTCCACATTGGGGCGAATTGGTGATATTCGAAAGCCTCAATTTTCGAGGATTTTAACTGAAAAACAGCACCTTTTCAATCTTCCATTGGATGGGGAGTTTTACTCCAACATGCTTACTCGCCATCACCTACTACTATCACTTAAGCTACTTCAGGGTGAAAAGTCATTCTTTCTTCGAAATTTTCACTTTATTCATCCTATTTAGAGGAATCCCACCGCGATTTAGGCAGGAATCAGGAGAAAATAAAATACTAAAGCGTCTGAAAAAAAATCCAGCAATGGAATTCGTAAACGCGAAAAGCAAATTTAAACAAGGTTTGCTGACCAAAAGGTCGCGTGCTCTCACTTGTTCTGATTTATGACCTTAAAACTTTCAAAAGTTTAAATATCCCCGGCCTAACCTTGGGAGAACCTTGGAAATTATATCATTCGAAATAGAATGCAAAACAACATAGCGGTTTCAAATTTCGTTAGAATTGGCTGAATAGTTATGACGTTATTTGAAAAACAAAATATTTCCCCGGCTAACCTTAAAAGGACTTTGGCAATTATATCATTCAAAAGAGAATTTAAAACAACATAGGGTTTAAAATTTCCTTAGAATCGGCTGAATGGTTGCAATGTTATTCCAAAAAGAATATAAAGCAAAACGGGGACCGATCGACCGACATAGTGAGATGTAGAGTCGCACTCGACTAAAAACGAACAACATAGGAGGTTTTCATCATGAGATTAAACTCATTTCCTAGAGATAGTCGTATACTTGCCCGTATAGTTAACGTTGTTTAATATCCATTAACACCATTATGAAAACATTTGCATAATAACTGTTTTATAAAACTTGGTACGTAACTGCCATAAAACCCTTAAATTGGAGAAATTATCCATAAACGTGTTTTAATTTAGGTCATAAATACACTTTAATGATATAATTTGATTCGAACAATTCCACCAATTTGCATTGCTCTACTGGTAATAACAGTTAATTATAGGGCATTAATACGAACAATGTGTCTGCTTATATATAGCCTCCGTTTTTTCCACACGCGTAGTTGAATCGATACAGTCGATAGAGGGAGAAAGGGAGAATGGAGTCCTGAAAAACTCTCCCACCATAACATGTTCAAAGCGAATTAATCAAACCAGAACCAGACTTTACCCTCTAAGAAATTACTCTTCCTGGCTTTATATTTAAGTTATCATAGTTATGAATAGGTTAGGGAGAATTGCAAAAGGTAGAAAGATAATATACTTTATCGATAGTTGATTATGTTTATAAATAAATCATCTGCGAACATTGGGGTTAAATATTTGTGAATAATTGTGTTAATTGGTATAGCTTAATGTTGGGAAGGGTTTATAAAGCTCTGATCACTCGTCATAGCAGTCCCACTAAACAAGCCTGGTTTGCTTCTTTTTTCACTCTCAGGTCTATTATCTCCTTTTCTTTAACATTTGTTTTTTACTCTTTAACATTTGCTATTCTCACCTTAAAAATTTGCTATTTTCGTCTTTAACATTTAGCAATCTCCTTTTTAATATTTCTTATTCTCATCTTTAATTTTCCTCTTCTCTTGTTTAACATTTCCTATTCTCCTCTTGAACATTGTCTATTCTCCCCTTTAACATTTGTTATTCTCCTCATTAATACTTGATATTTTCCTCTTTAACATTTCCTATTCTCCTCTTTAACATTTGCGTATAGGCTTCTGGTTCTTTGTCATATATTGCTTCAATTCATCTCTTGGATCCTCTTATTGTGTATCTTCCTCCCCTTAAAAAAACACTGTGCAAGATTCCGAGTCGGTGTTACGTTTTTTTTCTAAGTTAAATAATAATGATGATAATAATTTGGTAGCTTAGTGCACGCCGGTTGACATTTGAGTATTTTTACGTAAAAACTGATCAAAACTCATTCCTTCTCTGTCCACATACGTTGATTGAGTTTATAATTAATTTATCTAATATGGCATCATTTTTCTATTGATTTAATTTTTATCATTGTATTTTAAAGGTCTGGAGGGTAAGCATCAGCAATTGAATTAATTACTAGGCAGGGGAATCTATTAAAACATTTCCGGTGACTCATCCTCATATAAAAACTCCGGGGGACAGTGCGGTATCGTAAGACACCCATGGAAACGGATCCTTTATTGATTCAATTTAGAATACATAAATTAATGAGTTCATTTCGCATGTCGCTGATGGATGTTCACTACCTCGTTTTTTTAGAACGTCCCACATTTATTCATGGGTGTCGTTGATGGATGTTCACTACCTCGTTTTTTTAGAACGTCCCACATTTATTCATGGGTGTCGTTGATGGATGTTCACTACCTCGTATTTTTAGAACGTCCCACATTTCTTCATGGGTGTCGCTGATGGATGTTCACAAGTTCTCTGGGGGAGAGGGAAACCACCCACATTTATTTATGGGTGTCGCTGATGGAGAATGTGTGCGAGAGAGAGAGAGAAAGAGAGAGAGAGAGAGAGAGAGAGAGAGAGATAGTTTTTTTTGTACTGTTGTCTCATATGTACGTCAATTTTGCTTCGTAGTACGAACTTATATATAAAGAGATGTGCGTACATTCGAATCCAATTCTTTCTAATAGGCGCACTTCTATGCCTCTCAGATAATTGGGAAGCTACAAAAAATGGTTGGGTTCCCTTGTATGTCTTTACTTTACTTATGGAGAATAAGTAAAGTAAAGACATACAAGGGAACCCAACCATTTTTTGTAGCTTCCCAATTATCTGAGAGGCACAGAAGTGCGCCTATTAAATGTGGATGCAATTCACGAAATCGAAAGTAAAGGTATTTTAAGATATTTACGTTAGCCTATTTTATGACCTGAGCTGGTTTTAATGGCTTTTTAATGTGTCCAGGTATTATAGTTTGGAAGAATTAGTATCAATGAGACACCACTCTTCTCCCCACTCTCTTCATACACATATATGTATACACAGCTTGCGCATAATAAATAAACGAAACCCACGAACGGAAGAAAATAAAAACGCCTGGGCTATTAGTTTTGTTTAATGGCATTCAATGCGGGTCGAATGAGGGGAGATAAGAGGAAGAAGAAACGACCATAGCAGGGATAAAGAATAGAAGAGGAAAAGACGTTGACTCAGGGGACCTAAGAAACCTGAAACTAAGAGGCAAGACCCAAGTGGCTGCAAATGAATATGGTCCGCTTCTCACCGGGTGGGACTTTCGTTCGACGCTTCGATGAAATTTGGAAGAGAGGACGGGCGTCCAAAAGGGCCTATGCAAAATACCTTTAGGAAAGAAGAAGCCTAAGTCACTAGTGAAAACATTTTCGGTAACGAAAATTATAACAAGATTAACAATTTTTGTTTGGGGTGATGGTTGGTTTAATCTCGGATTTTTCAATACAGTCTATAATACCTTAAGGGCCTCGCTATCAGGTACATTGGTAAAAAGGTTATCTACATCAAAACTAATTAAGCAGTTTTCTTTCATGGGATTTTTACGTCAAAATCTTAGCTTTAGTATGTTAATGGAACATTTTGAAGTGTCCCCACAAATTTTTCATGTTACAGGTATGTTGATGACGACATATCGATGTGGCCCTTAAACCAGCAAGACTTTTGATAATTTTGTAAACTATCTTAATAACCTGCATCCCATCATAAATTTCAAGGTTAAATGAGAAAATAATAATTGTTTACCTTTACTGATGTTAAAATTATGAGTTAATCATCGAACTACTTCTGCTGTCTACCATAAACCGACCAATTCCAATTCCAACATTCATTTTTATTCATATGATGATGTTAAGATAAAAAAAGGTCACTACAATGTCTATGTTCTTAAGAGGTTTGGGAATATTCATGACCTATATCTATATAAAATTAAAAGACCCCTCCCTTATCATTAGCGAAAGCTTGTCCAAAGCTAGATCAAACTTTTCTTGCCCCTAAAGAAGAAATCCTGATGAGAACAGAAAATATTTATCCCTTCTATTTTCTCCGTTAGTGAAAGGATTAGAGAGTGTCCTTTGCCCCAAACGCACCGCCTTCAAATACCCTTCAACTATTCTTAGTTTACGAGTGAAGAAGATATGATAGACTCCATACAGAAACTAGTCTCATTATACCCCTTAACTATTCTTAGTTTATGAGTGAAGAAGATATGATAGACTCCATACAGAAACTAGTCTCATTATACCCCTCAACTATTTTTAGTTTACGAGTGAAGAAGATATGATAGACTCCATACAGAAACTAGTCTCATTATACCCCTCAACTATTTTTAGTTTATGAGTGAAGAAGATATGATAGACTCCATACAGAAACTAGTCTCATTATACCCCTTAACTATTCTTAGTTTATGAGTGAAGAAGATATGATAGACTCCATACAGAAACTAGTCTCATTATACCCCTCAACTATTTTTAGTTTACGAGTGAAGAAGATATGATAGACTCCATACAGAAACTAGTCTCATTATACCCCTCAACTATTTTTAGTTTATGAGTGAAGAAGATATGATAGACTCCATACAGAAACTAGTCTCATTATGCCCCTCAACTATTCTTAGTTTACGAGTGAAGAAGATATGATAGACTCCATACAGAAACTAGTTTCATTATACCCCTCAACTATTCTTAGTTTACGAGTGAAGAAGATTTGATAGACTCCATACAGAAACTAGTCTCATTATACCCTCAACTATTCTTAGTTTACAAGTGAAGAAGATATGATAGACTCCATACAGAAACTAGTCTCATTATACCCCTCAACTATTCTTAGTTTACGAGTGAAGAAGATATGATACACTCCATACAGAAACTAGTCTCATTATACCCTTCAACTATTCTTAGTTTACGAGGGAAGAAGATATGATAGACTCCATACAGAAACTAGTCTCATTATACCTTTCAACTATTCTTAGTTTACGAATGAAGAAGATATGATAGACTCCATACAGAAACTAGTCTCATTATACCCCTCAACTATTTTTAGTTTATGAGTGAAGAAGATATGATAGACTCCATACAGAAACTAGTCTCATTAAACCCCTCAACTATTCTTAGTTTACGAGTGAAGAAGATATGATAGACTCCATACAGAAACTAGTCTCATTATACCCCTCAACTATTTTTAGTTTATGAGTGATGAAGATATGATAGACTCCATACAGAAACTAGTCTCATTATACCCCTCAACTATTCTTAGTTTACGAGTGAAGAAGATATGATAAACTCCATACATAAACTAGTCTTATTATACCCCTCAACTATTCTTAGTTTACGAGTGAAGAAGATATGATAGACTCCATACAGAAACTAGTCTCATTATACCCCTCAACTATTCTTAGTTTACGAGTGAAGAAGATATGATAGACCCCATACAGAAACTAGTCTCATTTTCCCGCTTAACTATTCTTAGTTTACGAGTGAAGAAGATATGATAGACTTCATACAGAAACTAGTCTCATTATACCCTCAACGATTCTTAGTTTACGAGTGAAGAAGATATGATAGACTCCATACATAAACTAGTCTCATTATACCCTCAACTATTCTTAGTTTACGAGTGAAGAAGATATGATAGACTCCATACAGAAACTAGTCTCATTATACCCCTTAACTATTCTTAGTTTACGAGTGAAGAAGATATGATAGACTTCATAAAGAAACTAGTCTCATTATACCCTTCAACTATTCTTAGTTTACGAGTGAAGAAGATATGATAGACTCCATACAGAAACTAGTCTCATTATACCCTTCAACTATTCTTACTTTACGAGTAAAGAAGATATGATAGACTCCATACAGAAACTAGTCTCCTTATACCCCTCAACTATTCTTAGTTTACGAGTGAAGAAGATATGATAGACTCCATACAGAAACTAGTCTCATTATACCCCTCAACTATTCTTAGTTTACCTGTGAAGAAGATATGATAGACTCCATACAGAAACTAGTCTCATTATACCCCTCAACTATTCTTAGTTTACTGAGACATGTCACACTGTCATAAGAAAGAGAAGTAAAAGTGCGTCGCACTGAGAGAAGTGAAAGTGTCTCTTTGAGTGAGGTTAAAGTGTCTCCCTAAGAGAGGAGAAAAAGGGTCTCCTTCAGAAAGGTGAAATTGTCTCCCCGAGTGTGGTGAACATGGGTCTCATTGAGAGAGGTGAAATTGTGTGTTTTGAGAGAGATGGAAGTGTTTGTGCTTGACAGAGATTAAAGTGTGTCTTCAAGAGAGGTGAAATTGTGTATGCTTGAGAGAAGTGAAAGTTTCTCCTTGATATAGGTGAAATATACCATCACAAGAGATGTTAAAGTGTTTCTTTGAGAGAGATGAATGTTCACTTCAACTAAACCCAAAGAGAAAATTAATGTCTACTTAATCCCATGTAAAGGCATTAATTGCCTTTTGTTCTACGTAGGCAAGATAGGGAAAAATTTGGAGGATTTATGAACACGGAGGCGAGGCTAGTCAGTGGTGCAAGGAATGCCTCAAGTATCTCTGCATATACGAATAATTTTACCCTTGCAATAGATTTTCCCCAGACCCAAATAATTTACCCGTGTAAGGATTTTCGTAAAAGGAAAGTTAATGGATTCAAATTAATTCGAGAAATCCCGAATTTCATTCTCTCAGATGGGCAATTTAAATGCAGCCTCTTCACGCCAAAATTAATTTTAAGAGATATTCTTGATGATTTGAAATTCACACCACCTGATTAGGAACCTTGATCGGATTTCTTGTATAAATTTTATGTTTGGTAAGTTTGTATCTATTATTAGTATACGACTAAAGAATATATGATGAACTCCATATAGAAACTAATCTCGTTATTAAATATAACAGAGTGGTTGCCTAATGAGACATGTGACAGTGTCTTAAGAAAGAGAAGTGAAAGTGAGTCTCTTTGAGTGAGGTTGAAGTGTTTCACTAAGAGAAAGGGTGTCTCCTTGAGGAAAGTGAAAGTGTCGCCTTGAGTGAGGTGAACATGGATCTCATTGAGAAAGGTGAAATTGTGTGCCCCTGGGAGAGATGAAAGTGTTTGTGTCTGGCAGAGATTAAAATGTGTCTTTGAGAGACGTGAAAGTGTGTCTCTTTGAGATAGGGGAAATATGCCATCATAAGAGATGTTAAAGTGTCTCTTTGAGAGAGATGAAAATTTTATAATTGAGAGAGGTAAAAGTGTCTCCGTGAGAGAGGTGAAAGTGTCTCCCTAAGGTAGGTGAGAGTGTGTCTCCTTCAAAGAGGTGAAAGAGCCTATTTTGAGAGATGTGAAAATTTTATCCAAGATAGAGTTGAAAATGTGTTCCTTAAAAGGAAGAGAGAGAGAGAGAGAGAGAGATAAAGAGAGAGATAGAGAGAGATGGAGGAGAGAAGTGTCACATTGAGGAAGGTGAAAGTGTGACTCCTTGAGAGAAGTGAAAGTGCCTTTCCTTAAGAAAGGTAAAATTGTATCTGTCTGAGAGTAGTGAAAGTGTGTCTTTCCTTGAGATGGCAACAAAGAACCACTGAGAAAGGTGAAAGTGCCTCCTCTAAGAGAGAGATAAAATTGAGAGATATGAAAGTGTCTCTTCTTCAGAGAGACGAAAGTGTGTCTCTCTGAGATAGTTGAAAGTGTCTCTCTCTGAGATAGGTGAAAGTCTAGCTCCCTCATAGAGGTGAGAGCTTTTGACTTGTGAGAGAAGAGGAAGTCTCACTGAGAGAGGTGAAAGTATGACTCATTGCGAGAGATGAAATTTTGCCCTCTTGATATAAGTGAGAGTGTCTTCTTTAGAGAAGTAAAAGATTTTCTCCTTAAGAGAGGTGAAAATCCCTCCCCGCAAGAGACGTTAAAGTGTATCTACCTGAGAGTGGTGGAAGTGTATCCCCTTTATATGAGTGAAAGTGTGTTTGCTTGAAAGAGGTGAAATCTTGTCTCCTTGAGTGAGGCGAAAGTGTCTCCTTGGGAGATGTGAAGTGTGTCTTCGCCAGAGAGGTGAAAGTGTGTCTGCCTGAGAGCTGTTAAAGTCCGTTTTTTTCAAAGAGGTGAAATAGTGCATCTTAGAGAGAGGTTAAAGTGTGTCCCGTATTAAGGTGAAAGTGTGTATATCTAATAAAGGTGAAAGTATGCCTCCATGAGAGGTATGAAGGTGTATTTTATCGAGAGAGTTGAAACGCTGTATCCCAGAGAGATATGAATGTATGTCTCCCTGATAAAGGTGAAAGTTTTTCTTCCTTAGAGAGGTAAAAATCTCCCCTTGAGAGAGTTGAAGACCTGTCTCATTGAGTGAGGTGAAATAAGGGGCATCCTAAGGGAGGTGAAACTATCCCCATGTGAGATTATAGTGTCTATCTTAGAGAAGTGAGAGTTTTTACCTTAGAGTGGTCAAAGTGTGTCCTCTTTGAGCGAGGTGAAGGCGTGCATATTTGAGAAGTGAAAGTGTCTCCTTGTGAGAATAGTCATCTCAAGAGAGGTGAAAGTGTCTTCTTGTGAGATTAGTCTTCTCAATAGAGGTAAAAGTGTGTCTGCTTAAGAAGCAAAAAGCCTGTCTCCTTGAGAGAGGTGAAATATTCTCTCCTTGAAAGCGGTGAAAGTGTGTCTTTGTGAGAGAGGTAAAAGTGTTTTCTTAAGAGAATGGAAAGTGTGTCTAGTTGAGAGAGGTGAAATTGCGTCTCTTTTAGAGAGGTGAAAGTGTGTCTCTTTGAGAGAGGGACAGGAGACACAATTTAATTAATAATTCCAAAGGTTTGGTCTGTTAATTGAATTTATTCGGCGTTTGTCTTTTTGTCTACTTTATTTCAAAGGAATAAAAAAACATAGATTTGTGACAAAACCAATGCAAAATATAATAAATGAGATTGATTGAAAACGCCTGAATCTAGTCCTACATTGGCCTTCCCATGTTTAGGGATGTTTTTATTGGGGGAGGGGGGGCGCAATTCCACTGGTCTGATTCGGTGTAGGCCAACGAGGCTTAGCTACCGATTCTCGGGGACGCAAAGCACGAGTCGTAATGCGATTACTTTTGTAAGCCTCCTTCTACAAATTAATAACTGGGAGAGAGGGGCAACAAATAAATATGATTAGTTAAGCATGAAAGAAAGCTAGGATAACCATCATTGCAAGAATACAAATCATCTTAAATCTTAGGCCCAACAAGACTACCTGAGATATGTTCGTAAAAGGAGCCTTAACTCAGACGTACGCACATGATCTCCGTTTCGACGTCAGATGAGAAAAGGCCACCTAATTAAAGGAACTGAAAGCAGATATAACTAGACAACTCAGCATTAATTTCAGGAATAATATAAAAGTCAACCATCAACTTATAGACCTATAAGCAACGTTCTACTTGGTAAAATATCATAAGCACTAATTCATTACAAAATCATGTAGAACCTGAAAATAATTTAATTTAATCGAGACAAATGACTTTATAATGAAAAAAAGATATTTTAAAGATTGCTGATGATATGAAATTGAGAAAAGGTACAAATGGTGAAGAGGGATGAGATATTTGACAAGGATGAATGGTCGAAGAGCCGGGAATTAAGTTCAATATAGATAAATGTAAGGTGTTTGACATGGGTCACAATTACGTCAATTATCTAGACACAATTAATAGCATGTCATTTCCACAAGCACAAGAAGAGTAATTGCTGCCTTTAATCTGAAGATCCGTCTGCACTGAGTGGAATAATACAATGAGGAAACCCGAATCGTGGATTTATATCTCTTTAGCTGATGTAATTTGGTCTCTCGATATGGCCATAGTCCGGCCACTATTGGAATATTAGAATAATGGAGTGGTTTTTGAGTTTATCTACATATAGTTAAGAAACATGGATTAGACGGACAAATGAAAGAGAGATGAATATCCCCCCTTAGAGTAAGGAAGATTGTGTAGTTAATATATAGAAACTTTAAAGATGATAAGGTGTTCTAATATATAAATTTAAACTACTTCTTTACCCTGGAAGGAGAAAAACTAGCATGAGTCAATTATAATAGTAATATATAAGTTTATTGAAATGACGATATAATAATATTTTCGCTTTGAATTTTATTACAGTTTTTTTTAACTTGTTTACACAAATATTGTGTTAAGCTTTTTGGTAGCATAACACAAATGTGACAAGGCTCGGTAATTTTTTGGCATACTATGATGACGAAAACATTGTAACTCAAAATAGGCATAGTAGTATAGGCGAAATGAAAATAACATAGAATGGAATGAAAAGAAAAACGGGAGAAAAAGGACAGCTCGCCCAATCCTCCCTCTTTTTCCCTCTTGGTCATAATAAGAGTGAAGCCAAGGAGAGGATGAGCGAGGCTGTACTCTTTTGTAGTCCCCCACCGCCACACTTTCCAGAGCCTAAGTAGGCTCCGGGCACTGTGGGTACGGTAGGTAGGAGTGAGAGGGAGGGAGATAATAAATTTTAAGGATAGGACAGCGAGGAAGTATAGTATGAAAAACGAAATGGACTAGTTAGTCGTGGGACCTACTGTTTAACGCGGAATCCGAATCACGATGTGTAGCTTCTTTCTACTCAAAATCGTTGCTGGGATTATTTGTAGTATTAATTATATTAATAGACTTTTTTTTTAAATGGCATGGTGATAATATTAATTCCACTATTGGATTAGATAACAGAATAAATTTCGCTAATGGTGATAATAATAATGAAATTCCCGTATTTGATTAGATAACTGAATAAATTTCGCTAATGACGATAATAATAATAAAATTCCAGTGTTGCATTGGGTAAAAGACTAAATTTTGCTAATATATAGCTTTATGACGCTGCTCTGTTAATCATAGTAATGGAAAACAGCGAACAAATTATATAGTAAAATAAAATTATATTTATATAAACAATTTGATCAAATATAAGATCTTTAAATGTATTAAAAGAATCAAGTTGCTTAAGAGACGATGGGAAACCATCCTAAATACGAATAGACAAATACAGAGTGTCCCAAAAATAAGTGCGTATTTTGATGAATTGAAAACTTTTAGGAAAAAATCTTGTTGAATTATGTCCATCATGTTCAAATTGTGCTCAGCACAAAATTGTAGTGTTCCATGTACAGGGTGTTCCAAAATTTTAATTTGTCTTTCAATCCTTTCTAGAACCCTTTAATAATTTATACAAGCCAGGGTATCTTTGTTGTGATAAGTCGTATCAGTGGAGCGAAATTTAATGAAGTACGAGAAAAGTTCCAAAGAAAGTTTAGAAAACCTGAACATACAGACAACGCGATCCGTTCACTAGTGAACAAATTTAAAAGAACCGGTTCCGTACATGATGAGAAAGGAAGAGGACACAAGATTGACCTCAACAAAATTGAGCAAATTCGACAATTGTTAGAAAATGAACCAAGAACATCGGTGAGTAAGACCAGTCAGAGACTTGATATGCCCAAGACAGTGCACAGAGTCTTGCGTTCAACACTTATGAAAAAGCCTTATCACATTCAATTACTGCACCCCCTTAATCAAGCAGCAAGGTACGCAGAATTTGAGGATCAAATTGAAAATGAAAACCTATTAGATAACATCTTATTCAGTGATGAAGCGACTTTTCACACATGTGGTAAAGTTAATCATCACAATTGTTGTATCTCGGCAAATGAAAGACCAAGTTATTTCATGGAATGAAAAAGAGACTCTTCAAAAGTTAAAGTGTGGTTTGGAATAACCAAATTTAAAATTTATGGCCCATTCTTTTTTCATGAAGCATCTGTGACAGGCAACATCTACCTTGAAAAGCTCCAACAGTTTTTAGAACCACAGCTTGTTAATGATAACATTGTTGATAGTGTCCTGGTTCAACAAGATGGTGCACCATGTCATTATGCTCTAATTGTCCGAGATTACCTGAACACTCGCTTCTCAAATCGATGGATTGGAAATGGAGGAGCTAGACCTTGGTCTCCACGTTCTCCAGATTTAACTCCCTTGGATTTTGGGGGTGGGATTTTATCAAAACAAAAGTGTGTCAACTTAAAGAACGCATATTTTCCGCAGTGCTGGACATAACTCGCGAAATGCTACACAATGTTTTTCGTAATGCTAAAGATCGATTTGAAATTTGCAGAGATACGGACGGAGCACATGTTGAATAATTTAAATAAAGTTTTTCTTTTCTTTTGTTTTGGATGAATTTTGTTTTCTTTTTGTGATCATAATTGAGCCTGAAAAATAAACATCATTTATTGTCTTTTTAATATCCATTAGGAAAGGATTATGAAAAGGATTGAAAAAGAAATGAATATTTTGTGATACCCTGTACATGGAACACTACAATTTTGTGCAGAGCACATTTTGAACATGATGGACATAATTCAACAAGAATTTTTCCTAAAATTTTTCAATTTCATTAAAATACGCACTCAATTTTGGGACACCCGGTACCTATAAACAAGAATTTTGAGATGTAGATTTAATAGATTGAGGGTCGTTAAATTTCGAGGTGAAGAAAAGTCTGTTGCATAAACAAATGTGAGAAGGAGAACAATAAATTTCAGTTTAAGAAAGAATTTAAGTAGTGGTGTTAAATTTTTTTAATAATTTTATCGTGATAGTTACAGGAGTTAAAAGAGAGTAATTTAGATTGAATTGAGTTCTGGGTGGGTGGTAATCAAGAGATTTCAATGTTCTTCGAAGATAGTTATGTAGATTAATGGAATTGTTAGTGTTAATTAAACCCAGTAGTAATGTCATGTGTGATTTTAGATATAATAAGTGAATTGCACAGGATGAATTTTGTCCTCAGATGCATAGGAAAGGAAATTCGTTTTAAGGAGACAAGAGCCTGGAGCAGGTTTTCAAGAGTATTTCTGAGTGTTGTTCCTCTTGATTTGTGGAGGAGTTTATTCTTCTTAAATAGAGTATCTCTTCACACCAAACCAATAACTTCTTTTTTTGTCTTTAATTTAAGAAGTAAATTGCGGTTTGTTTTGTACAAATTTGAATTTTTATATGGAACTTTAGTCTATCATTGTAAACACTAAAAAAAAAATAGTGTAGAATCGGTTAATATGTCGATTATCTATTGGTAAAAGAGGCAGGTTTATTGAAGGATAATACCATTTAGGAGATACCAATGTCCAGTGATAATGTTCGCAATAAGCCAGAGATAGGTGTTTGAGCGCTCAGAGTTGATAGTATTAATTAATGTATCCTGGTTGTTGTGCGTTATGGATACAAAGGTATCATCAGCAAACTGTTTTAAATTTAATAAACTAGTGGAACAGGACGTCATTAATGTAAATAAGAAATAGAAGGGGGGCCCTAGGACAGAGCCTTGAGGAACTCCTATGGAAAAAGTTGACTGGGGTGAGAGAACGCAATCTAAAGTTACTGGTTGTCGTCGGCTTGTTAAGTAAGATGTGAACCAGAGATTGCAATGGTCATGACTACAATTCCTCGAAACTTAGACCTAGCTGAAGGGGGCAGCGAAACGAATTTAATCAGAAAATGGGAGGGGGTTGGTATGTGACGTTGTAATTCCTCGATGCGTTCTGTTTTGAGGGCTGGGTTGGTATTTTTAAATTCTACCCCACCATTCACGGCGTCACCCCACCTCTCTTTCCCCAGTGAGGTCCAGGGACACGCCAAGCTAAATTTAACAGCTTCGGGCCCCCAAACCAAAGACACAAGACCGATGGTCATAAATTGAATTCAGTTTTGTCATGGGCTCAAAAGCAAGACGCAAACAACCATAAATAAACCAACGTCATAAACAGACAGCAATTAACAAGGGACCCAAATTAAGTGCCATAAGGACGCCAAACCGAAAGAAATAGGAAAGCAAGTGAAAAAAGGTCTATCGAATCAATAGACAATCTTAACAAAGTGAGAACGGGGAAAATAGGCAAGGGGATATTTAAAAGGGAAAATCAATCCGATCGAGAGACACAATTCTAACTCTTCTATATATTCAAAACCACAATCTTGCATTACACATTTCATGGTATAATGACGCGAAAATCTACCTTTCTTTTTTGTACAAAACTAACCAGGACTCGTCTTCATTCATTTAAGAATTTACAATGAAAAAATCCATTTATACACTGAAGTCTAACATCCATGAGATATGTGCATAGTACCATGTAGGAACCCCACAAACACGGCGAAATGCAACATTTCGACGTGGCATCGATTCCACAACTTGGGTCAATCGCTTCATCGGATCTTAGCCACACCTGAATCTTACCTTCAGCCCAAAACAACTGGAACCGTGATTTATCCGACCACGTCACATGTTTCCAGCCCTTCATGGTCTAATTAGCGACATCAAAAGCCTAGGTGTGGCACTGTGGCCGGTGTCATGTCGTTAACAGAGATACTATGTTTGGTCTTCTTCTCCAAATTCAAGAGAAGTTGCAGATCACTGCACTGACCTCATAACTATGCTTTTGGTATTGCTTGCTTTATATGTGGATGCTTGGCTTTTACAACTGACAATTGTAAACAGATGACGCTAGTCACGATCTTTAGGCATCCGTCGTCAGCCACTGCGCCGTCTAAGGTGAGCGGGAATGCCTTTAATGATGCATTCTTGCTGCAAACGTAAAACTGAAGAACGAAGTATTTTGAATAATTGCACAGTTTTAGAAATGGAATGATTCTTCCGTCTGGCTTCCACTCTCTTACCCATATGAACTCCGATAATTCATGCCGCCTTGCCATTATCAGCCTAGCCAGTATTCACAATGACCCATCATGTTACAACTACTACAGATCAGGGAATTTCCATGAACTCAAGTTGAGGTGGCGTTTCCCACCATTACCTTTTTATACTGCTATCCATGACTATTGGCTCTTCATTGTATATTTAACTATGAACAATATATTCCCTATCAAATAATAATTGTTTACTAAATATTAAAAAATACTAAAATATGAAAATACTTGAAGATTTTGATTATTTCTTAACCTGATAGGTCACAATCCTCTAATTATATGTCCCAGAGGAAATTTAGAAGTCAAATAATATTATTTTCTTTAATGAAAACAAACAGGATGGAAATAACGAAGAAAAATATACCTCCCAAAGGCATATAATTCGTCGAAGAAAATGAACACAACATTTATTAATTCAATAGCGGATTTTCAGAGAATTTCTAGTTCGTTATTGAATTAGGTTCACTCAGTCTGTCAAAAAGGTGGTACAGAGACAGATAAATGGAAAAAGTATAAATTTATAATTAGGAAAATGAGCCTTTAGGGATGAAATTAAAGAGCGAAG
The DNA here is from genome assembly GCA_963969495.1 of Ceratothoa steindachneri. NCBI lineage: Eukaryota > Metazoa > Arthropoda > Malacostraca > Isopoda > Cymothoidae > Ceratothoa > Ceratothoa steindachneri. Next base: position 25,862,882 of record OZ018329.1, read on the forward strand.
TTCCTGACGAAATTACAAATTTTAGTTCCATTAACAACGTTGATTATATTTGTATGCCCCACTATTACTGTAGCAATCTTCAGCAGCCATTAGTATACACTCTACTCTGGCTTTTTTTGTTATTTGTTTAAAAATCACAAGACAAGTGGTCTTAATTGAGGATTTATGTTCTTTTCAATATTCAAAATACTAATATAAACCATACACTAATCATTCTGACCTTTTCCTTCTAGTTGAGGCACCTCGATTCGACCCCACTGGAAGGTCGACCTTCGGAGGTCAGAAGAAGATCATGCCGAAAGTGAAGATCGGCCTCAAGTGCATTGAACATTAGATCCAATGATTTTGGAACTCACAGATCTTAACACGTTCAAAAACCTGTCAACGATCCAAAATATGAACGGGTGAGATGAAACTCCCTAAATTGTTTCTCCTTTCGACTCTTATTATGGCAGGAATGGAACATAATTTCTCAGAATTCACTTCTGAAGTTTATATCCAGTGCCCTTCTGATAGTCAGGTGTGCTGCCCTAAAAACATGTAAACAACCCAGTTTAGTCTCATGCAATAGAGCTTATAAACTCCCCAAATTATATTTTGTAACAAACCTTTTTGCTGAGACCGTAGGTCAAATAAAGAGATGAAAGATTCACCAGCTTCACTTGACAAATCAAAATTTCCCTAAATATCTGACAACTTTTCCTCTTCCGATGAAGGGAAATTTAGTTCTCGAAATATGCCAAAATGTGGTGTTGCGCAAAATTCATTTCTATCTCCTACCATCTTCCTCTAATTATCATATGAACCATTTAGGTCGTGATCCCACGCCCAACCATCCTATGATAGCCCCTCTTCTTTTTATTGTTGTTTCCTGTTCAAAATTTTTAAAGTACCCTAGAACTAGGCTGTTTGTTTACGGCGACTTATGCCTAAGTCGGCAGTCGCCAGATAACCCCTTAAAAAAAAAAAAATCTTCCTTCTCCCAACTACTTCATCAGTCTTCCCTCGCTGTCCTTACTGATCCGGTGAGGGAGCCATGAAAGCCCTGGACTCTTCATTTTTAGTTGTTTCTTCTAACCCTCCAAAACCTGGTCCATCTTTCTCTCTACTCGTCTCCCCTCTCTTCCCAAGATGGTTCGAGTACCTGATACCTTTGTAGACCCTTTCTGCTCAAGTCTTTTATAGTGACGCGGTTTCCTTTGCCAGTCTTTGTGATTGTTAACCTCCCCCATCCCGTTCCCCTACCGTACCTGTATTGCGTCATTCTTTTCGGCTGAGGAAAGATGCTCCATTTTCTACCCATCTCTTTTCTTAATTAACCCCCCCCCCCCCCTCCTCGTCCGAACCTTCTGAGTCTTCTTTTGTTCAGCTTCACTTTGATTTTTGGCCTTCTTGAAAAGACCCTCTCGCCATTTCGTCCACTCGCTTTCAAGATGAAGACCTCTTTCACTACATTTCATGTCTCGTGGCTTCTGCTGCTAACAATATCTTCCCTTTCCTCGGGGTTTGTGCACCCCTGCATGAACTACACTTAACACAGCATCCAATTTCTCTTCCATGGAAACACGGGTGTTTTTTACCTTTGCGTTGCATGGGTATTTATTAACCCCACTCTCCTCTGCCCGTGTGCCTGTTCCTTTCTCTCTAACTTGTTCAGCTAACACATTCTTCTTTTGAAGACCCCTTGAAGGTTTCTCCTTTCCTAATTGATCTTCCTAAATAGCCTAACCAACAGAGGCATTTCCAATATGTGGGAAGAACAAAGGTAGGGACAGAAAGGTGAAGGAGAGATGAATAAAAAATGCATAGTAGACGGTCTGAAGACCACATAAATTACAATAAAGACCTTGCCAAACCGTAAACCCTAGGCGGAAACTATATATTATAAACCTACAGGGAAGAGAAAACGCATTCAAAATGGAAAATTCAATCCTGTAGAAGGATTCTAGATCAGGATCAAAAAAGTCCTAGAAAGAAGAGAAGGCTTCCGGAAGAGTGCAGGAACAAGATATCTCTTTTTTTTCTCCCCGTTGGTATTTGCATTACGAGAAATACTAAAACTACCTGATGGGGGCTCTTTTAAGCTTAATGGATAAAGCTTTGGACTCCCAACGCTAAGCACCGGGTTAAATCCTAGCGAGAATGGACATAAAACTTCCGGACAAAGTAGAGAGCTAGCCGCGTATTTAGGGACCTGCCGAGCTTACTCTTGGGAGCATGTAGCTCCTTACATACACACGTCACCACGCACATAGCCAATTAAAACACCTTTGTCTGCTATGTCTCCCCCTCATTCACACACGCACACACACAGCATATAAGCTCCTCTGACCCGGATCCTGCCGACAGAGTATATCTTAGAACACTCTGCCCCAGGGTCCCAAAGGGTTCTTTATTTGCTGTCAAACCCCAGCAATGCCCTGCACTTTCCTCCTCAACCAAAGACTCTCCAGGTGCCCTCGGGCATGACGGTGATCGCCATTCTGATCTTTGCGAATTTCATTATCCGATTCAAGCATCTGGTCCACCATTGTAAAGGGACGGATAAGGTAACTGACTACTTGATCTGCGGTACTCATAAATATTAACCAGATACCACCGAACTACAGACAAAAAGCATTGCACCAACCAGCAACGTCCTTCTATAAACTCCATCCATATGATTTACTCTAGAATGTTTGTTTTTTATAATTAAAATTAGCATTTAATTTAAGTCAATTAATTCAATATATTCCCTGTATATGCAGTGCTATGAGAAAGATATATGTACTTACTCGTATATGTCCAAATTAAAACCAATTTTCATAACTTCATAACTTTCGAACTTTGGTAAGAAACCAGAGTGATAATCACTTTTATCGGAATTGGCTTAGAATAAAATAAATGATGTTTTTTTGTCATTCTTATGATACGTGTGTGTATGCGCAATAATCCTGTCCCTTATACGTATGTATGTGCCAGTCTGATGTCACTGGTCACAATGGAACAGGTCTATTCGTTTTGTGATCTTTTTGCCTCTTCCTTGACAACCTCATTATACTTTGTGATGAGTCAGCAGAGAAGCTTTGCATTTATAATGCTGAACGAAGCAAATTTGTCAGAGAGAGGGAGAGAGAGAGAGAGAGTGAGTGTGATAGAGAGAGGGAGAGAGAGAGAGAGAGGGAGAGAGAGAGACAGAGAGATTACCAGATTACAGGACCCGTAAAAAAGAGCTACAGGGGTAAGAAAAGCGTAATTCACATCTAAACTGTAAACACATGCAAACGCACACATTCACGAACCAAATTTAAGAACAAACTTTCAAATGAAGCAATTTAATTTATGATAAAACATTTTATGGTCAAACTTATCGAAAAATGAGCTATTATCAAGTAATTTCTGAAATAAGTTAATTAGCTCAAACTTCTTAGATACTATGTAGAAAAAACTTTGAACCATTTTTTAAAACTTGTAATTCGTATATCATTAAATAAAGTTTATTAAATGCAAAACAAGAAATTGTTTATTATTCTGCCACTGAGTGGAGGCATAAAACGAATATAATTGCCGAGTCAGCATAAAATATATCTTGTCCACATCTTTACAAAGGGTTTAAACAACTTTGGCTTCGATTTACAAATAACACAAAGAGTGGAATGAGTTATTGGTGTAAACATAACATCACTAGCACTAATAATTAGTAGTAGCAGTAGATTTAGTTCTGTTCCTGACCGACACACACATCGGTATAGATCAGTGTTTCCCAGACCTCTTTTCGACCACGCCCCACTATAACTTTAAGAAAAGCGAATTCTCCACCGGAGTTGAAAAAAAGCGGAATAACTATTACTATTTTTAATATCTTAATCTTAATTATTGAGTAAAAAGGAATCTAACATATTTATTCACCATCAAATATTAAACAAATAAAAAGAAAAATTCTATTGGCTTATTAAACAACTTAACGCTGCAACTAAAACAGAAAATGCGGTGTCACTCATAGATACCAACGACAAGCAAATTGGTGGTAATTCAGGTAATGAACTAATTTTTATCTCAATTGATATATCTGTTAGTTGCTAAGTTGCTATTTAACAAAATTATAAGAAAAACCGATGGCTGATGGGTGCTTATTGTCCCCCAAATATTTTTCGATCCCACGGCCACATCCAAAATTATCAATGCCCCATGTTGGACACCACTGATAGAGATGGATCAAAAGTAGTCAAACTCCGATTAAAAATCTGTCGATAGGTTTCGCACCTCTTTTCTACCTTCTTTGGAGCGAGTCCTATCACACAGGTTAATAACCTACTGTAGATTTTTGGCGGGTATGGCTTGGTTGAGTACTTCCGACTCCAGCGTGTGTGAAGTGATCGAGTGATCAAGCATCTAGCCTGGTTTCAATCATCTTTCAGACTAATCATCTCTTCCGTACTGCTTTATCTCTATTGTTTTGTTCGGAGCTAAGTGAGGACGATTATCATGTCTATTCATAGTTCAAACTGTTCCTTCTACACCTCGCGTTTCATGAGTCATCGCTCTCTTCTAAACCAGTTACAGGATCGCTCTACAAAGGCGAGACCCAACCTCGAACTGAGGTGTGTGAGGTTATTATTACATATATGATTCGTAGGGAAGATACCCCCACCCCCTTCCCGCCGCACCTTCCATCTCTGCTCTCAGATCATGCAGTAGTCTTTGTAATCTGAGGTCCTTTCCCATTCTCTCGTCAGCGTATACGGTTATTATTCGTTTTATCGAGTTTTCTTCTTTCCCATTCTCTGCTCTGATGTTCTGGCTATGGGACGTAGGATGTCTACAGGTATTAGAGAGGGAGATTTATTGAAGGAGCAGACAGACACAAAGAAAAACAACTACACACGCCGTTCCTCCTCTATCTAAAGAAATGTTAGCGAAGGCATAATTTCTGTCGAGGGTGAGAACGACAGGAGGCTGTCGGTCGTTATTCAAATACGGGAATGAAAACAAATGTTGTACAAACTACTAGAGGCGCCTCCTTTGGCCAAACACACATTTATTGCTCCCCGTTGAATATATCTTAATTTCTGTTGAGTGGGGCATTATTTATTATGAAATAAAAGGGACAAATACCTTTGTTCACATGTATTCGCTTATATACAATGTGGATTCACATACAGCAGCAGGTGTCGTAATTTCACCTGCCTAAATTTGAGAACCCATTTGAATTCCCACGTCTAGGGTTAATGTAGCGTATTTGATATTCTTTATTTTTTCTAAGATCTAGAAACATGAAACGTTAGAGGCATGAAGTGGGGCTTACATATATGTGTGCGCATAGATCTCCGACGGACACCTTAAAATTTCTAAGAAACATACCTCATACTTGTTCCTGGAGGGTTGTTTTTTTCATTTTGGAGATGTTATGATGTCAATAATGTTAGAAAAGCACATATCCAGTCAAGAGGACGCATTAAACCACACGCACAAGCATTTGCGTTTGCTTGAAGCAATTCTGTTATCTGTGACCTGTCTCGGAACTAATCCATATAAGGTAATGGATTCGTTTGGAGCCCGGCGCAGGGTAGGATGAGACTATAAACATCAACGCCGACGCCAAGCCATTAATAACTACTTCCTTGCGACATCTTTTACTACTCCACTGCATTAATTCAACTATGATTTAAAAGGAAAAATAGATCAAACTTGTGCTTATATTGGTTTTGCATTTTGTATTGATTCTTTCTCCCCTTCATGCCATCGTATTTTTTTAGGATTATTCATTTATGATACATGTTCGCACTGCGGAGTCAAGAGGCTTTCATATATGTAACCTTTTTAGGGGTCTATACCCACTCTTGCCTCCACCTCAGCTTGTGAGTTTATCAAATTGAGAAGGGAGCCAATTTTGCCATCAGACATTTTTGCCCCAGTTATTCCTTCATTGACGACTAACTTATTTGCACCCCTCCGCCCCTCGGTTCAATTGTCTTAACCCGTGGGGCGTATGCCCTCGCTGTGTGGTGCCATTAATGCCACCCCACACCGATAAGGAAGAGAGAAACAACATGAGAAGAGTGGGGAGTAGCGAGAAAAAGAAAGAAATGGGGATGACCACGACTTCTACATCAGTCCCAAGAGAAGGGTGAAGGGGATTGATTGCAATCCTTCCCCTGGAATAAGTAATGACCAAGGGCAGGGGTTGGAGGGGCTGGTGTGGGGATAAGAACAGAAATTTACGATCTTCAAACCCTTTTAAAAGAGGGCAGTAAAGCAATGAAGGAGAGGGGGCGTGTCTCCTCCATGTGAAAAGAAAGAACCTTTCGCGAGGCGGAAAAAAAACCGTTCCCGTGAGAAACATTCAAACGGAAAATTTAAATGCAACGTTGGAATTATTCAGCCATATTTAAAGCCCCCGCCCCCCTCCAGTGTATTTGGGCCCACCTTGTGGGCCTTGAGGGCAATAAGTCTTTGGATAACTTTCATGCTCCATCGACAGATGGCGACACAGATATTGCTATTGGGAGGATGGGGTAGAATGAAACGTTATACATCTGACCACGCATTCGAGGCCCGGGTCAGGGGCCCCGAGCACCTTGGAGTCCCCCGGATCAATGGCGCGTACTTGGCTTTTCTTTCTCTGTTTTTCGTCTGTCGATATTTACTGTCACCGTACCCTATGTTTGGGTGCCCCAGTCGTAGGAGTGTGGTGAACCACTTCAAAAATAATCCATCTCTTTTAAAGACCCCCCCCCCATCTCCCCACCTCGCCTTTCCAGCCAGTTTCAACTCAATATACGAAAATCACCCCGAAGAAAAAGAAAAAGTGTGCCGGCATCAAATAAGTAAATTTTGTATCCGTTGCTTTACCAACCGCGACTTATTTTCTCCCCCGGAAAAAGGGGTGTTAGGTTTACCATTAGCAATTATGCTACATCTAAGCTCTGGAGGATTATGAAATCTCCAGGCCCCAATATCCGGTGGTAGATCTGAGGCTATACATCTACCGCACATTTTCACTTTCTATAATTCAGCACTTTCATTACTGATCTTTCCTCTCCAATTTTATGGTCGAGTTGATTCGCTCCCTGGACTAAGGCATTGATTTGGCGGAGAAGGTGCGGCGATTGGGAGACCATTTGGTTTAGGGAACTCACTGAATACCCATTGATCACTCTATGAGTACTCCATGAGCACTCTAGGAGCCTTTCCGGATCACACTTGGACCCCTTCAAGAACAATTTTTGAGCCATTCATGAACACTCTTCAGGCTTTATGGACACTCTTTGAAACCCTACTGAACAATCTTTGAGCCACCCATGAACACTCTTTAGGCATTGATGAACACTCTTTTAAACTTTACTGAGCAATCTTTGAGCCATCCATAAATATTCTTCTCCCCCCCCCCATTTTCTAAACACTTTCAGGCCTTCTTGAACAACAATCTTTCAGTCCATCATGAACACACTCTTTGAACCCTTCCTAAATGGTCCATGAATAATCTTTGAGCCCTTCTTGAATACTCTGAGCCCATAATTAACACTCATTCATTCCGTAATGAACATGAAAATTCCACGAGCACTTTTTGAGCCTTTCTTGAACGCTCTTGAAGAATCTTTTAGCCCTTCTATAACTCTCATTGAGCACACCATGAACACACTTTAAGCCCTTCCTGAGCATCTATGATCGATGCAGGAACAGTCTTTGAGTCCTACCTGAACCCTTTTGGATTTTTCTCGAACATTTTGAGTCATTCCTAAACAAACTTTGAACCCTTCCTTGACACTTTTAGCCCATTTTGAAGACTTTTAAACCCCCCTAAACACTCTTTGAGCCCTGCATGAAAACTCTTAGAGCTTTCCTGACCTCCTCTTCTATTCTCCTGTCGTTTCACACTGACCCTTCTCTGGTTTAGTCTATTCGCACTAACTAACCTCAATCGCCCATTATAATCCTCTTCCAATAAAACAAAAATAATTTAATAATATTTAAGGATTTCAGGCCTTAAAATAAAATTCACCTTCACCTGGAAATATTTAAAAAATATTTCTTCATACTATTGGATGCAGCTTATATCAGCTCTGACTTTAGTGTGTTCATTACATGACACTTTTAATTTTTTGAAATAATTTTGTGTAATGCATTTTCTATACTTTTTGTAGTATATTGTTCTTTAACTAAACAGAAATCTCAAACTTTGTTCAGTAACAAGTCCCCGCTCCTCATTTTAATAGCTATTATAACACCCCCTTTCCTAAATTTACGCAATTTAACATTTTTACGCCAAAGTCTTTTTTCTATTAAACTCTCTCCCCTTTAGAGATGAGGATGTTATCCAAATGTAGGTCCCCACTGAAAAATAAATGGTTTCAGAACGAGTGCTGATCCATGAAGATTTATCATAATAATTTCTCCCATCTTCTCGGTTTTCGCTCTCAAACAAAAGACTCATAAATTTAATGTTTTACCAATTTTGACAACCCATCTAATGTTAATGGGGAAGGGGGGTAGGCTTAAAGAAACAGATTTATTTTATATAGGAAAATAAATTTCATCATATTTCATGGTCATACTAAAATAAATGCAATTTATAATTATTTACCAAGATAATGTGGGTAAATGATAAATAAATAGTCCTATTTTCTTTCCAATGTATATTGTATAAGTTACACATATTTTCGAATCTGTGAATAAGAAAAATAAGTATTCTAAGAATATTCGGGATTAATTTCGATGATATAGGATAGAGGCAGAGGATCAGAGTTAAAACTAACGTGTATATAGGATCCAATTAAACCATGTACCATTTCGCCGCCGTTGCTGATCTCAAATCTTTTCTAAATCTGATTTATGAAACGTGTTGTCGAGTCCTAACCTGTCACTAGGACAATTGCCCCCGCAGTAAAAGTTAGAAAGGAAAACGAAACTGGTAATCCATCGAAGAATTGCTCATTAAGAGAAGAACGAATTATGGAAGGGAAGATTTCAAGTTCTTTGCCTTGGGGAATGCAACCTCTCTCAGAAAGAAACAAAAATAATGTCGGAAACAAAATTGGAGAGTTATCATCATCATCTTGATCCTGTGTTTAGTATATTAATATTTGTTTTATGAGGTAAATTAATTAATGCTTTTCTATACTTTGTGTCTATAATTTTACTCAATTTTAGCGAGTCTAAGCCCTTCTCTGTTTCATTAGCTTACCTCACTGCGAATTTATTAATTAGAAGCTTTGTTATTATTTTTGTTCTCTTTCTCATTAAAACTTTACTAATAAATATATACTTTTTCTTTCTCTCTCTCTTTATATATATATATATATATATATATATATATATATATATATATATATATATATATATATATATATATATCCAACATATCGCAAGAAAGAGAAAACGGAATACTTTTTTCTTCGAAAATAATTATTTCCTACTTCGAAAAATCCGTGCCGGGGTGGGATTCGAACCAAGCACACTGAGGCAGCGAGGAAACGCTTTGACCTCAATTAAAGTGAGCCTTTAACCACTCAGCTACGCGGAAGACAAAAAATATCTTTCGAATAGACAAACTTTTAAGGTCCCCTTCGCAAGGTCGATTGGGACTGTGAAAGAGAGAAATTAATTGAGAATTCAAAGGACAAAGGAGAAATTGAGTTAAACACGCGGCAAATAAACAATGTATATCTCTCATGAGCGCAAGACAATGATGAAATAAATCCAACACCCCGCAAGAAAGAGAAAACGAAATACTTTTTCTTCGGAAATAGTTATTTCCTACTTTGGCATTAAATAGCATTCGAAAGGGAATGTAAAACAACATAACGGTTTCAAATTTCGTTAGAATCAGTCGAATAGTTATGATGCTATGGCCAAAACAATATAATTCCTGGGCTAACTTTGGGAGGACTTTGGTAAATTATATGATTCGAAATAGAACGTAGAACAACATAAGGATTTCAAATTTCCTTATAATCGGCCGAATATTTACAATGTTATTACAAAAACAAAAAAAGCAAAACTGGGTCCGACCGACATAGTGCGATGTAGAGTCGCCCGCGACTAAACTCGCTCACGGCTAAACCAAGGTCTGCTGACCAAAATGTTACGTGCTCTCAATTATTCGGATTTATGACATTACGACCTTCAAAACCTTCAATAATGTAAAGATTACCTTAGGAAGACCTTGGAAGTTCTATCATTCATAAGAGAATGTAAAACAACACAATAGTTTCAATTTCGTTAGAATCGGCCGAATAGTTATGATGTTATTGCCAAAACAAAACAGTTCATGGGCTAAACTTGGGAGGACTTTGGCAATTATATCATTCAAAAGAGAATGTAAAACAACAAAAGGGTTTCAAATTTCGTTTGAATCGGCCGAAGAGTTACAATATTATTACAAAACAAATACTGCAAAACGGGGACCGACCGACCGAGATAGTGAGATGTAGAGTCGCCCGCGACTAAAGATAATTATGCCATATTAGGAATATCTTAGCGGATAATGGATATTAAAGAACATTTAGGAGTATCCATTAAAAACGACTTCAAATTTGTAAAGTAATATTTGGAGGCATTTGAATAGTCCACCAAATCTTAGGTTTTATTTATTGATATTTCCTACCATTATAAAGAGTTCGTTCTTCCACTGTCAACGTCAATCCTACGGCTCTACTTAAAATGCGTTGTAGCGACCTGAGTCCTGATATAGTTATACTTTTGTTCAGAGCTTTAAAAATTGAAATTTAGAGCCTTTAATTTCTCTGAGGATGCCAATAGCTTTAGCTTAAATGTTAGAACAAAAATGCTCTACACAGTAAAAAGCTTGTGTTTCTTTGTTTCCAAAGTGATAATGAAGAGACAAGACTTCAAAGCGAAAAAGATATTTCGTAAATTAGAAGAGGAATATAAGAAAAATTAAAATTAAAGTTGATTCAAATATTATTATTATGGAATCAAACTGATATAAACTTTGATTATAGTATATATCATAGAATACTTACATAGATAAAGAAGAAGATAGAATTTAAAAGAAGGCTCAAAATAAGTTGCACCTTGAATTGCCATTGTATTTGCCACGACAAAAGAAATTCCATTTATTGTGTCAGTGATAATATTATAAGATTTGAAACTCGAAAGATGTTTATCTTATAACAAAGCTTCAGTAGAATTCCTAGCGTTCTCTGAGAAAGTATGCTAAATCTAAATAGTAAATAAGAGTCCTCTCTGCAAGTATTTCTTGTTAAAAAAACTGCCCGACCTGACTAGGAACTGTAGATTCTATAAAATGAAATGATTGCACATGGGTAATGTCACCGGAAAAGAACACCATGTACACTTAACACAACAGCATAGTGAACAATCCGTCTTATGTATACCCAATTATAACTGGCTGAGATGAGACATCTATGAGGGCCAGGTTTGTGTTTATACTTTTAATGCGTAGGGGCTTCATGACAGTTGATGGATGAGAACAACATAAACCATCGGAATATAGGGTTGGTTACTGGAGAAAGAATGACCAACTTCCACCTACTGAGTCATTCCCAGAACCAAGTGAGAGAATGTAAAAATACAACATTTTACAGTAGGCAAGAGAGAGACTGACCGGTTTCCACCCAATGAATGACTTTCAGAATTAAACTAGAGCATTCCAAAAAGAACATCTTCCACAAAGAAAGAGGGCGAATGAAGGCCATCCATCAAGTGAATCACTCTAAGAAGCATGAGAGAGCCTTCCAAAATAAGTATCCTTCAGTTTGAAGAAAAAAGAATGTCCGTCTTCCAACCAATGAGTTATCCCCATAAAAAAGTGAGAGCCTTCCTAAAAGAACATTCTACAGTAAGAAGGACAGAGAATGACCGGCTTTCACCCAATGAGTTACTTTTAAAACCATGCCTAAGCCTTCCAAAAGGAACATCTCCCAGTAGGAAGGTGAGAGAATGACCGGCTTTCAATCAACGAGTCACTCCCAGAACCAAGCTAGAGCCTTCCAAAAGGAACATCCTCCGGTAGGTAGGAGAGAGAATGACCGACTTCCACCCTATGAGGCACTCCAAGAACTTTGCGAGGTCCTTTCAAACAGAACATCCTCCAGTAGGAAGGAGAAAGAATGACCGGCTTCCACCCATTGAATCTCCCCGATAAACAAGCAAGAGCCTGTCAAAAGGAACATCCTACAGTAGAACTGAGAGAGAATCACTCACTTTCACTAAATTATGAGCTCACAGAACCATGCGAGAGCCTTCCAAAGGGAACATATTCAGGCGGGAAAGAGAGAAAATGACTGGCTTCCACTCAATGAGTCATTCCCAGATCCAAGTGAAAGACTTATCAAAGCAACATACCCCAGTACAAAGGAGAGAAAATGATCGGCTTCCACTCAATGAGTAACTCTAGAACAAACCGAGAGCCTTACGAAAGTAACATCTTCCAGTAGGAAGGAGAGAGAATGACCGGATTCCATTCAATGACTCACTCCCCAAACCATGCGAGAGCCTTATAAAAAGGAACATCTTCCGGTAGAAACGAGAGAATGACCGGCTTCCACGGGAAACTGCAAAACGGCTTACTTCTTTGCTAATATTGGTGTTAATTTTTCAAGAAATTCTTGCTGCAGTCTCAAAAGGATCTTTCATAGACAAGTGCCTATTAGCTCTGTCTTCTCGGACGGTGGTTATACGGAGTCGACCGACTTTTGCAGGAGATTTATAGGTTTTGTTTTCATTGTATAACTTCAGAACGCGTGAAATTACACTCTTGGATCTTCCGACCTCTTTTGAAATCGCAGAAAGAGTCCTCTCCTAAGTCTCCAAGCGAACAATTCTCTGACACAGCTCAGGAGTCATTTTACGTGTAGTGGCATCTCTGAAGAGAGAATACGCCAACAATGGCGGTTGTACAGTTCTTACCTACTGAGCAAAATAATTTCCAGAAACTTATAGAATGTTCCTAAAATTTAGTATAATTTCTTGAAAATAAGATTGTATCATGAAATCCTTATAAACTATATTAAATACATGCCTTTATGTACATACCATGGAAATTTCATTTACCTACCCATATTTTTTTTAAATATGTATTTTAATAAAGAAGAATCGTTCTCTTATTTTGCTTGGTGGTGTATTTGCACCTCTTCTTTAATTGAAGGTGAAAGGGTTATTCATTGTTGGTGGAAATATATATTCACTAAAAAGAAATAGAATGAGAACAGCAACAGGAGAGAGGCTAATGTTTTTGCACTGTAATTTTAAGGGTGCTGAGTTTTCAATACAAAGAAATTCTTACTTATTCACTTCTTTACATTTTGTAGAAGACATCGAGTGAGGATTATTTCTCTAGTAAATGGATTTTATTTTTTTAATTCAACCAGTTTTGCATTGTAAATTTTAAAATTTAAATGGAAGAGGATAAATTTTATTTTTATTGTATTGTAGCTATAATTGAAATATGTTTATCTATGATGTATAATGAAAAAGAGTATAATAAATTGTTACAAAGTAGTTGATTTTGATTTTTAAATCAATCTATTATAATTTCTATTAACATGCCTAATATAAATACTAAATAGTTAATCTTAGCAGAGTAAAATATGACAACTACCAGAAACGGGTACCTATTACCTAACACCTTTTAGTCTACCCATAGGGGTTATTGAGGTGGGACCCACATCTTTTCAAGTGGGTTCCGAACTACTTACCCGTTGGAAGAGAACATTAAAGTTGAGAGCCGCTTTTAGACGGCCATAACCAATGATTCAGCGAGCCAAGACTGAACTTAGAGTGCATAGCGAAGTTTTTATCTACAACTCCAACTTAACGGATCAGTTTCGAGAAAACAAATATAAAATTACATTATTAGGTTGAGGAATAATTTATTGCATTTTTTTTAATGTTGTGTTGATTTAGGTTTGTTGACGTGATTTGTGCACATATTAAGAAACTATAATAAATAATGAGAGCAAAATTTGCAAAGGTTAGGCTACGTCTCTTAACAGCGTAGACTATTAGGCTTTTGCTTAGGCTACGTCTTAAAGTTGGGTAATAAGTCATTGCGGTTTATTTAAAAGTTGTGTTAATTTAATTTTTGTTCTGTACCCTCAAAATTTGAAAGAATGGCGCATTTTTGACACTTGTTGTTATTCATTTTTAATCGAGACGGGAACAATGCAAACGCAGCCAAAGCTCGTCGCGATATTTGTGCTGTGTACGGAAAAAATGCTTTATCAGAAAGGACAGCTCAATGGTGGTTTTCACTTCTCAAAACCGGTCATTTCAATCATAATGAGGAAGAAAGTTCTGGTCGCCTCATTAAGTTGGATGAAAATCGATTGAACGACCTGCCTTATGAAAATCCTCGTCAATTGGCGTGTGATCAGAAGACTGTAGTGAATCACCTTCATTCGATGGGGAAAGTTAAAAAAACTCGGTGCATGGGTTCCGCACGCTTTGAGCGAAAGCAACAAACTTCAATCCTCCACGATTGTCGCAGGTTTGCTTGCTCGTCAGAAGGCTACTTGTGGATATAAGGACAGATTTCTTCACCGCATCATCACTGGCGATGAAAAGTGGTGTGTTTATGTCAACATAAACCATCGAAAACATTGACTTGCCCCAATAAAAAAAAACACTTCCGCGATTAAAGCAAGGACTTCATCCACGAAAGACGATGTTGTGTGTGTGGCGGGATTGTGAAGGCATCATTCTTTATGAGCTCCTTGCGAACAACGAGATTGTCAATGCAGAACTCTACATTCAACAAATGTATCGACTCGCCGAAACTATTCGTGAAAAACGACCTCATCAACGTTATGGAGTCCTTCTGCAACACGACAATGTTCGTCCTCATATTGCCAATATGACAAAAGACGCCATCCAAACGCTTAATTTGGAAATCCTGCCACATCCTCCATATTCGCCAGACTTGGCTCCATCGGATTTCTATCTGTTCCGATCGCTCTCCAACAATTTGCGTGGCGTTTCGTTCAATACTGATGTGGAATTAAGAACCTAGTTAGACGAATTCTTCCAGTCAAAATCCAGAGATTTTATTGCAGAGGCATCGTAAAACTAGTTGAACGTTGGGAAGAAGTCGTAAATAACGGGGAATACATTATTGATTAAATTGCATATTGTTATCAATTAAAAATGAAGTTTTGCTAAAATTGTTAATGGTAATGAATAAATTTGAGAAACCCGCAAGAACTTATTCCTCAACCCATTATAAATATTGGGAATCGGAATCGAGAATCGTATCGGAATTTTGGTATCGTCCTACGACTAGTGATAAGATACGGTGATGAAAACATTTACTCATGCAATCAATTGGAGTAGTGCCAAATCCATCCTTAAATGCAACAATTACATTTCCAGAAACATTTTACAATGGAGATGTAAAGACACGTTCTCAAATTACAACATGACACCAGGGCTGTTATCATTATCACATAAAACATTAGGTCGCAAATTAAGATATTAAAAGATCTTGTCCTTTTGACTTAGGGGTTGGCTAAAGGAGCTCCCCAGTCTAGTTACTATTTAAGCTTCTGTATTTTCTCTCTGTTTATTCTTTAAAGCGTTCTTTGTAAATGAAAATTAAAACACTCTTAGTCCTCTTTGTATTTTTTTTCTTTTGTGGTATTTTGCTCAAATGTTTTTTTTGTTCATAACACGTTTCAATGAGCTTCCTGTCAAGCGTCTACATGTTCTTCCGACTTAGATAATCTTGTCTAATCGCTGTCGAAATATTGCTTAATATCCTTATAAACAACTGACTCATTGGCTTGTTCACCAATTTGTCAGTTTATAACTAAAAATGCAGTCAATTCCTAAGCAAAAATTATTTATTCGTCAACAAGGATTGAGTTGGCGAGTGAACAGAAGAGCCAAGCGGTGTTGCCATGGCGATGATCATGAATGTGAAGCAATTGCCTTAGCATTTATATCTCGGTTGTCTCTCTATTGATCTGTCTGCATATTTTCTCACGTTCTCTTGTTCTTTCTCTTTTTCACGAGTGGATCAACATTTTCTTATGTTTATTTTTTATTGTCAGGTTATAATACCTCTGAGTAACTGTAATAAGAATGTAAAAAATAGTTTATTATATTTACAGACAATTTCAGATTGTCCTCGTGCTCTAAGAGAGAGCGAAGAGAGACAGAGACTAAGAGTGAGAAATGATGGCAGAGAGTGCTACTTAAAGGCTTTGAGTAGCTCAAGTAATGTCCCTACGACAGAAATTTTACATTATTTGACAAGCTGCAGTTTCTTTTAATTAATTTTCCTAAAATTTGATTTATTTGTGGGATCAATCTGGCATTAATTTACAATCAAAGAAATGTGATGCTACAAAAGACATCTACTAGCAGAGAATGGTTTTCAGATACATCGCTATCATTTATTAGAACGATGGAAAGCCCACAAGGCTGTACATGAGTGTAAACCTCATTTTTATATCATCTTCAGTCCGTTTCAACCTATTGCTTGATAAAGGCGTTTCTACTTATCAGGGCACGAGTCTTGGTCATTACTGAGCCAATTACCTCTCGCTCCTTCCCACACTTTTGAGAGATCGTCATCTGGGGTCTATTTTATGATTAAAGGTGTAATTTTAGGATTTTTTTTATTCATATTCTATCATCTTTTAGGGAATATATTTTGTTCTTTTCCACTTAAAAAAACATTTTGGTCTTTTTCTTATATCCATCCATGAGATTGTGTTCTTATCTGTGTTTATTTTATGTATAGTCACTGCGTGTTTTTCATTGCATCATTTCATGATTATCATAGTTGGGATGAGTTTCGCCGTTCTTTTTTGTGCTGTATAAAGTTTTATCTCCATAAAGTAAAACTGAGACGAAGCCTAGATTGGATAGTTTGCATTTTATGTATAGATACATGTCGCTTCTGAAGAACTTGCATCGGTTCTGTAGAACTTGCGTCATTTCTGACGAACTTACGTCGCTTTTGAATAACTTGCCTAGCTTCTGAAGAACTTGCTTTTCCTCTGAAAATCTTACGTAGTTTCTGAAGATCTTGTGTCGCTTCTAAAGATCTTGCTCAACTTATCTGAATTTCTCTGCCTAATTTTGTTCTTCTCCTGATTTCTTTGCTCCTGCTTGGAGTCACAAGATGTCCTGAGTATACGTATTGTCTACCTGCTTTAAAGTTTGATGGTCAATTCGAATTGATAAATCTTCCTAACAAGTCATTAATATTTTCGTCTTTGAAAATTTTATTTTAAATCTAATTTCAAGACTGGTTGCCATAGTTCTGTTCCATTGACTGTAATTCTTTTGGATTAGGGGGGGGGGGAATAATAATAATCACAGTAATAATGATGATAATAATAATATCTCATTAATTCTAATTCCCTTATGCTCCCACCTTCAAGTCTTGAGTGCATGAGTCATTTATTAGTTCGTTGAATACTGATTAAAACAAGACCACGGTTTGCTGGTGGTCTTTTCAAAATATTTTGCATAATTCTGATAGGACAGTACTTAATCGGTGGTTCTTTAATTTTTGCTTGTCTACTTTTAAAGAAATAAATACGACTGAAGGTTTGAGCCATGCCATTGTCATTTTCTTTCCTATTGAACAATTTATGAACAAAATAACAATTAAGTTTCCACGATGTCCTCCATAGTATAACTATCTTCTCCAGGTCCTTTGCATTTGCTGTCTGTGTGGTATTAGATTTTTTTCGTGAGTTTTTTGTGATTTTTAGTCGCGTCGGACTCGATATCTCCCTATGTCGGTCTGTCAGTCGGTCAGTCGGTCGGTCGGTCAGTCGGTCGGTCTCTGTTTTGTTTTTTTGTTTTTGTTTTGGTAATAACATAGAAACTATTCGACCGATTCTAACGAAATTTTAAACCCTTATGTTGTTTTACATTCTCTTTCGAATAATATACTTGTAAAGGTCCTATTAAAGTTAGTCCAGGAATGATTGAAAGTTTTGAAGGTCTTAAGGTCACAAATCAGAATAAGTGAGAGCACGCGACTTTGGTCAGCAGACCTTGTTTTTAGTATAGATTATTTTTTTACTGGATATGTACTATGATCTTCTCTGACTCGTTTCTTAATAAACATATATGTTTCTTCCTCTATTTTCTCTCTCCCTCGCTATATCTCTCTCCCTCACACACGCAACGAAAGATGTTTATTACATCTATTAATGAGAGTGCTAGAATGTTTCCCAGGAGACCTATTTCCAGTGCTTTTGGGACCATTTTTCTTGCTAAATGAGGGTAAAAATGGGGAAGGTGCTGAGGCAAACTACAGCGTGAAAGGTAAGAAGAAAGGAAGTATTCTCCCTCAAAACCCCACTAGTAGATGTCACCCCTTCCACATTCTCGCCTTAACTACATTCGCCCTCCTTTTATGACGCCGCTCGCTTGGAAAACAATGGGGACAGATGAAATGGAATAACCAACCATTGCCCCACCCCTACTTCCGAGTCTGGAAACCCCCTATGGGGTCGATTCGGGAGAGGATGACTCTTTTGCTCCTGACTTTGAATCCATCCTGAGAGAAGCCATTTCTCATCTTTCTCGATCTGTTTAAGTTTTGGGGTCATAAACCTCCATGTGGATTGGTAACTAGAGATCGGAAATGAAAGTAATCATCACTGAATTTTTTTCCCGTCTCGGGAATCGAACCTGGGACATTTTGTTTTAAAATCCAGCACGCAAACCACTAGGCCAAGGAACACCCTATTGACATTTATGCCCTCGTCCATGTTGAACATTCGTTTATTTATAATTCTTCGATATTTGATCTTGGTTGGCAAGGAAAAGAGTTGTGAAGGAACGCGTTCGAATCCACGACTCTGTAGTTCCTCCCGCGGGCCGACCATATACACTGTAGAGTTGAAGAGTGCGCTCTGGTACCCTCTTGTTATTTCTCATCCTCGTTTCCCTTTTATCTTTTTTACTCATATTGTTTCCTCTCCTTCCCAAATATCCTAATTTTAAAAGAGAGCATTTATGCCTCCACTCGTAGATGCCATTTTTCCCAATTCCCGAGCGGGAAAATTGTTAAGCTGTCGCTTTGCCCGTTGAATGAGAGTGATTGATTCAGAATCGTTATCAGACGAGCAATAAAAAAATAGAGCGATAACAGAACAATTTCCCCCTCTCTTCTTAACATCAAGGGGGGGAGTGGGTATATTTACATTCTATCAAAATGGCCGTTTGAAAAATTACCGAATCTCGCCGGCGAACGCCCTCCCCCCTTTCCCTACGGCATCTCTTTCATTACATAAAAACAAGTTCACAATCAGAGTCATTCTAGCATTTTCGTAAATTCAATTTAATATAGTTAAAGTAAAACTCCACCGCCGATGAGGAAGTATCATCTTCCGTTGATTTTATCTTCTCTCGAATGTCACGAAGCAACTTCCTGTTGCAGCTGCACAAGGACAAGAGCGTCATGAGCTTCAGTTTTCAAGCTAAATTCAAGGCAAATTTTGTTTCTTGTACCATGGAGCCAAAGTTTCATTTAAAATTAAACGAGGGTATTGTACAAAAGGCGCCATAGTAGACCGATAAGAAAAAGAGTTCAAGTAAAAGAACGCAAAGTAGATTAGTAGAATTTGGAATTATTTTAATCCTTTTATATTATAAACTGCTTCTTCCCAAATAACCATAATGGAAGATGAGCATAGAGAGAACTAAATGGAACAGAAAATTAGATAGACGAAATAGTCTCAAACAGGAAATATTTCTTTTAAGTCATATGAGTCATCAACACTTTCAACACGCGTAGCAATAACGCATTACTAAGGATGATCAAGATATAAAGAGAGCTAAAACAAAAGAAAGACAAACTAACCCATCACAAAGAGAAAAGCCCCCCCACCCTTGAAACTTCGCACTTTAGGTAGAATAACAAACCTTCCAAATTACATAACCCGAACAGATTAATGAAATCAATGATCAGAATTATAATTAGAATCTTTAAAAAATAAAATAAAATAAATTATTTTCTATTGTTCAACTTTGGTAAATAACAATGAGACAAGATCACCGATGTCAAAAAGAAAGAAGTGAAAAGACTCTTAGATAAAAGGCTAAAAGAAAAAAGGCAAGGAACATTCAGCGACAGGATCAAAGGCAATTAACTCAACCAGCATATTAAAATAATTCGCTGTAAAAATAGAACATATAAAAATTAGGAAAAAAATAAACATCAAACAAATCGATTACACAGACGAAAGAACACATAATCTTTGGCAGACAAAAAATACCAACACAAAAGGGTAAGAGGAAATAAAATTACAAACGGAGAAAAAATAATTAAAAGAGATGAACGATCGTATCTGAACGTATATGATTGCAATATTCACTATGCAAAAGATGATGACTATTCAATAAATAAAGAAGAACCTAAGAGGTAAAGAAGGATGAAACCTTAAACAAAATGATGTGTGGGAGAACGCCTTACAAAACTATTTGTCTCTCTATTTACAAAATTATGCTTTGAGGGAACGGCTAACTAACCTAATTGTCTCTCTATTACAAAATTATGCAGGGAGAGATCGGCTTACTGGCATACTTGTCTCTCCTTATATAATTTTACTGGGAGAAAACGTCTTACTGACTTACTTCTCTATTTAGAAAATATTTAAAGGAAAATACGATTCGAATGCCATGGTTTGATGCTTCTGTTGCACATATTTTTTTTCAAAAGTCAACGAGATGACTTTAAGAAGTGCAGATCAATTAGTATCTTATCTCCAACATTACTATAAAAAGTCGAAACTATCAGACGAACATAAATACCCGACTGTAATTAGCAACCCAAGTAGGTAAGTTTCAGATGCATCTCACCTGCGCACAATACCGTTCAATACTAAAGAATAAATGATCAAAATCTACATTTTCTTGAAAATAATTTTTCCATTTCAATTTCGAAGGAAATTGAGCAGAATATTTGCCTCTGAACAAATTTGGTTTCATAGAAAAACGCCTACATTTTTTTAGAAGGAAAGTAATGTGTATATCAAGAAACGATGTGTCCAAAACCAGAGAACGATAAATTATAACTCAATTTGCATGTGAAATTCATAAACTATGTATGGCAGCACTGTCCTTTGAGTATTGTAAACTGCTACTAATTGCATTATTCATTTATCAGGATAGCAAGACGAGCTAAGCTAGACAGAGCTTCAGAAAGGCAGGTAGTCTAAGGTAAGAATGACGGAATAGCACTGTCTGCCATTTTGAGGCATTGTAATCTGTCAAAATTGTGATATCACGCATACTAAATCTCATTAAGGATCCTGAGTCCTGCGAGCCGACGGAAAAAACTGATTCCGCTTGAAAATCTCTCGCAAGAAAGGACGCACAAGGACGTCGATGAAGGACTGATTTGAGACAGTAGCCGGTAGTTCACGGCAAGTTGCTGAGAACCTGAACCAGAATGTCTCTCTCCAGACTGCCTCACGTCACTAGAGAATGGTTGAACGCATAAATTAGGATCTCCTGCTAAGAAACTACTAATAAATATGATTTAGGCGGTTAGGTTGGTCTAAGCTACTGAGCATGTCCTATGGAGTGCTGAAAAGAGAGGGGAAATTTTCCGCAGAGAAAGCAAATTTAATTTGTGCGGATTAAATAGGAAGCAACATGTAAAGCGTGGTACAGGTGAAAACAGATTAAATATTTAAGTGTTATGGTTAGGGTTTAGGGCATGTTTTCAAGAACTAGAGTCTATATGCTTGTCTGTGCGAGAGAGGATTGGCGGAAGAGGCAATGCTCGATCCGGGAGAGTAGCAGCTGCTGACAAAAAAAAGAGACCCCACAAGAAAATGGGGAAAACTTGCAGTCGAAGAAGATTTAAACCACCGTATAAGTTACTCTTGATGGAAGCATAAAACAAAAAATAAGTAGAAGAAAGATTCATGCAAGAGAGCGGTAGGTAGAAAGCTCCGCTCCATTTTCAGAAGAGATTTTCTTCTCCGTGTGGTGAGAGCGAAAAGAATTTAATCAAAACATCTTTGCAATTTTAAAATATGGAAGTGAAATTTGGACAGTGAACATAAAAAGGTCAAAAAAGTGAGAAAAACTTAATCGAACATAAAATGATAGGTCAGGAATTACCCGTAGGAACCATAAAAGAAATAGTTTACTAGAGCAATAAGAAAAAAAAATGTCAAATATCGTAAAAAAGAAAAATGACCCTAGGTGGAGATGGACGGGACACTGCTAGAAGAAACGACCCGAGATGAACGAAAAAAATCCTAAAATGGCTGCTTTTATAACTAAGGATAAGAGGACATCGCAGGAGGTAGAAATCTGAAATCCATTCAATGCCAGGACTACCGTGGCAGAATCGAGCGCTTGACCTTGATCAGTGTGGTCAATGAACATCAACTCTACTATACTAAGCGATTTCCTAGAACATGATTATTCCTATCTCTTTTTACGATACGCGACCGAGAATATGGGTTTCATGTCCCAGGCATATATAATCGGATTCGGGAAAAATGAGATCTGATCGTATTGTTGGCTTAATGGAGGTGTACGCAAAGTCCCGTCTTGTCGCTGGCTACCATTTGACACGAAAATTCCTCTCCCCAAGACAAGGATAGGTAACTATTTTACCTAAATGTAATCATTTGAGAATTTTAGCCAGGTTCTTCATTAAGGATAGAAACGTATTTCCAAATTAATGTTATTAATATTTTAAACCAAGTCTGATTTCTGTTTGACGCCCCCCCCCCGAAAAAAAACAGAGGAACGACCATGTCCAGCTCTCCGTTGGCTGAAGTACCTACATTCTTTGAAAGCAGACTCGATTTGGACTCATCAGGTAAGGATAATGCTGCGCAGAGACCAATGGTTCGTTGCTGATCTCCAGCCCAATTACACCTCTTAAGAATGATTGAAGCTCAATGGCTCTAACGAGTTTTTGTATTGTCACCATACAACCACGAAACTCATTAGTTCTCTTTAACAAGTCACACACACGACTTTACTCATCCTTGGTTCAACATTTGTTTTTATTTTTAGCATAAAAGAGAAGAAAACAACAAACGTTGGTATTTTCGCAACTATTGGAGAAAGGAAGAGAATGGGAAAAGTGGTATAACAAATTAATCAATATAAAAAATCGGGATAAAGATACGAGGGGAGGTCAATAATTTTTGCAATTCGGATATAAGGAAACGAGATAGGAGGAAAAGTGTTTTAGTATTTTTTCAATATAAGTGACCTCGACTTCAATGCACTTGCGCCACTTGTCCCTGAGGCTTCAAATTCCTGACAACCAGAAATCTCCCGACTGTTGTTCAATCCACTCCTGGACGGCGAGCTGGACATCTTCATCGTCCCTAAACTGGCGTCCACGCAGTGCAGCCTAGAGCTGGCGGAATAAAAAGTAGTCGCTAGGGCCAGATCTGGACTGTAGGGGAGATGGTTGAGTTCCTCGAATCCGCACTCGCGCATGGCAGCTTATGCAACTCTGGCCTTGTGGACTTTGACGACGTTGAAGTCGATCATGGAGCGTGAGGTTTCTAGGGACACAAAGGGCAGAGCCCTTGGTCATGGCCAAATTGTCGTGGATGATGTTGATAACACTTCCATGTGATATTCCAAGTTCTCGCTCGATTTCTTCTACCTTCACCCGTCGAAATTTCGAGGATCATCCTCTCCACACGGGTCACATTGTCCTCGTTGGTCACGTCTAACGGGCGTCCTGGACGGGGGTCATCTTCAAGGGACTCACGACCATGGCGGAACTCCCTATTCCAGCGATCAATGGTTGCATAGGAAGGGGCGGTGTCGGTGTACACTGCAACCATGCGTTTATGGATCTCTTTTGCATTCTTGCCTTCTTTGGTCAAAAATTTGATCACTGCGCGGTGCTCAACCTTCTCTATTGTTGCAAAATTTGTGACTGACGATCTGCGATCAGCTACTGCTTCTTAAATAGACGAGGCAGGAGCGTTCGGCTACAGGTCCTGACTTGTCATACCTTGTCCTAACACCCCCACAAACAGCCATCCCCCTTCCTCTGTTTTGCCCTACCGATTCGCAAAACTTATTGACCGCCCCTCGTATGTTAAAGCTGCTAAAACTGTCATGTAAAACCTCGCCAATTCTATGTAAATACAGGGGTAATGCTCCGACAATAAGTTGATACAGTGATAGGTCTGAGACATAGATAAGATACAAAGTTCTCTTGATTTCAAGGATATTAACAACGAGTTAATCGCCGTTATCAGTCTCAAGACACCCGATCATTCCTGTATTTGGCGTTGCAGCCGCGTGGTGACAGATCGCTCGTCCTGCGTGGCCGAATTTGTGATTTCATGTTTTGATTTATTTCCACAAATTATTATGAAGATTGAAGCCAATTTTAAGTGAGGAGTGAGGCCCAGTTATAGTGAGGACTTGTTGTTCGTGTATAACTCCACCGGATCAAATGGTATCTGTGCTTCTTCTGACCGCTTGGGAGATTCTACACCTTGTGCTGTTGGCCCCAGTCAACATTACCACAATTAAGTGGGGCTGCGCTTTCTGCGAGAGTGTCCCGAGAGACAAGGTTAGAGTAGAAAGAGGCTGTTGCATGCTATGGAAATTTGATAGACGCCGATGTGCTAGCGGTTCATGTAACAGCTAGGAAGTGCAAGTTCTATTGCAACTTAACTTCCCGTGGAATACATCCAAGTGGGTTGGTCGTGTCATCTACACTTGGCAATGACTGACAACCTAACTTTTTCCTCATGCTCTCCAGGGTAGCTAGAGTTTATAAAAACACATCCTAGCTAGCTGGGCTTTCTGGTGAGGAGTGATGACCATTTCTAAGGATAGTAATAGTAATTAAAAAGGTATTGCAGGGGTGCATAAGATGCAAAATTATATTATTTATAGGACTAGCGCTTACCAAAATGGAAAAAAAATAGTTCCGATTTTAACATAGTTAGGCCTCAGCTGGTGTGGTAATTTGTAAGATGGAGTCATAATTCAGACCGGATTGACTGCGGCTGCCAGACACTGTAGATAATTGTTGTTCCGATACCACGTTTATCAGTCGATCCCCATTGAACAATAAAAGGCATCTTAATAACTGAAGATCGGTGGTAAATTCAGTACCTATTCCTTTTCCTAGGATTACATCCTAAAGTGGTCATAAACCAGAATGGAAGAGTAAGTTTGATTTTGATCCGAGTGAGTGGTTACATAGTGCCCCTTCCAGGGAATCCAAACAAACCACCCACCCTTTACCTCTGGTTTTAACGCCTGAAGCTGTTTGGCTGTCATGTAAACCAATACGAGTTCGAACCCATTCATGGAACTCCTGAAAAATCAGATGGGAGACGGCTGAGGGGAACTTAAAGTTGCCTGTCATTGCACCGCGACTGTTCTCATTGCCGCGACGGCTTCGGGTGACTGTCGTTTTCGAGTAGCGCACTCGCGGGGCACACCGCAATTTGATGGAGCGCTTCCCCTTCACTTTACTTGTTCTGTTCTGGGCAGGTCACTAAACTGCATCCAGGGATGTGGTCGCAGTTCGGGATATCTGTGGTTGTGGAGGGTGTGGAGCCACTCCTTAGGCATTATCTCTCCCAGGTCCGCTCCGACCCGGACCGGTAGCATCTGTAAGGGTCCCTAACTAGTGTTACTAGGCAAATCGTGCTGGGCGGGATTTCTTAGCAAATGCAGAATCGTCAATATTCATCCAGGCGGATGAGCGAACTCCTGTCCGCCAACGGCTGTATGAGTAGAGGAACGACCTGTAGGGGTTGAGGTTGCTTGAGTGTAGAGGAATGCAACTCTAAAACCCTGTAAAACCCTCATGGACACCACCGGCCACTGTCTGTCCTCAGTGGGCGTATGAGTGTCCATGTCATATGGGCTCAAGGTATCCCAATCTTTTGACGAAGGCGGATGAGTAGTCACTTTACCAACGTTATCCCAAAGTGGACTCTATGAGCTTAGCCATAATCGTGTGCCCAATATTCCTGAGCTCAGCCACTTCCCTTTGTAGGGGGGCTAACTCCTACCTTCCCTTTCCTCTCTCTTTCAATTGTAATCCGAATATATACTGTGTAGGCAGGGCGATAGGATGAATGGTGGCGGCAAATCTTCCTTTTATTTGCCATCCCTACTGTCAGGTCCGGCTTGGAATTGGCTACTTAGGGGTATGCCATAATGATTGCCTTACCTGGGAGTAACGGCTCCCCCATTTGGACCTTTTTTCTTCCGCTTTTCATTGTCTTTTATGGGTTTTTTATTTTTTCATCTTGAAAATCTAGTCATTTTTGTTATTGTTTTTACATTTTATTTTTTTGTTGTCGTCATTTTTTACAGTATATTGACCATTATTCTCGTTTAATTTTGTTGAGGGCGAGAGATATCCACCCCAATCCTGGCCCTCGCAATGAGTATTGTAGAGTCCTCTATTCTAATATTAGAGGACTGAAATCTAATCATTATGAGCTTTCGGTGGTTTCCATCATGTACGATATAGTCTTTTGCTCTGAGACCTTAACTTCTGATTGTAGGGATGTGTCTGAGCTTCTTATTCCAAATTTTAACAAGCCTATACTTTTGTGACGCAATTCTATTCCTATGGTTCAGGGGATGTGTGTCTATATATGCCCCTCATTTAGTGTCTCACGAAGGGCCGGATTTGAGTGAGTCTATAATGAGATGATCTTCATTCGTATCTGTGGCCGTTTTAACAATTATTATAGATTTGCTTTATATAGGAACCCTGACTTAGATCATAGTATTTATGATTGCATTTTAACTGCTATGGCTGGAATCCAGGAATATGACTCTAAGGCCTTTTTTGTCTTTGTTGGTGATTTTAATGCTCATCACCAGCAAAGGCAGAATTTCATTTCTGCGACGAACCAGCATGGTTGGGCTGCCTTAGAATTCTGTAATCTTGCTGGATGTGAGCAGCTGGTTCGTGGTCCGAGCCATATTTCTGGAAATTGCCTCACTCTGGAGTAAATTTTAAGATTCAAGACAAATCTTTACCACCGGATGAATCCATTACTGGAGTGGTCTATTTGAAATCCTGTGCCAACTGGCCTGGCATTGATACTGATTTTAACAATATCTGTTAGGGCGATGTGTATAGATCCGAGTGTTCCGTAACTGTACTTAATGAAATTCTTCTTTCCAAAAGAGAGAGAAAGATTCTACGTAAAACTATTAGGAGTCGTCGTACCAACAAGGCCTGTTTCAATGACAAGTTCATTTGCCAGTGGTCTCGTTTGCGCTATCAAGACTCTTGTAACGATTACATGCAGCTTAGGTCACACGCATAGCGTACTTATAGTGAGACTCAAAGAGCCGATAATGGTCACCTCAGAGATATTTTAACTGATACCTCTCAGCCGCCCTCTTGGTGGTATGCTCTTAAACAATCCCTGTTAGGGTTGACTCTAGGCTTTCTCCCTTGTCGTGTGCTGACGGCTCTGGATGATATAACTCTAAGGAGAAAGCAGATCTACTTGCCTAAATTTTTAATAAAAAGGAAAGCAGTGAGGTAGTGGACTTACCTTCATTTTGCTTTCCTCCTATTAAGCTGCACTCCATGGCTTTTAAGTCATCAGAGCTTCTTTTCTATTTCAATGACCTTGATTCATTTTGCGGATGTGATCCTATGTTTTTTTGCCATTTTTTATAAAAGAATTGCTCCATCATTGGCCCTAAAATTGGCTGTTTTTTTAGATTACTTATTCGTTAGAGTTGTTTTCCTGAATGCTGTCGCTCTGCAAAGTTCACTCCGATCCTCAAAGGCTCTTCACCATCAATTCATCCGGAGGAATATAGACCCATTTCCATTACACCGGTTCTTCCTAAAAGATTTGAGCGTTTGCCGGCCAAACGCAGGATTCATTTTCTGAATAATAATAAATTGCTGCCGGTAAAACAGTTTGGTTTCCGCAAGGCTCTTCGTACTTCTGATGCTCTTCTTTTTATCACCAATGACCTTCAAAGTTCTCTCGATGTTGGTCATGAATCTCCTCGCGTTAATCATAGGGCCCTTTTATTTAAACTTAGATCCCTTGGTATTGGTGGTCATTTCCTTGGCATACTGGTCGGGATTTTGACTAACAGGAAGCCGCGTGTGCTGGTTGGTGGTAATTTAGCTCCTACAGCTTTGTTAAATCTAGTGTTTCCTGGTTAGTGTCCTGAGTCCCCTTCTCTTCATTATTTATACCTCAGACTTGTTTTCTGTGATTGAGTCGAATATGGTTGCTTATGTTGACGATACAACTTTGTATGTTGCAATTCCTTCCCCTTTAGACAGGTAAAGAGTCACTGAATTGCTTACTCTTGATATCAAGAGAATTTTATCCTGGTGTGATGTTTAGGTATGAAACTTAATCCAAATAAATCCCATAGCTTTGTTATTGGTCGATCGAGGAATTTACAACCGCATCACCCTGTCATCATAGTCAACTGCGTTGCGTTCCCTATTTGTTCTTCTCTGAAATTGCTTGGTGTTACATTTGATCTCAAGCTGACTTTTGAGTTGCACTTGCGCACTAGTGCGTCCTCAATTTCTCAAAAAGTTGGTTTGTTGCGTAAGTGACACCATATCTACTCTACATACAGAGTGGTTAATAATTGTTTTTATTTCTCCCTTCTGCTCATTTTGAATATTGTCATACTGTCTTCCTTCCTGCATTGAAAACCAATTTGAAGCTCCTTGACAGAGCTTTCAACCAGATTAGTTTTCTTCTACCCGATGTGAAGTTGAACCTTAGGCATCGTCTACTCGTTGGCGTCTTGACTTATTTCTTTAAAATTGTCTCCAATCCTGATCATCCACTTCACTGTCTGATACCAGCCCCCTCGCGGCCAGTTCGTGATACGCGCTGCTCCTTAAGGCAGAATGACCGTGCTTTTCGGTCGCTCGAGGGAATATGACGCAGTTCTCACGATCTTTCTTTCCTACAGACGTCGGTCTGTGGAACGCTCTGCCTAATGGTGTCGTTAATTCGGATAATTGTTGTTATTTAAAAGGTGAGTGAATGCTTTTATTCTTTCTTGATTTTTATGTTTTTCTACTTTTATCAATGTCGCGCCGCTCGTTGAGCCCTGTAGAGTTTTTAGGTTACTTTCATTGATTTGATAATAATAATAATAATAATAATAATAATAATAATACTGCGAGGAATGCGTTATCCGCCAGACTGTTCGGCCCATTATTGTTGAATGTCCCAGTCTGGGTGATCTTCTTCGCACACGTTACCTGTCCTTGTCCTGGCAGAGACTTGTGGAGTATTTGAATTCTTGGAGACAGCTGGATTCTTCCATTTTATTTGACTTGTTTTGGTGTTGGTCGCTGCCTCGCGTGCCTGTGGCTGGGGGCCTTCCCCCGAATTCGGAGTGTATTTCTTCCTTCTTTTTTTGCTTTTGTTTCTTGTTTTTCTTTGCCTTAAGTTGTTTGTTTTGGGTGGTTGGTTTGTTTTTTTGGTTGTTATTTTGCTCCTTTGGTTTTTAATTTAACCTAGCATTAGGCTAAAAGATGATGACGACGGCGCCTGCTCTTGTAGGCAGTCGCCAGATAGGTGCTGAAAATTTCCCGATACATTCATATTTCTTTAACCTCTTCCTCGTGACGCCGAGGAAAAGTGTCCCCTTTTTTCTAACACCGATCTGCACTTAATTATTAAGTAAATTAATTTTTCTCCTTTTTTACAGCCATGAACATGGTTTAGAGTCAATTATCTTTAATTTTTACTGGACTTTTTAAAGGAATTATAAAGAGGAAATTTCTTACTCTCGTATGAAAGAATAATTCGAGTGGCTGGGTTCATCTTGGCTCCCAAAATGGTGCTCGTGGAAAGAAAAAGGAAAACTCACCTTCTTCCCTGTTTCTTCCTTGC
Source organism: Ceratothoa steindachneri (assembly GCA_963969495.1). Lineage (NCBI taxonomy): Eukaryota > Metazoa > Arthropoda > Malacostraca > Isopoda > Cymothoidae > Ceratothoa > Ceratothoa steindachneri. The sequence goes on from OZ018329.1 coordinate 25,892,707, forward strand.
TGCAAATTTTCTAAGTTGTGTGGTCCAATGCAAAGGTTCCCGATGTGAACCAATAACAATTTCAATGTGCAAAGGGATCGGTTACAATTTTACATCGATGCCAAATCAATTCAACCATATAAATCAAGAGGAAGCCGGGCTTGAAGTCCACCAATTTTATCCCATGGTAAAAGTAAATTGTTCCTCTGATCTGAAAATCTTCTTGTGTTCTATGTACGCTCCCATCTGTATTGAGGACTTGAAAACACCCCTTCTGGCCTGTCAAAGTGTGTGTGAACGTGCCAGGAATGGCTGTGAACCCCTTATGACCACTTTCGGCTTTAGGTGGCCAGACCGACTTCAATGCTCAAGACTTGCAAAGGAAAGTACTGGGTGCGTCGATTATCAAGACGACAAACTAATTTTACCTGAAGAGTCAGAGGCAAGTGAACGAGCAATCCTGTTTGACGTTTTATTGAATACGTTAAAAATTGCGTTGGAATTTCTTCAAAATATTTTGTAGCGTGCCAAGAAGTGCAACCGAGCGGTTTAAAATCTTCGCTTGAAATAGTGTTATTTAAGACTCATTATGACGCAGTCGATACTCCACTCAACTACGCTACTTTCGTTCTTTATTCTTTCTTCGCCCCTTTTCATACACCCTTCTATCTACAATTGCAAGTTGATCTGGATAGGGGTCGACGACCACCCTAGAGTTCGCGATTTACTAGACTTCCTTTGATTAAATATGATTCAAACTCAATGAACCTTTGATTTATAATAACGTCACCGTCTGAAATTTTAAAATGATATTAATCGACGAGGTAGCCATCAAAGTTATCTGTGAGATTTATCAATGTTAACTTGAACAATTTTGAGAATTCCAAAGCTTGCAGGAGAGCCATGTTTATTTAACTATTTGAGGGAATGAAAGGAACAATCGAATACAGATGGTATACGAGGACGAGAGGGATTCGAATGATTGAAACCAATAGAATGAGACACCAATCCCCTATTATTGGAAAGCAGGTATAAAAGTTAGGAAACAAATGTCCTCCTCAGGCAGGACAGAAGTTTAAATGTGAAAACTTTACACTTGTGAGAGAGTTGATCAGAAAAGGGGAACTATCTGTTAATGGGAACAACCGGATATATAATAGTCTTTGTATATTTGATACCCTACAGTTTATTCACTTTAATGCTTTGTTTTAATAATCATTTGATTTAAGTGTATAGGAGACGATATAGTTTACTGTCTAAATCTTTGTCTTTACCCGTATGGTTCTGGCATTACCACAAGCACTACTGTCCATTTTGTTCAGTCAAATATTCGCTATTTCATTGACCCGTTGGTCGATAATTATTTCCCTTGTTAATCTCTAATAATTCAGTTCCCCTTCTCTAAAATATTTCATATGAGTTATATTTAAGCTTTTACTTTTTAAAAATTCTGCAATTGTTTTTATTACATAGTAGAAAAAATAAACAAAAATGACGTTTAAATTTTTTTTTCATTAATCCTTGAAATAGAGTTTTAATCCCTTGAGTCTCGTGATTCACCTGAATTTACATATTTGAGGTTGAATTTGCCTTTGAAAGGGGAAAATTGAGGGGGATAGAGGATTGAGGGGATTTTAGAAAATTAAGTGAGTCATAGCGCATTTATGGTGTTTTATTTACGGTTAATCCCCCCCTCCTCCAACAATCCCTACAGCTACTGAAAGCTCTTGTTTGTGCTATTTTTATCATCATCATCATCATTTTTATATTATCCTTGTTCTATCTAATGTATAGTAATCTGCAAGCGTCTTTAACCTGGCTCACCTTCTTCCCCATTAATTCTCCTTTAGTGAAACTGATTTTTTTTTTTTTTTACAACCTCAAAATTTTAATTTATCGAACTGGTTGTTGAGAAGAAACCCGTTTGGTTCCACCCATCACACCCGCCGAATGAGAAGAATAACTCACTATACATAATACATATAACGTGCGGATGACCCAACGCCACTAGAGCCTTTTCAGAAGTCATCCACCCATCCCATTAGTCCAATGCACACCCAACCACAAAACACAGATCTCCATCCTGAATTCCATTCTAGTTCAAGCAAGTCAAGCACCATCACCAAATAAAGGAGGGTTACATAGAGCCTCTATTGCCATTTAGGCATGTCTAATAGCCTTAGGGCTGACAAAGCAGCATGCTTCTAGACAAAGACTATTTTGAGGCACTAGAATAGGATGCATAAAAGCATCTAGTTAGAAAATAGGTACTTTCATTTATCTTTCCGGTATTTTAGGAGCGAGCTAGGTATTAGGCGAACGCGCCCCTTCATTTGGTATGAATCCTCCCATACGTATGAAAATACTCATAAGGGATCAAACAGCAATAAAGAATAAGGGGTCAATAATGATTCAAACAGCAGTAAAAGAATAGCGACTCAAACGAGAATACAAAAATAAGATGAGGAGGGAGGAAGAGCCCTGCCTTGGAGAGGACAACATTCGGTCAAGCAGGAGGACTTAACCAACTAAGGGATGAAGTAACGCAACCACTCCTATTTGAGGCACACACGCAACTGATCCCATTTAATGCACACATCCAACCGATCCAATTTGACTCACATATGCAAAGGCTCCTATTTGGCGCACACATGCAACTGATCCTATTTGACCCAGATATGCGACCGCTATTATTTGGCGTACCCTTTCAACTGATCCTATATGATGCACATATGCACCCGATCCTATTAGAAGCACACATAAAACTGATCATATTTGACCCACATATGCAACCGCTCTTAGTAGACACGCAGATGCAGCTGATCCTATTTTACCCACATATGCAACCGCTCCTATCTGGCGCACCTTCCAACCGATCCTATTTGACGCACATACGCAAATGATCCTATTAGACGCACGCATGCAACTGATCCTATTTGACCCACATATGCAACCACTCCTATTTGGCGCACCCTTGCAATCGTTTCTATTTGACCCACACAGGCAACCGTTCCTATTTGACGCACACATGCAACTAATCATATTTGACGCGCACATGCAATCGTCATATTTTATGCACATATGCAACTCTTCTTATTTCACTCACACATGTATCTTATCCGAATGACATAAATGACAGTTTTGCTGCTAATAGTACAGCGGATAATCTCTCATATATGAATAATTGTTCACATTATGAATAAAGCGTGAAATCTTTACCAGTGTTAGTACATACTATGAGGTTCGTTTCAAGATCGGGAGGTAAGTCAGATTTGACCTCTGAGGGCCGTGAGAGGTCAATTGCCTCAAAATATCACAATATTAATGATTTCAGACAACCTTTTATATTTATGGACCGATTATTACGAAACTCGTAGTGAACATGTAGAAAACGAAAATAAAACATTTTTCTTTTGGTGATTTTTTTAATAGATTGTCTATTTTTAAAAAGATTTAAACAAATTTTGAAAAGATACAGTGCTGAGTGGCACAAAAAATCTGGTTTGAAATTTAACAAAAAAGTGTTTGATCAGCAGAGCAGAGCAAAGTCGTCTTTAAGACAATTTAGTACCCGTACTCAAGCCGTGCGTACGCGATCAAAAGCTGCTCAAAGGCTTCCACAGTCAACCTATCATATCTTTTTCTTCGGCAATAAGCCAACTGACACTGCAGACTTGCACCATGCAGCTACGAAGGAAATTGACTAGAACGTTCAGAGATGTGCCATTGAATTGTGGGACACTGAACTGCTGGCCAAGCTGTCTGCAGGAGACATGGTTGCCGTCGAGGCAAAGTACCATCGCAACTATCTTCTTACATTATATAACAAAATCAGACCAGCCGTACTAAAGGACGATGAAGCGGATCGTCTGCATGCCATAGCCTTTGTTGAGCTAGTGTATTCATGGAGGACTTAAATGCAGATGAGGAGAATGCTCCTGAATTTGAACTCTCAGATTTGGCTAACCTCTACAAGACAAGACTAGATTATCTGGGTGCTACGGTACCCAATAGGGTACACACAATCAATCTAAAATACAGATTTCATTCTGTGCTTCCTGATCCGAGATCCCATTCTCAGGACTGCACTCCGGATGATGGTAACACCACTCAACTAGATGATGAGGTCTTGGTGGAGTTGTGCACACAGTGAGCAAAGGCCAGTGTGGACTTTGACTGCTGGCTCAAGACCCTGTCACTGAAGGTTCTCTTACTGGTGTACATCCGATCACTTCATGAATAAAACTTTGAGCTCTATGTGTAATCTCTGAGACAGATCATGCACTGGATGTTCGTCTTAGATCACACTAACTACTCCAGGAGGCTATCTGTACACATTCGTGATATGATGAACCTTATTTACAAACATCCAGATGTCCTGGTAGAATTCAAGTCGGGGAAGTTTGTGGCACACAAGCCCAGCAACAAGTTCTCTGCCATGGCAAATGACCAATGTGATGAACAGAACAACGCTCTGATCAAAGGATCTAGTAGAGCAATTGTACTGACGGGAAACGCTGTGGCACTCAGACGCTGGGTCGTGGCTGGGCCAGAAATAGCCGGGATCACTGCAGAGTTTGAAAAGGAGGCGATAAGAGGACATGGCAGTCAGTGCTCACGACACTGGACATCTTCAGCATGACAAAAAACCTGGCGTGCAAGCAACCTTATAAGGGATGTCAGAGCACTTATAGTAGTGTTTCAAGAGATGGGGAATCCATTCCTAGAGGACACTCAAGATCTACTGGTACTTGACACGAGAGACATCATGGAAACCGCAGTGGCAGAAACTGTGAAGAAGATTGAGTCCATTGGTGAGGAGCAGTACACAAAGTTTGTTGGAGAAAGATTGGAACTATGCACGAAGCCAGTTACACACAAACTGCCCAAGAACAACTTGCCACTTTTCAGTCCGTCACAGATCAAGCCGCAGTCAAAGCAGCAAATGCAACTCACCGCAGTGAAGAGTGATTGTAGTCTCTTCTTGAGGCTATACATTACATGTCAATCGAGTGAGGGTGCTCTCTACCAGTTTTTCTGCCACGAAAATCAGGCAGCACCACTTGCATTATAAATTGGAGGAAAAACGCGCCTTGTAGTCAAAGTAGATCTATTACACTGCCTGAAATCAGACCAACCCAAAACCACAAACGCACCTGCGGTTGATGCCACAATCCTTGACGGAGCAGCTATTGTCAAAATGCTCAATCCTGTAGCGGCAAAGACCTTTCAAGGTTATCTGGAAAAGGTCCACAGACGGGACCTCATCTGTGATGTATATCTACCTGACAGCCTAAAAGGCAAAAGGCACAACCGAACAACGAGTGGCTCCCTCTACAATCATACCTAAGAACTGGAAGGACTTTCTTCGTGGTGATGAAAACGAGACTGAGCTTTTTGGTTTCCTCTCACGAAAGGCCATTTGTCTTCCAATAGCTGATGGTAAGGAGATGTATGCAACCTGTGGAACAGAGGTCCTCTACTCCACTGCCAATTCCAGCTTGATTAGCCTCTCCCCATTCTCACACGAGGAGGCGGACACACGCATGCTTCTACATGTGGCCGATGCTATGCAGATGGGCATACGCACTGTGGATACTGATGTTGTGGTATTGGCTGTGGCTTCAATCAACAACATCAATCTTGAACTGTGGATAGCCCTTGGTACTGGAGACTGTTAGGTGTAATCAGGCACTTTTAAATTTATGAGTCTATTTAGATAATGCGTGTATGTTACATTTACAGGTATTTATTATACATGTGTCTGAGTTCACTCACCTTACAGTACTTGTAAGCTTACAGACTTCGTTTAGTGCAAATTGAAAATTAAAGTTGGACAGATTATCTTACAACACGATTGAATGCAAGTTATTCTGGACAGCACAATAACCTAAATGTATATTTCAATAAATTTATTTTCTAACTCACTTACCTCATTTCAAGCCTGTGATTTTGTATAAAGGCTCTCCAGAAGATAAAGGTACCAACATATGTCAACATAACTTTTAGTTTTATTTTTATTGAAAAAAAAATCCATACTTCTTTTGTAAATGCTTTCACGATTCCAAATCTGTCTTACTTTTTTCTGGCTAAAAATTGAAAGAGGGGTAGCAAATTTTTAAAAAATTAAAAATTTGGGTAAAATCTTTAAAAACTGACAATCTATCAAAGAAATCAAAGAATTTCTAGAAGCAAAATGTGTTTTATTTTCGTTTTTACATGTTCTCTGCGAGTTTTGTGTTAATTGCTCCGTAAATAACAAAGGTCTGTCTGAAATCATCAATATTCTAATTTTTTGAGGTCAATCACCTCTAAAGCCCCTCATAGGTCATGCTTTAGTCATATTTTGCACAATTACTATGATTATCTGTTGCCCTATAGGGGAATCTGACACATTCACGTGTTGGTTATGCTGTAATAATATATTTGTATTATAAAATAAGAATCAAAATAATAAGAATATAAAATAAGAATAAATAATAAAAATAAATGACTAAAAATTAACAATATACCACCATCATCCTGATCATCGCCAAGACATTTGCGAAAGGTTCGTACAAAAGAAAGTGAATTTAGGGGCAGAGAAATCGCATGAGTTAAATATATTCCGATTACCCTAACGAAGCGAATAAGCGATTGCCCCTAAAATGAAGCCAACATCAAAATCAGAATGTCCATCAGTGAGAAGCGCAAGGGCGCCCGGTTTAGTCCTCGTTAGCGAGAAAGGAACAGAACGAAAGGTGGTGATGTCTTTTACCACCAGTAATTTGACTGGATTGAAGGAGTGGCTCTCATTGACCGTTAGAGTAGCAGTGGAGTGAAACACTCTGTTGCTGATTCTCAGGGAAGGAAGAGTGATACGTCATGTGCAAGGCGAAGAGAGAAGTGAAAGTGAGGTGAGTTGTGGATAATTGCTACAACAAGGCAGGGTGAAGAAATCTAGAGGTGGTTGATAAATTCTTTTCAATCTCAACATTATGTTTTAAATAGAAAATTAATTAACACATTTTTCCATTTCGTTTTACTGCTCGAGAAAATTGGAGGAGTGATTGAAAAGATAAGGAAGCAGATTGCCAAAATTTTATCTATCGTTACATTAATCGAGTTGATCGGAGGATTGAGTGAAAAGCTAACGCAAAAGCAGATTGCTACAATTTTACCTTCTTTCATTTTACTTATTGAGATGATTGGAGAATTAAGGGAAAAGATAACGAAGAAACAGATTGCCACAATTTTACCTATGAGTTTGTTACTAGATATCATGAAAGGATTGATGGCTAAAACTAAATAAGAGTCAGATTGCCACAATCTTACTTCTTTTTACTATTTGTGAATATTGTAGGATTGAGTTGAAAGCTAAAAATGGAGGAAATTGCGACAAATTTCCATTTCGTATTACTACACGAGATCATCGGAGGATTGAGTAGAAAGCTACATAAAAAGAAGATTGCCACAATTTAACTTTCGTTTTACTACTCAAGATTATTGGAGGAATCAGTAGAAAGCAAAGGAAGAAGAAGATTGCTACAATTTTACATTTCGCTTTACTCTCGTGATAATTAGAGGATTTAGTGGAAAGCGAAAGTAGCAGATTGCCAAAATTTTACCTTACCTGTCGTTTTACTATTCGGAACAATCGGATGATTTAGTGGAAAGATAAAAAAGAAGAAGTAGAGTGCCATAATTTTATCTTTCGTCTTTCTACTTGAGTTGTTTGTAGGGGTGAGTTGTTAGCTGAAGAAGAAGCAGATTGCCACAATTTTAACTTGCACTTTACCACTTGAGATGATTGGAGGATTAAGTGGAAAGCTCTAGAAGAAGCAGGTTTCCATAATTTTACCTTTCTTTTTACCACTCGAGATGATTGTATGATTGAGTGGGAAAACTAAAGAAGAAGCAGTTTGCCTCAATTTTATTTCTTTTTTTACTGTAAATAAAATTATCTTAGACTAATTAGACACTTTATTGTACACACCAAGCGAACATATTACTACTATTAAATTAATATATTTCAATTACTTACATCCGAAGGATCTTCGCTATATTTACACCTTTAATATTTGCCTGCACCGGCAAACAATTATGGAGTCAATGGAATATGACAAGGGAATAATTCCAATGCAAACGAACAATAAAATCTAGGGAGGATTTCTTTTCCTCGACATAATCTTCATAGCTAAACAAATGCGATTGGCCAATTGTAACAAATGGAAAGAATAGAACTACAAACTGCAATCAAGGTGGTAAAATGAACCACTAATTTATAGTAACGCTTATTTATAAATGACTTGAATTAATATCATATTCTATTTATCGGAAGATATATTTTCCGACACACTGGGAAGCGGAGACAACATTAACGTTTAAAGGAGAAAGATCCTTAGTACATAAAGGGGTGTAACATAACCAAAAGTTACGCATCAAATGGTCAATCGGTCCTTAAATTAGTTCAATATTTCTCCTCTTACTTTTCGATCTAAAGAAGCGGCGAGACGTCTTAGTCGAAGAGGTTCATAAAGCTGACCCACAGGTGGGTTTGAGGGAAAGACCAGGCTTGTTGAAAGCTGACCTGCAAGTGGGTCCGAGTATGAGACATGTGCGGCAGGAAGCGAATCCCGCTGTCGGCGACGTCCGCAATGAAAATCCCAGGTTAAAGTGTAAATTGGTAGAATCACCGATTTACAACGTTACAGATGAAGTTCGAGACCATAATATGGCCACTGTCAATACTCTACCCACTAGAGATCAACGCTAAGCCATCAGACAAATCTGCGGGTCAACTCCCGCCATGTATGGACTCGCCTTCGGAACCAACTGCCGGTCAACTCCCGCTAGGCATGGTCTTGCCTTCGGACCCACCTGCAGATCAACTCCTGCCAGGTATGGTCTTGCCTTCGGACACACCTGCTCATCAACTCCCGCCATGCATGGTCTCGCCTTCGGACATACTTGCGGGTCGAGTTCCTCCAATGAGGAAAATGTAATTACGTATCACGAATCTACAGTTGGTACCATTCCCTCGGGGATTTACCCTTAAAAACTTCTTCAATCAAGTTTATGTCCAATGGAGTAGTCGTAATTAAAGCAACCGTGGATGAATTATCTGATTTTGGAGACATAAATGCTATATCGCCTAAAGATGATGTAAACGCTATATGGGAAATGGATTAATTGGGTTTGATCCCTTAGTACATGGCATCTGAGAATCAAACAGTGTATGCTGATTTTAAATCAACGGTTGAATTCCGTAACGGAAGGTTTGCGGTGGGGCTACCATAGGAAAAAAATCCGTACCTCCGCTACAATTATGCAATTGCTAAAACTAGACTGTGTAATATGACAAATCGACTAAGGCAAAGAGATCCCTCCCAATTAAACACTTAGGATGAATTCTTTAAAGAGTAATTAAAAAAAAAGGTACATAGAATAGGTAATGCCAAGGAACCCCCACTATAGAGGGATCTAAGTTACATTATTTGGCCTACCATGGAGTTATTAAGGATTCTGCTACCGCTCTCTTTAGGGAGTTTTTGATTGCTCAGCAGGTAAAACGAGTTTGAACGAATGCTTGTATCTTGTTAATAATCTATTGCACATTTATTAAGGTTTAGGCAACATTAATTTGCCTCCATGGCCGATATAGAGAAAGCCTAATTACGGATACGCTTAAAGGACGAAGATAATGACTCTGATCGTTTTTTATGGTGGAAATGTCCTATGGATCCAGATAGTCCTCTCGTTACTTATCGGTATAAGTAACAAGATGGTAACTTGGAATTATGGGCGGAACCAGTACGCATTCCTGATAACACCTCTGTGTTAAATTCTACCTTCCAGATACTTCCAATTTATATTAACAGTTATAGCTCCATGTCAAAGGTGATCAAGGTCACCATCCTTGTTTTCAAGTTCCTTTTCCTTCTGTAGGATCAGATTGTTCCTAACTCTTCCCCTACATGGTTCCACTGTCACAACATTGCAACAAATGAATGCGAAGCCACGATGGATTACTGGATAAGGAAAGTCTAAAAGGCAAAATACGAAGAAGAGAGAAAAGAACTTTCCTCCGAGGCTAATGGTCCTACTAGCCAAATTTTCCAGCTACGTTTATTCCTCGAAGTAGGTATTATTCGGTGTGACAGGAGAATTGATTTCGGTAATCCACCCTACCAGACTAGGTTCCAGTTTGGTTGGCAGGATACCATCGCTACGTGGAATTATTACTGATGCATCTCCACCATTCCTACGGATACCCAACGATTCGTCTATCACTGACAATTCTTCGTAATAAGTATTGGGTTACACATCCCTGACAGATAATGAAAAGGATAACAAGAAAATGTTACACCTGCCATCGGTTGCGAGTAAAAAGTTACGGGCGGACGCCAGATGCCCTCCCACCCCCTTTACTTGTAAATAGAGTAGAAATGGCGCCACCGTTTTCCACTATTGGTATCGATTACACTGCTGCTATACAGATAAAGGAAAAAAGGATGATGGAAAAGGTCTGTATCCTGTTGTTCACTTGTGCCGCTACTCGTGCCATCCATCTGCAGTTAGTAGCTGACGGGGTATAGAAACCTTTATTCGAGCCTTTCGCAGCTTCTCGGGTCGATACTCTATCCCTAAGAAAGTGTATAGCGATAATGCCACTACATTTCGTGGGGCGGCTATACACCTAAATACGGCGTATGATTGAGAAGAGTTTAAGGGCTTCCGGTGGATGTTTAAGCCTGCCAAAGAGCCGTGGCACACGGGTTTCGTGGAAAGGAAAGTCGGCTTGACAAGAAGGATCTTGGGTAATCAAATAATGGAATGGGATGAAATTTCTACCCTCTTAATAGAGATATAAAATTTCCTTAACCATAGGCCTCTCACATATGTTACAGACAATTCCGATGATCTGTAGTCTGGACCCATTAATCCCTTCTGATTTCCTCTATGGTTTTAGGAGGGTTCCTCTGCATCTCACTTTTCGGGATGATGATGATCCAGAAAATGAGATGCCGTTTACATTAACCAAACGTCAGAGGGTAATGGGGAGAGGCGCCAACGAGCTGGGGCTAGGTGGCAGTAAGAGTATCTAGTGGCTCTGGGGCAGACAATATGCACATCTAGACAGAGAGCGAATCCTACTGTCGTCGACGTGGTGCTTGTCCACAATGAAACTCCCAGGTTAAAATATAAATTGGGAAGAGTTACCGATTTGCATAAGGGAGACGACGGGAAGGTTCGTTCGACAACGTTACGGATTCAGACGGGGTCATAACAAGGCCACTGTCAAAACTCTACCCACTTGAGATCAAGGGTCAGCCATCGCAGGGTATGGTCTTGCCTTCAGGCCTACCTACGGATCAACTCCTGTCATTCATGGTTTCATGCTCTGACCCACTTGCGGGTCAGCTTTCAGCAAGCCTGGTCTCTCCCTCAAACCCACTTGTGGGTCAGCTTTGTGAACCTCTTCGACCAAGACGTCTCGCCGCTTCTTTAGATCGAAAAATAAGAGGAGAAATATTGAACTAATTTAAGGACCGATTGACCATTTGATGCGTACCTTTTGGTTATGTTACACCCCTTTATGTACTAAGGATCTTTCTCCTTTAAACGTTAACCCCTTCTGCACGAGTCGGCGGCGCCCACGTACGGTGTTGTATACCACATTTTATTTAAATTTAAATTTTGAATTATTACATTGTTCATGTTGTTTTGTTTAAATTTTGCCTATTCTTATGATGTTTGTTCATGTTGAGATTATCTTTCAAATAATTAATTAAAAAAAATAATTAAAAATGACATATTGCTTACTCACCTAAATGCAATGTTTCCACCCACCCGATAAATCATTTGCTTCACATTCTTCATCACTGATTGAAATATAAGTGTCACTATCACTACTATCATTTGATTCATTGTCACTTTGCATGGGTTTGAAGTCACTATCTTCATAATTATCATAATCGCTCAAAGACATCGTCAAAATATACAACAAAATTATAAGTTTATGCTATATATTACGCAAAAAATCACGAGTAATTTCCAACTGGCATATAACATACTTTCGCCTTTGGGGTATAAACAAACCCTGCCCACAAAGTGTTTTATTGGTCAGTTGAGAATGACGTCATTATAAGACAGACACTTCGAGTACTGCTCAGGAATGTTCATAGCGTACTCCGGCAAAATTACAGAACAGAAAAACAATCATTTATTTCATGACAATACCCCTTTCGTCATCTGAGACACGCACAACAGTAGGCGTGACGAAAGCTGTTTCGTCATCGTTGGGAAGGGGTTAATGCTGTCTCTGCTTCCCAGTGTGTCGAAAAAATATATCTTCCGACAAACAGAATATGATATAATATCACTTTCAAGACATTTATAAATACGCATTACTCTCTGTCGTAGAATAGGGTCAAGTTAACCCTTTCTGCGTTTCGAGTACGTATTAACAAATTGTAGGTTGGCCAACAGTCGACTATCTTGGAGGTTCCGGGATAACCTAAAAACGGGTACAAAAATAACTTTACTAATATGCAAAGTAATATTGTTTAACAAGGTTAAAAAGGAGTTTTAAACAAGCTATATACGCATTAGATGTACACGGGTCTCAGTGGCTAAAAGGGAGGAGATTTGGTGGGGACGGTCACCGTACAAACAAACGAACAATATTGACTGAGGGTTGATCGAATGACCTTGAGCGTATACGAAGCCGAGGAGGAAGGCTTACACTGAGGATGGGGGGTTGTAGAGAGAGCACTTGCATAGGAGAGTTGCGCGTTGCTGTTACCTCGAAGATTTGGTCCAAGGGAGTAATCCTTGTCTTGGCGCAAAGTTCAAATAATAGTCTTATGACACTGACTATTATGGGATGAAATTAAATCTTGCTTTCGAGTAAAACACGAACAAGACTGAGCGCGTTGCGTTTGAGGAGCGGGTGGAACGGGTCGAGGTAGACTCACGTGAATTAACGAGAAAACCAGGAGCTTGAGGGGTTCTACGAGAATTGTGCAGGGTCCAACGGGACGCGAATAGCGGGTACCGACGGATGGCGGGCAGAGGATACTGACGGGATAGAATGTGCGGCGGATACTGACGGGGCAGGGCGGGTGGCGGAGACTGACTTCCAACTCTGGCGCCGGAGGATTTATAGTAGGGTCGAATGTGGTTTCCCCCTCCGTCCAAAGAGGAGGGTTCGAGGGTCCGACGCATCAGCAGACGAGAATAGTCTCGCCCTTTTTGCGCAATCGCGGGAAGGATCCTAAGCTGGTGAGGCGAAACTTTGTCCGACTCCAGATCAAGATAAAGAAGAAACAAAGTGCCACACTTTTACTCGGGAGGATTATAGGATTTAGTGGAAAGCTCAAGAAGAAGTAAATTGCCAGATTTTTACATTTCTTTTTCCTACTTGAGTTGATTGAATGACAATGGAAGAAGCAAATTGCTACAATTTTACGTTTGGTTTTACTCTTCGAGATGATAGTAAAATTGAGTGGAAAGGTAAGGAACAAGGTCAACAGACCCAAGTCACGTGCTCTCAATTATTTCAATAATTTCGAAAAAATAAATTAATTACCAAACATATTATCGATTAAAAAACATATCATCTCACCTTACAACCTTCAAAACTTTCAAAAACTCATTTAAAATTACAATGATTACCATTCAACCGACATAGTAACTTATACCGAAAGCAGAGAGCCACAATTTTCCCTTTCATTTTACTACTGGAGATGAAGTGAGGATTTATGGAAAGCTACACAAGAAGCAGATTGCAACAATTTTGCTTTCCGTTTTATTACTCTTTATAATTAGAGGATGAGTGCATCGTAATTATAAATCAAATATTTGCATTCGCAAGCCAAAATGGATGAGTCCCATGGACACTTCTATACAGGAAAATAGAGGAGTGCTAACGGTTCTAATCCTAGTCCAGTTCCTTGGTGAATTGTAGCTGCTCTCATCCTAGTCTTATTTCATAGTGAGTATTTGCGTTTCTCATCCAAGCCATGTTCTAATGGTGAGTAGTCACACTTCTCATCTTACTCCTGTTGCATTGTGAGTGTTAGTGGTTCTCGTCCTATTCTTATTCCATGGTGAGTGGTAGCGGTCCTCATCCTAGTTTAGTTCCATGGTGTGTGGTTGCGGTTCCAATCCTATTCTTGATCCTCGCAGAGCGGTTGCGATCTCACCCGACTCCTGTTCCATGGTGAGTGGTAGCGATTCTGATCCAGGTCTTATTCCATTGTGAGTAGTTGCAGTTTTCATCCTACTCTTGTTCCATGATGAGTGGTGGCTGTTCCAATCCTAGTCCGGTTTCATGTTGATTGGTTGCGTTTCTCCCCTAGTCCTATTCCTCGGTGAGTGGTCGCGGTTCTCATCTTATAACAGTTCCATGGTGAATAGTAGTGGTTCTCATCCTATTCCTGTTCCATGGTGAGTAGTAGCGGTTCTCATCCTAGTCCTGTTCCATGGTGAGTAGTAGCGGTTCTCATCCTAGTCCTGTTCTATGGTGAGTGGTAGCTGTTTACATCCTAATTCGGTTTGATGGTGAGTGGCTGAGGTTCTCATCCTAGTCCTGTTCCATGGTGAGTGGGAGCTATTCTCCTCCTGTTCCGGTTCCTCGGTGAGTGGTTGCGGTTCTTACCCTAGTCCTGTTCCATTGTTAAGTGGTAATTAATTCCTTTGCATATTTTATATTATCTCAAAAAAATGAATCTACCATGCAATTATTTCCCCCTTTTCCGGGGAAACCGGCCTACCTACAATTCATTCTTTCAAACTTCGTTTCTATCCATTTTCCACAAAATGCATGTGGTGTGTATGATTACTACGAGCAAATAAACACTCAAAATATTTCCTATATACTCTATTAAGCACATGCCCTCCCATCATTTTTCCATGCCTAAAGAACTACCCATTGATAGGGTTTCTGTGCCTTAGCATCTAGTCCAGTCATTTCATCCCTTACCAGAAGGCCCTAAGCATCCCCCTACCCTCAAAAACACCCCACCCCACCTCATGCGTAATTATGTACACGATATCATCCACGTATTCCTTAGACACCTTTTTCTTTCCCAAATATCAATTTCATATCCATACAATACCCATGCTCATTTGCTCTCCATTTTCATCCATTAAATACCTATACCTGAACCCATAACCATACCTATACCCACACCTATAACCCTACCAATACCTATACATATACCGCACTCATACCATACCAATACCCACACCTATAACCCTACCCATACCTATAGATATACGAGTACCGCACTCATACCATACCTATACCCATACCCAAACCAAGAGTAAGTTAACGAGAAAGGTTGAGGAGCAGTGGCAAACGACATCGAATTCCTTTGCAGCGCATTAAAACTACCTTGCCATGCTGTTCGAGCGGCTGTCCTGATTCCAGCCATGGAGTAAGAAATTGGAAGAGCAAAACACCAGTCTGGTTGCTCATTCTGTGCACACAGCCTGGTGCCTTTATCAGTACACTTATTCCCTGTAACCCCTACATGTCGGGGAATCCTGAAGAAGACAATCTCGACTTCTTCACGACTCGCAGTAGCCTTGTCATCAGGGATACTGCGTTGATTCCAATACCTTAAGTGCACTTAGTATGTTCTGTGAAACACAATGAATCGTTTTTTGTAAAGAGCACATCGCGTATTCCTCTGAACCTAGAGGTATATTGCTACCAGCTGGCCTGTAAAGACAGATACAGTACCCGAGATAGCCTCGTCGGTTTCAAAGAGGTGTGTGATATCATGGAAGCGAAATCCGTCTTCAGATTTGGAGCCATCCCCCACAACCGGCATGGATTCAGTGTGACACGATATGGGTTCTAAAAAATATGAACGCACTACATTCTGTACTGCAGGGGCTTTGGGAGCGGAGACGTGATGGCAGAAATTCAAAGGTGGTATCCTCCAAGGGGGCGTCATGAGGATAACCATCAGCTCCACTGGTCTGATAGTCACATCAACCTTTCGAAAGAGTCTCCGAGCCCTACACGCGAAAAGCTTATGGCAAGAATCTCAAACATGCGGTCCACGCTATACTGTGCGTCTATATCAGAAATGAGCCAAACCGGAACAGCTCCGTTGAGTTTGTCATATTATTAAAATCCTACTTAAAATATATGAGAGTAAAAATAATAAAGATATTACTTTTAAAAATATATACATATATGCCCCCCCCCCCCCAATATATATGATGTTAAGCACGATTGCGATTCAGGCTGATATTAATACAGAAAAATACTGAGTCAAGAATTCCAACCTAAAGAGTTTCATTAGAGATTTTCAGACTTAAAATACATTGAAAAGGATTTCTTGACTTTTCTGATCTCATTCTCGGTTAATGAGGCACGGAAAAATTTGCATCAATGTTAAGAACGCACCAGAACATCTTCAGCTTGAATATATTGAGCTTCCCATTAATTCTGTTTTAAGGAAGGAATTTTCAGACCTTGATATTGACACATTTAATCGATATGTTGGAAAGGAATATCCGATGATTAAAAACCTAAACTCCAAGATCCTGTTCATATTCGAAACTTCATAGGTGAAGAATATTAACAAGACTCACCATCGCTCTCAGCCTAATAATGGGCGCTTCAATTCAATATTGTGGGTTTCTATGACGTAGTCATTAGTGTCAAACTTCGACAGAGGTTACCGGTGAAGCCGTGGATCGAAGAACGTGGGCAAGTAAAGAATGAAAAACGGAACATCATCGCCGCCTCTTTATTAGTTTGTAATTAAGTGTAAATGAAATATATCTTTCTAGAATAATTTCTAATCTTCAACCGGATATTAAAAACTGCATTCCCAACTTAAAATGTTGCCAAAGCAAATAAAACTAGTAAAGGCGAGATACAATCTGATTTTCAATAAAAACATGTATAGAGGGGAAGTTGCTACTATCATATACTGATATATATGTGTTGATCTATTTACACAAAAGTTGCACACACTCATGTACACGGTGTTCCTACATGACCGTCGATTCATTTTGTTTGACTTCCTTAGTCGCGTTATCTTCTTTTGGGTCATAACAAACTCCATTTCCACAAAGCTGACATTTAACTATTTCCTTCCATTTGTTTACTAACCACAGTCTGCTACAATGGTACCTATTTCCTGAAGTTTCTTACCGTTTTCTTACTACAAATTCCTTTTTCACCATCTAGTTATAAAATTCCTTTGATAGACAATCTCTGCTATCTCTTCTCTCTCTCCCTCTCTCTCTCCCCTCTCTCTCTCTCTCTCTCTCTCTCTCTCTCTCTCTCTCTCTCTCTCTCTCTTTCTCTCCCCCTCGCAAAACAATGACTTCAAACAAAGCTCCTCCCTAGAAACACCATTGGTCATGTTCATCTTCTCTACACATATAAAACAAGCACACATTATTCATAAGGAAACATTACTCGCATAATCAACACAGTAGATCAAATCACTTCGTCGTAGTGATCTATACACATCAGTAGATAGGATCCAAAATCTCCAGCCATTCATCATATAATCTCAAGTTAAAAATAAAGTTGTTTTTCATCAAGTTTGCAAAGTTCAAACACGAACTTATTTGGCGGACACCCTCAAGAACGAACTCTAATCATGTAGCAGAGAAAGAATATTGTTCCAATTTGGAACTGGTGATTCCCCCCACAATCATTCAACCCATTCTCTCACTACAACCTTCAACTACTTCTCTCGCTACAAGTGGTGACACTTGAAGTGTATCTCATCACCTTACTAAGCCATCACATAATTTTTTGGAGTCATCATCGAATTATTCTCTCAACGCAAGTACAACCATAGACCCCATACAACCTTTCATCAAGGAGCCCACATTCATCATATTGAGGAACCTACTCGACTCAACGGGATGCTTGACGTCCACGCCGTGTAACTCTCTCACTCTTAATCACATCTTTCTTCAGTAAGTGACAATTCAACTATTTCAACTTACAGCCGCAGATATGGTCGCAAAATCCTTCTCTAGCCGACTTGCTAGATAGTTAAATTATCTGTGCGCTTCACTTTGCATTAATTCATTATGATTTATTCATTCGCACTGACTTAGTGCTATGGCAACGCGCCGTCAATTTATTCATTCGCACTGACTTAGTGCTATAACAACACGTCATCAATTTATTCATTCGCACTCACATAGTGATATGGCAACGCGTCATCACTTCCTTATTCACACTCACATAGTGCTAACTATGGCAACGCGTCATCGATTCATTCATTAGAAAAATTGAACTTTCAAATTCACAGCCATGCAACAAGTATAGTTTTAAAATCATTCACTCAAGGTTTGCAAGTTTGCTCGACTATTTCGTTCTTCAAATAATTTTAGATCTAGGTTAACTAATTAATTTTTAAAATTCACTGTATTCATGTTTACTCTCATTGTATTATTTAGAGAAAATGGGCACTCAATCGACTTATCTTTGTTCCTTCTACGTTCACAGTAAATTGACGCACACGCATTCAGGTTACCTAGAGCTGGACAAAAATGGCCTTTTGACCACCGTATTTCAAAATGTATCGTTTAAGATTTCAAAAGGTATCATTTGTATATTTAATTTTTAGCGCTGGAGAAAAATGGCCTTTTGACCACCGTATTTCAAAATGTATCGTTTAAGATTTCAAAAGGTATCATTTGTACATTTAAATTTTATCATGTAAATAGCTTCTTAATTATTACACACTTTGTACAAATTTGCCTTATAAGTCTGTTTAAATATTTTTACGTTAATGATATTTCATGTTCGAATTAATATTTAGTTCACAAGAACTAAAAATGGCCTTTTGACCACCGTATTTCAAAATGTATCGTTTAAGATTTCAAAAGGTATCATTTGTACATTTAAATTTTATCATGTAAATAGCTTCTTAATTATTACACACTTTGTACAAATTTGCCTTATAAGTCTGTTTAAATATTTTTACGTTAATGATATTTCATGTTCGAATTAATATTTAGTTCACAAGAACTAATGTCATTTATACTTATATATTATTTTAACCAACGAATTAGTTCTCATGCAAATACCGACTTAACTATTATTACGTACTTTGTGCAAATTCGACCTAATTAATCTTTATAAATATTTTTAATCAGCATTTTACTTTAATGATATTTGATGTATTCAATTAACATTTAGTCCACAAGAACTAATGCCATTTTATATTCGAGCATTTTTTTTTAAACCAACGAATTGGTGTACATCTTACCTCATACTTTTATTTATTCTATTTACCATGCCAATGAATCTTTATTATTGTATTTTTAATCAATTGACTAATTCCGATTGAATTATATCATTATTTTGATTCGAATATTTTAATTGTTGCTATTTTAATCTTATTTCATAATTTTTATGTAACCACACAAATGTAACTACATTTGCTAATTCAGAGGGCTGGGCGATTTTGTGGACATCCATTTAGACAACAGTTGCACACACTCAGGTACTCGTTCCTTCCCAAACTCTTGTGTATCTTGGTCACGTTATCTTCCTTTGGGACCCAACAAACTCCATTTCCACAAAGCTGTCATTTAACCATTTCCTTCCATTTGTTTAATAACGACAATCTGCTACATTGATATTCCGCTTCCCAAACTTTGTTATCGTTTTCATACTATAAATTCCTTTTCTCACCACCTATTAATAAAATTCTTTTGATAGACAATTTCTGCTCCCTCTCTCTCTCTCTCTTGAACAAAAATTGATTTCAAACAAAGCTCTTCCCCAAAACCCCCATTGGTCACGCCCACATATCAAACAATCGGACATTAAGCACAGACACACATTACTCTCAACATTGTTATTATTCACATCAGCCACACAGTCGATCAAATCATCAACTACATCTTTCAGTATATATATATATATATATATATATATATATATATATATATATATATATATATATATATATATATATATATATATATATATATATATATATATATATATATATAACAGGCAATGGCTTGAGCTTGAGCTTCGCTACTAAGATTAAAAAGCAGCCATGGTAAAATTTTTATAAATTTTCTGAACTTCGCCAATTCTAATAATTTTAAAAAGAAACTCTAAACTAAATTTTCCCCCCTTTCAAAATAATATCACGTTGCTTAAATATAGTTCTAGAAGAAGATATATAAAAATAAATTTATGAACTTCACCATTTGTAATTCTTTGAGTTTTGAAAATTCACAAAATTTCGTTACCTATATTTATTTCTGAACTTCTCCATTTTGTTTTTTGATATTATAAAATAATTATTAGAAGTAACTTTGATAAAAAAGCATAAGTCATGACCAAACTAAGATGAAATTATTATTCAAATACTAAAAAAAATCCCCTTCTTAAATTATAGAGTTAATGATGATATATATATATATATATATATATATATACATATATATATATATATATATATATATATATATATATATATATATATATATATATATACATATATATATATATATATATATACATATATATATATATATATATATATATATATATATATATATATATATATATATATATATATATATATATATTAATTGGGGTATAAAGGATAAGACTATCAGTGACATTCTTATTTTATATAAGCATCTTTTCGGCTTACCTAATCCATCTTCAGGTTAAAGGGATAAGAAAAGCGTTACAAAACAAATCATAGGTAAAAAACTATTGAAAGTGTCTGAATCAAAGTCTAAAAGAATTTAAAATGAAACTTAAAAATACTGATTATACTTGTATATTGTGAACTTCATAGAAACTCTATAAAGTTACTTAAAGCTAATAATTTAATATAATTAAACATGGATAAAATTAAAGCAAAATCGATATATAAAAAAACATTCCTGTTGTCAGGAAGTCTAGAGAAAGACTGAGGTATTTAAAGAAAACGGACCACATTACTGGGTTTTGCAAAAGTTCTGTTACACTTGGCTTTTGCATCTTTCGAGAGGTTTAAGTGTGTGATAAAAAAAGAGTTCTGTATATAACTTCAAGTTATATATTTCCAGAACGTGTCATAAAACCTTTTTTTTTTCTATTATGTTCAAGTGTGTCGAAATGGAAATGAAAAGATTCGAGATCTTTGCTCTCCTGCGCGCGGGGTACAACAAGTCCGACATTGATAAGCGGCTCAACGTCAGCCGAATGACCGTGTGCAGATCTGCGGAGAGGCTCAAGAGCGGGGAGGACATCAAAGTTCGACCTCGTTCAGACAGACCTCAAGATTTCAACAGTGTGGTTCGCAGCAAGTCACAGATTCGCCGGGGCCGATTGCAGGAGAATCTTGGCCATGAAAGTCCTGCCCTGGATGAGAAACATTCTCAAAAAGGCGGACTACGTCTTTCAGCAGGACAGTAACCTGGCCCCAATGGCCAAGATTGGGCAAGAGTGATAGGATTCGAACATGAAATTCTGGTCGAGTAAGTTCTGGCCGCCGCAGTCGCTCGACCTAAATCTCCCTCGACTACTGACTGTGGGCGCATGTCAATATCAAAGCCTACAAGGTTCGCCACGGAATCCTCGTCACACTGAAGTCCTCTGTCAACTACGTATGGGCCTGCATGATGAAAGACATCGTCCGCAACGTTTGTGCGACCTTCAGGTCTCGCTTGGAGCGCGTGCTGGCCGCCGAGGGAAACTATGGCAGTTCCTTGATATTATGAAATGGGTAAATGGGGTGACCGGGCTAAGACGGACTCCTTATTTTTGATAAGAGAAACCGTCAGACTCTTTCTCTCCATCTTTGGAGGGGTCCCCGGTCATGGAGTCTACCTCGTTGAGAGAGGAGCACTTCATAACTGGTGTCAAGGCCTACTTCTTCGGGCCTACTCAATGTCGAGGCTAAAGGCTAAGGATAGATGGAATTAAGGACGAGGGTAACTTTGGGCGTAAGAAGGATTCGAGACTGGCGTGTGGTGTGTTTAAGTGGGGCCTATTACTACATGGCTTCTTCTGACTGACGGACGGACTGACTCTTATTCGTTTCTATCTGTCTGTCTTCTTACTTTCTTAAGCTCTTACTCTCTTCTCACTCCCTCGATTCTGTGAGTTTAGTAGTATATATTTGTGTCCGGAGACAGTGGGCGTGGCCTATTATTATCTACTGACGTTGCTTGGGTGGAGCCTTTTCCATGCTTTGGGTGGAGCCTCTCTCACTCGTATCAAAGGAGATAGAGATTTTGTTTCTGGTCAAAATAGCAAAGGCGCGAGTGAGTTTCGCTGTCCCTTGCTAGCAAACAATGACCGCTGCTGACTAAACAATGGCCGCTGCTATCGTTTTTTCAGTTATCCATCTTCATCACAAGCTTTGTTTGAACAGCTGACCACTTCTGAATGTTTGTGTGTATGTGTATATGTTTGCTGCCCTCTCGAATTCATTCTTCTCGCCTCGAACAAAATGCATATATTATTTAGATTCATGTTTTTTTTAACTCATGTCTATTTTTCCATTAAGTGTTTCTCTTTATTCTAGATGGGTTCATTATTACATGGCATATTATTTTAGTACGAGCAAAAAGTTCTCAGATAAATGGCATAAAATTTTTATTTGTAATAATACTGTAATCATTTTTCTACATAAGCTCCATTAACATCTATACACTTTCTTAATCTATGAATCCAACGGTAAAGACCATCTTTGTAGAATTCACGGGGTTGTCTCTGGCACCAAGTAATGACCTGCTTTTTTGCTTCATCTAATGATTGAAACCGGGTTCCTTTTAGGTGTCCCTTTAAATTTGGAAACAGAAAAAAGTCAGAGGGTGCTAAATCAGGGCTATAAGGGGGATGAGCAAGAGTTTCCCATCGAAATTCCCGTAGCTGAGATCTCACAGCTTTGGACGAATGTGCAGGGGCATTGTCATGGTGGAACAAGATTTGCTTGTGGAGCTTTCCTCGTCGTTTTTTGGCTATTGAAGTTTTCAGCTTCCTTAAAACTCCTTCGTAATAGCTGGATGTAACAGTTTTTTGTCCTTCTAAGAAGTCTATTAAAATAATTCCCTCCGAATCCCCAAAAACTGTAGCCATTATCTTCTTAACGGACCTCTCTGTCTTGAACTTGATAGGCCCTGCTGCCCCCCTTGGGTGCCACTCTTTTGATTGATTTTTACTTTCAGGATCAAACTGATACACCCAAGTTTCATCTCCCGTTACGAGGCGCTCAAAAAAACTATCCTCGTTTGCTTCAATCTTGGTCAAAATAGCCAAAGAAAGGTTGGCCCTATGATTCAGCTGGTCTTCTCGCAACGCTTTTGGGACCCAACGTGCTGAAAGCTTGCTCAGGCCAAGATTTTCAGTTAGAATTCCAAATGCTGAGCCATGAGAGATTTCACATGCATTGGCAACTTCATCAATAGTAATACGGCGATCTTTATCCACTAGATTCCTCACAAGCTCGACATTTTCTGGGTTAATGGAGGTGGAGGGTCTCCCTTCACGTGGATCATCTTCAACTTCTTCTCTGCCCCCCTTGAAGCGCTTAATCCAGTCGTAAAATACCGCTCTACATGGCGAAGAGTCACCATAAACCTGTTGTAGAGCGTCAATAATCTTAACAGGCTTCCAATCAAGTTTAGTCAGGAATTTAATGTTCGCTCTTATCTCAAAATTTGCCATTTTATGGGTTCAAAAAAGTAACCTTTTTGAAGCACATCTAATACAAAGAGTCTCGACAAATTGAATGACGAATTTTGTAGGAATTGTTCAGAAAACATGAAAGTCGTGTTTGACCCTGTATTTACTTGTACAAAATCGAACATTTCAATAATCTGGCATTTGTCTGAGAACTTTTTGACTCACCTACGTAATTAATGCGTCTGCCCAATTTCATGATTTCATAGGCCCACCGGGCACAAATTTGTGATGTTCCTTGCTGGGCCCACCTATCTTGCAATTTGGGTGCCACAGGCCTACTTAACTTTCGATTTGAGCACTACAAAACCACATTGATTAATATTACTACTTAATCACAAATTAATCTCAAAACAATAAAATCGAGTCTAACTTCATCAAAACTTTCATTGTGTCCTTTGTTGAGAGCGCCGTAATGAGTGTACCGGACTTTTTCAGTACCCGGTGTTGGTACTTTGGTTGTTGGAAATTGTTAACACGTTTGAAGTTGGTTGGTTGTGGTCATTAACGACAAAAGGTGGCATGTTAAGTAGGTATTTAATGTGGATATATATATGTGTTTTGATGAAAAGAGACTAAAGTGCTGAGGTGAGTGGAATTATGGTTTAGAACCTAAAATCTCAACACTTTCAAAAGGTGGCCTCTGATGCGCAAGACTTACTTCCTGGAAAAAGATTTTCCCCGTTCTGCAACTAACACCAAGGTGTGTATAAGCCCTCGAGTGTGAGGAGAGAATGGTACACGCTATGTATGATCCCTGGGAGTATCAAGAGCACTTGATCTCATACACGAGCACGTCTTGTTAACCCTCACTTCGCCTGTCCTTCGCCTTGGTGAGTTGGCTTCATAAGGTCTTGCTTTGTATATGGGTTATTTCAATGTTTTGTGAACGGATTCTTGCTATTATCTCCTATAGCTTGCTTATGTAGGAGAGTGAACCTCTTGCGTTGTGTATCGTCGTCGTTTGAAGGAAGCAGTCTACTAGCCGACTTTATTAGCCGGATGGGTTTGTTATTGGTCAAATACACTGATTTCAAGTGCCTTTCTTCCTTAACAGTAATTAGACGCTAATGCAATGCGTTCTGGCCTTATAAACAGTATTCTGACCACACATCTCTTCTGTGTAATTGAGTGAACGCTCGGTCTGTGTGCGTTTCCTTCCTATATACTCTCGCCTGGAGATCCCTCTTGGTGCCTATTATGACCAAAACATCCAATAAGGGTAGTTTAGCATTTCTCCTTCTCCATTTTAAATTATATCACAGAAAAGATGGCATTGAAGTGAAGATGAAAGTCTGATACCACTTTATTCCGAAGGATCACAAATGTTTCGTCAACTTACCTAAGCCAACTAGCAGGGGTAAGAAAGCCGTTGAAAGATGTTTATCTGCATGACGAGTTCGGCAATGACAAGAGGGGTCTCATTGGTGTGTCTTTCTTCGGGTGTAAAATCTTTTTTTACCATACAGGAAGACGGTAGAGTCAAGGCCGAATTCGAGGAGACCTCTGATATATGTATACCCGTGTTATATACCCATAGTAAGTGTGGACATCTGCATTAAATGAGTTTGATACCTCTAGCATAAGGCAGGATTATCGTTGGAAGAGGCATCGTCAAGATTGGTCGCAGAAGAAATGAAAACCGTTAGTGCCTTGGGAAGAAGGTGAGCCCGCGCGTAAAAGCGCATATGTAGAGCGATTGGCATCTCTCCTGCATCGACATTGAGGCAAACTATAGCGGATTGTGGAGCTTAGCTTTGAGCGAATAAAGAAATATTAGAAGAACAGAAGTGTAGCCCTGTCAGGCCTCTAGGTGCTTAATTCCACAGAGAGAAGGAGGATCATAGCGCGGGCGCAAGAGATCCTAAACCTGCAAATATGAGCCTTCCAGGTGAGGGGTCGGTCAAAAACAAGACTAAGGAAACGGTGTGAATCGCATCACCTTTTTCGTGGCCAGAGAAAACCGAAACCTGTGCGCTTCGGCATGGCGAGAGATTTGATTCAATACCTGTTGGAGTCGATGCTCTAGAGTACTTAATCTGGGCTGCACCAAACGTCTACGTAGAGTGTAATGAGAACATCTTCCGGCAGTATCAAGGTGATACCGTTGATGCACATGGCAAAGATCTCACAAGTACAGCTTCCGAAAAGTTCCTAAAAAACAATTTTTTGAATTCTAAAACTTTTGGATGCAATAACGTCAGACTATTTAAAAAAAATAGAAAACCTAAAAATCAATCTGAATGAGTAATAAAAAATTGATTAGGTTAGGCTAGATTTTTTCTTTTTTAAGATCGTTCCTAAAAATATTACATTTCGGAGTTTTAAAATTAGGAATGTTATTGAAGAAAAGTATTTGGAAGAAATGTCCCTAAATCTCGCAGAAGTGAGATCGATCCAGCCACTCCCGGGGAGTACTCTCCTTCTGGGGCGGGGCCACCTCAATCCCCAAATCAAGGTTTCCTGTCACCTTAAGGACGGGAGGTCAATTTGGATATGATCCATCGAGTCGTCGGGAATCTTGTCCGCGAACTTCTGTTTGGGCATTATTGTGCCTTGAGCATAGGGTATATGTACATGTCTGGTGATCTTGCGTAAAAGCTCCCATACAGGTGCCATATTTGAGGTAGAGAAATCGGGACCAGGCCCAGAAGAGTCATCTGAGGACATCTGAGCGGGCACCAAGTCATATACGAGACTTGTGATTGCGTCGTCTTTTATTTTATAGACGACCCTGAGAAAGCATAAATGGGGCGGCCCCCGTGTTGTTATCAAAGGCGCTTTGGGGCACCTCTTCCCCTCAACTAGATTGTAAAGGTGATCTCCTTTATCCTCTGGTATAGGAGTTTTCCTCCTTAAGCAGTACAGCTTTAGTTAGACCCACAAGAAAGCTCACAGGGGAGTGGTTAGCCCATTAATTATGTATCTGTATGGAGTGGGTGATTCGGGCGTAAACCTCTCATCTTATAAAACGCGCCCCAACGCCCAGGTCTCCTCAAGCCCTGTCTATCGATGCTCCAAAGCCTCCCCTCTCACGGCATGAGGTAGCTGATCAGGTCATTAAATCGAGATAGGAGAACAAGGAAACGAAAGGATGGAGGTTTTGAAAAGGCGCAGATGGAGGACCCGAGGGATGCCACCAGTTTCTCAAGGCATTGACTGTGTTAGTGGTGGACACTGCGACCAGCATAGCCTTTTCTCCGAGTGTGTGGAGCAGGAGGGCAGAAGGTCAGCTAAATGCAGCTGTATTTTTGTTTTCCATGCTTCGCCTCAATGAAATCAGAATAGGTAAAAACTTTTGGAAATTCTAAATAGCTCCGGAGGAGGTCGCGAGAGAGACGACCAGTGACTCAGTGGCGGCAGGTACCACCAAATACTTCGTTTTCCTTAAGTTTTACGGGGCCAGGTTGGCACAAGGTCCGGTCAACTTTTTACTATAGTTGTTTTTGCTACAGCTGGCATCACTGTGTTCACTGGGTTGGCGAGGGCCTGCTGTCCCCCACCCAGATGCAAGATGAAAGCCTATACCCATGTTACCCTAGCAGGGAAGGTAGGGAGGAAGGCCGAATACCATAAATATACGATCAATTAAAGATAAATATACGTCATTCTACTTGATTCGATATTTTAGTAAATCAAATTTAATGTAATTAGTTGAAATACTAATTAATCAACTTCAGACAACTGAAATTATATGACCTAACCTTTTTAACCGATTTTAAGATGTTTTAGCCTCGTATTCCTCGAGCAATTGGCCAGTACGTCGTTGGGTGAGACTAAAGCGAATTCATAATGGCAACCACTTCATTCAACGGTCAAGGTGACATTTAAAATGGCAATATTTCTTCTCGAGTTTAAACAGCAATGGCAACGAAGCTGTATCACTCAGAGAATTGTATGGATAGATTTGTAAATTGGTAAGACTTAAGAGAAAACTAGTGTTTGGTATTTGGAGGGCACAAGAGCCTTAAAATGTAACCTAAAATTTCTTTGTGGTTAAAAATAAGTTTTTTTAACTATGAAAACACTTATCTGGATTGAAGAGGAGGGATAATTCATTAAGACAAGTGAAAAGGCTATTGAGCTTAGATAAAGCTTAGCTAAATTGATAAATGCCAGGAATAACACACAAGGAGCATCAAAAATATTGGAGAATAATAAAAACACGGAGTAAAGATATATTAAAAAGAATATAAGTTCTAAATTGGAAATAAGTAGGTACATTGCTAGAATGTAAAATTATAGGCAAAGAAACGAATAAAATGACCTATTAAGAGATGAAAGTTGAAAATTTGCTCAGTCGCATAAGTAACGCACGGATATGAGATAAGATGCTGATTCTAGACGAGTTAAGACATACCTAGAATCACACGCTAACGGAAGTTAAGCCACAGTGCATGCGACGAAATGCTGCATAGATCTTGGTTCAATTTGACTAGGCAAAATTTGATCTCCCATTTCAGATAGGCAACATAAGGGGCAAGTTAGCGATAAATACCATACCAAAACAAACATACATGTATATAGGTATATATATATATATAGATATATTTATATATATATATTTAAAGACCAGCGGCGACTCCAGGTCATCAGCGTCACTCGGGCTCATCACAGATTTGGCATAAGAGATATGTACGAGTATAAAAGAAGGTAAAAGACGTAATGCACACCAGACTTATATGTCCGCTGATAATTTAACAATAAGACAGAAATATAGTTTTAATATAAAAATTACTCATTTCATTTATACATGAACTCCAGTCGTCTTGGTTTGATGATGCACTCGTATAATATCCTGTCGTGAAGCTCATTCTTCTTGTCCAAGTCGTTCAAAATGCTTTTCCCAAATGGCTTATTTTTTTAAAAATCTAACACTGTCTTTCTCCATTTCTAAGTTAAGGGTAAAAATAGAGCAAAAAGCATGCCTGCAAAACACAACTGATCTTTAAACAGAGACGTACAGAATAACCGTAATCAAATAACGACAGCTGCATGCACATCAAACATTAGCCAGAGACCGATCTGACTGTCGCCTGTACTGTACTCTTGACAAGAGATGCCAGTAATTCTTTTACACCTAGCAGGCTCCCAGGCTCGTTCATATTAGCCCTATTTGCTGGATAATTTTTCGTTCCTTTAAGAATATAGTAGAACGGAAACCTTCTTCCTGATCTCTATAGAAATCTATTTTTTCAGGAAAACATTCAATTTTAATTACTTTTATTTTTTCCGATTACAGATAACAACTCGGGCTGTAACTTCTGAGCCCGAATTAAGCGCGTGTCAACGATGTCGAAAGAACGTCTGCTACGAATGATATAATTTGACACAGGGCACCTCTAAGACGACCGCCAGACGCTGAATGAAAATATATGAATTGCGACCAGGCTCAATAAAAGGAGCCCGAGTTATTGACTGCAATTACTTACTTGAAGTCAGTGTTGGCAGAAATTAAATCAGTTTGCAAATACATGTTCACTTTACTAAATTTATACTCGGGCTAAGCCCGAACAGCCCGAGTGCTGGAGTCGCCACTGGTTATATATATATATATATATATATATATATATATATATATATATATATATATATATATATATGAAAGATATTTTTCTCTTTCGAATTTCTTAATCCATTCGATGAATTAAAGAGCAAGTAAATGTACGTGTCTAGAGTCCATAACATGGGCGCGCATGCCACGCTCCAATATTTCTTCAAAAATAAGCCTAACTGCGACTTGGAACAGCACTTATATGTTCCCTCCTTTCAAATGAAAAAAAACATGACGCCTCACGCTATTCTCCTGTTAGTTAGTCCTGTTTCTCCATTAACTAAATAGGTGAATAATTGTGGGTAGGATTGTTCTCACCCTTGTGTTATCGCTTGGCGATTTCTTTCTTTATGTCCTCTAAAAAGTTGAATAGGAGTTGTACTGAAATAATAGTATCCAATTTGCTAGTCGTTTTTCTCCTATAGATAGAGGAATTAAAAACGGACCTCAGAGGAACAGCGCAGTCAGGTAAAGATTAGACTTTGATTAGATTTCCACGAAAAACTTTATGCTCGGATGATTAAATTGTGTTAACCAGGAAACTAAGGAATGGAAGAAAGAAAGTAAGGGGGGAGGAGGAAGGAAGACATGGAGGGAGGGAGAGAGGATGTAAGGGAGAGATGAGGAGAGGGAAGGAATGATCGGATAAATGAGATGGGAGGGGGATGGAGAAAGGATTGGGGGAAGGGAGGAAGGGAGGAAGGAATGGCTATAGGAAAGGAAGGAAGGTAAGAAAGGGAGTGAGAGACCGAGGGAGGAACGTAGGGAGGAAGGATGGAAGTCACTGAATAAAATAATTCTTTGGTTAGAAGACAAAACCAACCATCTACTTACCAAACCTAACTCTACCATATACAACTTCATATTGGGTTAAGGAATAAGTTCTTGCGGTTTTATCAAATTTATTCATTACCATTAACAATTTTAGAAAA
The DNA here is from genome assembly GCA_963969495.1 of Ceratothoa steindachneri. Classification (NCBI taxonomy): domain Eukaryota; kingdom Metazoa; phylum Arthropoda; class Malacostraca; order Isopoda; family Cymothoidae; genus Ceratothoa; species Ceratothoa steindachneri. The sequence goes on from OZ018329.1 coordinate 25,922,855, forward strand.
ACTTCATTTTTAATTGATAACAATATGAAATTTAATCAATAATGTATTCTCCGTTGTTATTTACGACTTCTTCCCAACGTTCAACTAGTTTTTCGATGCCTCTGCAATAAAAAGCTCTGGATTTTGACTCGAAGAATTCGTCTAACCAGGTTCTTACTTCCACATCAGTATTGAACGAAACGCCGCGCAAATTGTTGGAGAGCGCTTGGAACAGATGGAAATCTGATGGAGCCAAGTCTCGCGAATATGGAGGATGCGGCAGGATTCCTAATTAAGCGTTAGGATGGCGTCTTTTGTCATATTGGCAATGTGAGGACGAGCATTGTCGTGTTGCAGAAGGACTCCATAACGTTGATGAGGTCGCTTTTCACGAATAGCTTCGGTGAGTCGATACATTTGTTGAACGTAGATTTCTGCATTGACAATCTCGTTGTTCGCAAGGATGTCATAAAGAATGATGCCATTACAATCCCACCACACATACAGCATCGTCTTTCGTGGATGAAGTCCTTGCTTTAATCGCGGAAGTGTTTTTTTATTGGTGCTAAGCCATTGTTTTCGATGGTTCGTGTTGACATAAACACACCACTTTTCGTCGCCAGTGATGATGCGGTGAAGAAATCTGTCCTTATATCCACGAGTAGTCCTGTGACGAGCAAGCAAACCTGCGACAATCGTGGAGCGTTGAAGTTTGTTGCTTTCGCTCACAGCGTACGGAACCCATGCACCGAGTTTTTTAACTTTCCCCATCAAATGAAGGTGATTCACTACAGTTTTCTGATCACACACCAATTGTACAGCCATTTCTCTAGTCAATTGACAAGGATTTTCAGGAAGAAGGTCCTTCAATCAATCTTCATCCAACTTAATGGGGTGACCAGAACGTTCTTCGTCATTAAGATTGAAATGACCGTTTTTGAAACGTGAAAACCACCATTGAGCTGTCCTTTCTGATAAAGCATTTTCTCCGTACACAACACAAATATCGCGACGAGCTTTGGCTGCGTTTGCATTGTTCCCGTCTCGATTGAAAATGAATAACAACAAGTGTCGAAAATGTGCCTTTCTTTCAACTTGACATTCGATTTTGAGGATACAGAACAAAAATTAAATTAACACAACATTTAAATAAACCGCAATGACTTATTACCCAACTTTAAGACGTAGCCTAAGCAAAAGCCAAATAGTCTACGATGTTAAGAGACGTAGCCTAACCTTTGCAAATTTTGCTTTCAATATTTATTATTGTTTCTTAATATGTGCACAAATCACGTTCACAAAACTTAAATCAACACAACATTTAAAAACTCCCGCAAAAACTTATTCCTCAACCTAATATATGCAACTGACTCAAGCCAATGATTCAATTACGTGCTTCCGACAGTCCATAGAGCTAATAGACCTCTTTGCCCTATTTTAGCTATCTATTCCCTCCTATCGTAACAATTAGTAAGGTATCTAGTACAAATTCTCAAACAATTTACTAATTACCAAAGTAGTGTTTCAACATCTTTGTTTGGGCAAAGGAACTTCAACACTTCTATTCCACTTGAACACTACTTGCCACCAATATACCTCTGAATGAAGCAATAGAAATTATATTTCATAAAGCCTTTGCAAACTCGAAAAAATTCATGGATGCATGACTCACACTTATAAACAATTCATTCAGCTTACACTTAAAGAGACATTTCATGCACGTGCCAACTTTGGCCTGGTCCCCTGCGTAATAGACAAGGACAATTTATGTACAAAAAGAGAGGGCAGAATCAAATGAGGTTTTCCGCCCATTATCCCTCTCAGGATGTCTACAAAAAAGTCACTGTTGCTTAGGAAAAGCTGAATCTTTTTGAGGTGTTTCTTTTGTCTTTTCGGTGCCTCTGAGAAAGGAAAGAGAGTCCATTGTTACCTTGGATAACCGGTAAGGTACGCAATTGAATTGGGTAAAGGGGAATCCCTTTTACCCATTTTTTTAGGTGAGAGTGAAACTCCCTCTCTGTTTTCAACGGATATTAAGTGGAAGCCCCGTCGCCAGTTGAGGATGGTTGAATGAAAGTCACTCCACCCGCCAGAAAGGTGACGTCACCCACACCCGTGAATACAAAAGTAAGACGAAGCCGATCTTAGAGGCGCCGCTTCTCCTCTAGGCATCAGTGTATTCCCTCTTGTAACCATTATAGCTAAGTAAAAAGAAATAAATACATGAAATAATGATACTCTGACCTCTCAATGCCTTAGACCTCCCAATGCCTTGGGTAGTATAGGAAAAGAAAGTTCCCATAGAATCAAAAACATCCAGCATATTATCATTGACACATAATTCGCCTCGTCTGCGAGCTAGGTTGGACATTAGTAATAGTTGGTTGCCACTCGCAAGTGATGATGATGTCCTCTGGGCAGCCATCGAACCCGTGGGTCTCCAGGTAGCTGAGAAGGCTCAGTCGCGACTGGCACTGTTTTTTGCAAGTCTCGCAGATGGTGCAGGAGGGAAGTTGTTGCGCAGTGCTGGGTTGGCAGCTTTCGTATGCTTACGCTCTTGTCGCTGCTGTTCTTTGTCATGTCGGGTGGTTTCGAATCTCTCCACTGCCCGGTGGGCTGCACGTCACCAAACAGGGAGATCCCACGCGGAGGTCTCCGATGAATTGACGTTAATGTTGCCTTTCTTCATATAGGACTTCAATGTATCATCCCATCGTTTTTTTTATGTCATCCTTTCGTGCAGGTGCTAGTTTAAAATCCGGAGAACAAGACTAGCCGAGGGAGTCTTGACTCTGGCATCCAAGCGCAGTGCACCACCCATCTAAGTGATGTTTCATTAGGAGGGCCTCAATGCTGGTGGACGTTGCCTCTTCTTAACAACCTTAACAGCCGGAACGAATATGTTCTTATACCTTGCCAATAAATAATGAGGCCCGCGTAGTTAACTTATATGTGCACTGGAAGTGTTGATGAGAGGCGGCAGCATACTACATTCCCTAACTCAAAACTCCAGTATTCTTCGGAATTTCGGCCCCATCAAACAACCGGTTCCTGTATCGGAAAGCCTCTTTAACCGTTTTTTTAGGATACGTCTCTTCGTATTAATCTTCCACTTTTCCATCCTTGATACTGCAGCAAGCATTAATGAGTGTAAAAGTGTAAGGACAGAGGCTATGTACTCTTACTTCGGAATTTTTAAACAAACATAGATTACGCCTGGAAAAAACCTGCGCTAAATGCACAAACGTAGCCCTAAGACACCTCTTGCAGGCCCACCGTTGCTGCTTTACTCTCTGAAACATCTGAGAACAATGGAGTGTAGAAGGAGAGGAGTAGGAAAAGTGCTGAAGAAAAATAAAGAAGGAAAGTAGCTAGGGCGCGTCGATGGCCTACAGTTAGCGAGCGGCGAATCCACTACACCATCTTGAGTCCCCAAAAGACTCAGTGAAGCGAAGCTTTTAAACCACTTCCTTGCATCTCTTGGCACGCTACAGGAGCTCGCCGTCGGCGAGAGGGAATGGAAAAAGAGATTTCGTATTGACATCGAGTAAGGAGGAGAGGATCCAGTAAAGAGATAAAATGAATGTATGAATAATTAAGTCAGTTTTATTTAATTTCCCCAGAGAAAGAAAGGTGTTTACTTGCCTGGGTCAAAGATTGGCTATGCGACGTGACGTGAAATCTCTAGATCTTTATCTAGAGATAAAACCAAGAGGTTTCGATCCCTTTGATGGAAATCGGGAAATTTTATGATGTAAACAAAAAAATATTTCTCATCAAAATGTCCTAAGCTAAAAGCTGAGATGGAAAGAATACGAAAGGAAGAAAAGCTTTGCATAGAAAAATAAACATTAGGGACCTGGGTACCACCGAGATGGGTAGTTTCAGATAATTTAAGGAAAGTAGACATGCTTCTAGAAGTGAACCCGATCTATTACCCCATTGCTGTAGCCCCCATCCCTAGCACCCGATTTACACAAAGGAGATACGACTTACCCAATTGTTGATATAGGGGCCAATGATAATCCGACTTGTGGTACCACTATATGAAGCCTGAAAAAGAACGAGTCAGTTATCAGTCTATACTTATATGTTTATATCTAATCATGAAACATTAATATTAATTTTTGACATTTTCGACATCCGCCTCAACATTAGTAAAAATTATTCCTCTCATTTGAGAGTACATCCAGTTCTTTTAAATTGACAAGAGTAGCCTTAAGACGGTATTAAACGACTGAAATCACTCTAATCCACAATAAAAATATTGCATTCGTTGACTTCATTACAATTTCATGAATGTATAGCCTGAATGGGTAACATATACATACTGAATCTTGTTACTTCAGACTTATAAAGGACCAAAACGAAAAATAACTCGGGCTATTCATATGAGTAATAACTCAATTTGGTGATAAAATGGGAAATTCTAAAGGTAAAAATGCGATTTTCTCCTAATTGTAGGTAAATTCTCCAAGCTTCTCACGATGGCGAAGAATTAAGCTTGCACGCAGATGAAAATTTTTTATATCCAACCATTTCTAAGGTCCAAAAGTAGGTACAATTAATCGTCAATATGTTCATTTGTTAAAAATCTTACGGAAATGAACGCTAAAGCGTTAACCTTACTTATTTCTTTATTATTATAAAACAACACAGAAAACGGTTTTATTCTAAAACCACCTAAAAATTTCCAAAATATAAAATAGAAAAATTATCAAAATTATAAGGATAAAAAAAAATAGGAAACTTTTAACGAATCAAATCTGCCAAGGTCTGATGTATGTACACCGTTTCCTTTCATAAATAAATCAGTCGCTTTGCCACGTAGAGAAACGAAGTTTTTAACCATGGAAAAACTGAAAACAGGAATCCTTCGTTGGTGAGGCGCTGCACCTTTCTCCAGTATTCCCTATTCTGTTCATTGATCTACACATCCGCGTAATACCAGGGGATACATTAAAAACATACACGCAATATTTACGCAAATATATACCTCCACGTATGTGCATATACTTATATACACTTGGTGCGGCAGCAGACTAACCCTTCCGCATGAGTTTCAGTTTCCTCAGCTCTGGAAGATGAGAGGGTGTGGGAGGACCAAATTTCGTTGGCTTGTTTCCGCTTTAGATTTTTTCTTCATGATTCTAAATTAATTATCGGAGCCACAGACATTTCATTCGCAAATGTGGCAAAGGATATTCCAAGAAAGAGCAGTTCCATTTCTGCCTCTCCAATCAGGTGGACACCCGAATTTTAATTGGTCTTATCAATCTAATATTATTAAGTCAAACTGTAACGAAGACAACTTCGCTAGTGAGGTTGTGAAGAAAGATTCTTAAAAAAAACTTTGAAGTGAGGTGATGTGAAAATGTGTGGAAGGTGCATATGCAGGAAAATCTATATGGGGCAATAGAGAGATGAAGCAAGCAATCATCAGATGTTATATTATCCTTAATTGCATCATTTATAGTCTTGAGAGACAATCTAGAATTTAATTTCAACTTCTAACTTTTTTCGCGCAAATTGGGGAGGGTGCTCATGAAGACTATTAAAACTAGACACCTTTTCCACCTCTTTTAGTCTCTACCAAGCTCAAAGCCACCAATCCTTTTGTCAACCACGAATGACACTTCCCAGCGATGAGTTATGTACTGTAGCATCTCCTGCGGTGAGAATTTATCCTTGGGTAGAAGACTCAAATTACGTCCCAACACAAACCACCTTACATGTGCAAGTATCTTACACAATATCATACACTTGCTCCTCCGTCACCCCTTTCTCTCCCAAACCTCATGTCTTCTCAGTTTCTGATACTCATCTCCTACATCCACTTCACAAGACTTTTACTATCTGTTATTCTTTTAACGTTGGCACCAGAATACCCGCTATGTAGCTTCCTGACACATTACACATCAAGACTCTTTGCATTCACTAATGTTCTGATTGCCCTTCTGCCTTTCATGCCATTCAAAACCTTGTGGTTGCATTCTGCTTCATCTTTACAACTTAGATTGACGAAAAATCCTTGATACTTAAAACCTCGCACGTTTTCAAGGATAACACCTTGGATTCCACTATCATAAACCAACGCATTCTCACACCCAAATACCATTACCTTATTATAATCTACATTTCAAAGAACTCAGCCAAAAGTTTTAATTCCCTCTCACATTCCACCTCTAATACCATGAGATCAGCATATACCATCTTAGAGTCCATCCCCACCATTCAATCTTACACCCCTTTTTATCCTACACAGGGGGCTACTATGTGTAGACTGATACACTTGTCACTTGGAGGAGTGGCGCATCCTGCCGGCCCAAGTGCCCATAAAACTGTGTGGTTCACTTAGGGAAGCTGATGCATTCGCACATTCGATTTATTTACCCTCTTTTCTAAGACCACCCCATCCATCATTTGACATTCCTTATTTCCTCCAATACGAGTATCTAGTTTTAAGGGCCTAACAAGCTACCTCTTGCCGTGTCAGAAGTGAGGCTTTGAAACTTCTAAAAATAATGCTCTTTAATGCCCACAAGTTACAAGATGCAGGTTTGAATGGTCATGGACGTCGGGACGTGAATAATGAAAAGTGGGTTACGCTCCAATAACCCTTTTCCTCCGTGTAATGCCCCTCCTCCACCTCCCCGCCTCATCTTGTCTGCAGCCGTTCTTGGGTGAATAAGGCTGTACCGCCATAGAGGCAGATTTTACTGCCTTTTTGGCTGCCGAGTCAACTAAAGGCCTCGGGCCGGTTACGTGACAGATCTTATGATCTTGGCCGTCTTGTCGACGACTAGTACGACTTAGTCATAGATCCAATCTGCCGCACCTGACTTTTTGGATTGAGAGTTTGAAGTTGCTGGGCAACTTCTGGTTGATGTGAGTTCCGCACATGTCACAATCACTTCTTACTATACCCAGAGTTTGAGCCCCTGAAAGGTTCTAAAATCCGATACGGGATAGGAAGGTGTGGCTGGATATGACATATAGCCCACCATCCTTCTTTTTTATATTTTATTGTCAAAAGCTCTCTTCATTCTTCGTTGGCTTCAACAGACATTAATTGAAACAATAATAGGAAGAGAAACCTCGCCTTACTTTGGTTATTTGGTGGGTGAGGCACTCGCCAACATACATTCGATTGGTGAAGGGGCTACCCTAGCCCCAAATCAAATGATTGACAAAGGTTCCCTCCAAATTTTTCCTTTGAAGAGAAGGGTTCCTTCTCCCCTTTATCTATGGACAAATGGTCTTCTCTTCTACACTGAGTTACTTTTGTGGGACCCTCTAGCTATACTGGCGGCTGACTCCACTTCTCTTTCGCAAGGGTACGTAACCAACAAGAGAAAACAGGCGCAACTAGCATCGCAATAAGGTTATTTTCTTGTTCAGTGCGGATTTAACCAGTTCTATTTCACGCCAAAAGCTCTGATCGGGTTGGAAAATGCTATCGTTGAGGTTTCCTTTGAGCTTAATGCTTTGCTTCGGTATTTTTGAATTGGAGAAGAGTATGATACAACGTGACAATACGGAATTATGAAGGCCCTACATACCAAATGGACCAAGGGACACTTCCCAATCTTTACGATATTGCCGAATACTTATAACAGATTGGATAACATATTTCAATCCCAAAACGCAGCAAGAAGGCGTCCCAAAACGGTAGTTGTTTTCACTACGCTCTATGTAGACGACCTTTCGATCTATTTTGTGTACGGCTCAGATGACTACCTTGGAGCAGCGACTCGAACTGGCACTGAACCGCATCTTTCGTTATACCGAAAGGTGTGGGGTTTTGTTTTCTTTGGCGCCAAGAATAAACCCTATTTGGCTTGACCCCGCCTAGAATCTGTTTTATAAATGGTCCTGTTTTTGAAAACTATCTCACATGGCAGACGCACATTCGCAGCCTTAGGGCATCATATACCGGCCTCATGGATATTTTATAATAAGGCTACTGATCCTTTGTTTGTCCTAAGCATGAGTGAGGATGCGGGTTATACGCTCCCACAGCTGAGCAAGCTTTGCCTACGATGGAACCAATCTACTACAATGGTATCCGCTTGGAACTCGGTGCCTTCCGCATTTCCACTTTAGAGAGCCTCCTTGTTCAACCTGTGAATATCCCGCTCTTTTGAAGGAATATACAGTGAATTGTGCGCTTGTTCACGCGAAAAAAGCAACTTTCCTTGTTGCCAACGGCTCTCTTTTCGCCCGCAGCCATCTCAAAGATGCCAAGCCCGACGTGCAACGACAATCATACTCTAGACTTTTGGGTTTTAGGCTCAAGAAACTCCTTCGCGATCTTTATGTAGCTATCGATCGGGCAAGTGGTGCTGCTGATTTTTCCCAGGACGCTACTTTTAGCGGTTACCACCGCTGGACGTTTGTTTACAAGCCTCTGCCCTCAAAGATTCTACAGTAGCGAGATGTTACGTCCTCCTGGAGTCATGCCAGTGCTCACGACTGGCTCAAAATCCGAAGATTGAGTAGGCTTCCATGTCTTATCTCCCTTTCCGGACGCTGCCTCTGTATTCACAGCCGAACTGGTTCAAATACATTAATTGGTACAAAATATTACACGCCGCTCTGTTCGCAGCCAGAATTTTGCTTTAGAGCGACTCAAAGAGCACACTGAGTGCCATTCAAGCATTGGAATCTCCACATCATCTAGATCGCAATATCCCTGACATCATGCTTTTTGCGAACTAGGTGGATGTTAAGATTTTCTTCTTCTAGGTTCATGGACATGTAGAGATTACGGAAAATAAGCGCACTGACGGGGCTCCGGACTGTCCGCATAAACTGGCAGACCGCATCAGCGTTTCGCGCCCCCCCATCACCTTTCCGCCTACATAACAGAGAAAATATAAGGCAGACAACTGAAATATAAAGTTACGTGCAATTTTGCTGTTTTTTCACGTGACGTGGACCTAACCCTTAACTCGAGGGCTTCAGGCCGTTTTTTGTCAACTCCGAATCCGACACATTCGCAGGACGCAGCGTTATTTGATAGAGTGTCCCACCGCACATGAAAGTAACAGTTTCTTGCTTCCACAGTTCGCAGTCTGAGGTAACTTCCCGAGCGCTACGTTTCCCGGTACCGTGATAAATGGGGTCGCTTTGCTTGTTCCTTTTACTCGTGACGGTTTCGTCCACAGCTTACTGTGGAGTGATCACAGTTTTGGAGGAGGAGGGCCTCCCGCATAGTATTTAAAGAGTTGGGTCGTCGGTTGCATGTTCGGGCACCTGGGAGAGGAAGGCCTCCCTTAGAAACGTAAGTGTGCGTATCTTTTATTTATTTTGCCTTTTGGAATATAGTTTGCTGTTTTTTTCTTGTTCCTTTTTGAATTTTTTTTTTAAATTAGCCTAAAAACAGACTTCAAAATTTTGTCGGATATCCTAATGTTGGGGGCGGCCAGAATAATGCGTTGCAAAAAAGAACAACCTTTCTTTTATTTTAACCGGGTCAGAGGGAATGGAGGGCATGGTTCTGAACAAGCGAAAAATGCTTTATTGTGACAACTAGAAGTTTGAATGCTACAACCATATAAGAAGAAAAAGCACACTAATATTTCGGATTGAAGGTACAGCTCAAGTGACATCCACGAACGCAGCTCAAGACGAGACATGGAAGCCAATACTGTATTTCTAAACGTCTCAAGTATTAATATGCGATGCTTTGGTATGCTTGATAAGAAAATTAATTTGATAATTTGGCATACTCAAGAGTTTGGCTCGGTGTAGAATTATTCATTTGTCTGTTGCCCTGCGTATCTTCAGCCGTGTTGAACCACAAATTACTAACTGATCCTGTGAAATTATTCTGTGCTATGGCTTGTTTTTTTATCACTATAAGCAAGAAAATTATGAGAGTATTTTTGGGAATCTTGGAGAGGTTAAATTAGAAGGAGTAGGAGGGACAATCGGCCAATAGTTTGAATAATAAATTGGTTACGGTGGGTAATCTCATACTTAGGCTACTCTGATTACGTGCCTTCACCCATTTTCACTTTTCGAAATTTTACGAACCTCTGTTTAAAAGGTGGTGGGAATATATAAACTCGCTGGTTTTCGCCTATTTTTGTATAAACAAAAATATAAGAAGTGTGAGCAGGCATCAAATTAATTTTGTTTGAATGTCTGCTTTGCCCCTTCTACTTTGAAAGCACAATCATACTAGCGTATTTTTAAATAAGGATATCGCTTATCATTGGCAAAAAAATAGCAATCACTGATCATTCCTTTTCTTTTAGTCCTTCCTTGAGAGGAGATCCATAGGCAGAGAAATGACTTGAAAGATGGATTAATGCATTTAGAAGGAAGCATTGAAGGACGAATCGCAAGGATCTGAGGAAGAGATCCCAAAGAAAAAAAGCCGTAAAGACCCAAACTGGAGACGTGACAGAATAAATGAAGCTCTTGCGAGAAATTAATCTCATCCTTTCAAAGAGCGAAAAGCAACCTCACTTGCTGAAACAGCAAATCTTATTAGCCCCCAAATGATTAAAAAAATGAGATAGCATATTTAAAAATATCTTCAAAATTGCCCACTCACAACCATGTAGAAACTGAAAAGCATCAAATAAACTCTGGTGTGGAGATTAATAAGAACGAAAAAACTTTCGATTTATTATCAATCTTCTCCAATTCCACTTAGCCGAAACTTTTGCACATCCTTTCGAAATTGGCTCATCAAAAAACCTTCAAGGAAACAAGTTATTGTATCGAGATGCCGCAATCAATCATCCTTTATTACCAAAAATTAAACAAATAAATATTTAGTTGAAACTAGCCGGAAGCAGGGCGGTTTAGTGAGTTTTGTTTACTTTTGGGGCGTCCCAGCCTCTCTGTGGATGAATCTATCTTCCAGAAACCTTCATTCGGGAATTGTAATGAACTTAGAAACAACATCGTATCTCAAAACAAGATAGAAATATGTTTTCTTTCTCCTTCGAGTAGCCATTTGTCTTTTTCAAGCTTCGGGTCTTGCAGTGTAGAATATATATTTTTTCGGGGAAGGGGGGCAGTTTGAAGGAGCGATGGGGGTTAGGGTTTGGGAAGAGGTATTGCCGGTGGTCTTAGATCAAAGGAATTGCAAGGCCATTGGCAGTTTGAAGGAGCGATGAGGGTTAGGGTTTGGGAGGAGGTATTGCCCGTGGCCTCAGATCAAAGGAATTGCAAGGCCATTGGCGGAGGGTATTTACATTAGGAAGATAAATGGATTCGAGAATGACTTTGGATTTTATCTTTAATAGCAACTCTAACAAGTATTTGAATGTTTTATGGGAATGGCCATTTGTTTCTTTAACGTATTGTTTCGAGATGGAACGTAATTTATCCTCGCCTTTTTGACACACTCATGGAAAATCCCCACGCTGAAACCAAATCAGAATATCCTTAAAATAGTAGAAATAGGCTTTCGTAACTCAACTTTAACTAATTTTAAGTTTTCAGAATAAATAAAGTGAGGGAAAATGTCATTCTCCCCTCCCCCTTCCGCCCCAAATTCCCTTTGCTTTCTTCTCAGAAAGGACATGGAAGAAAGGGAAAATGAAAAAAAATATGAAGTTCTCAAACTCTCATTTATATAGCGGTGTCTAGAACCATTTATCTCCGTGGGGTAGGGAGGGAATCAACATTATGAATTCTGGTGACTCATGACAACTCCACGTCACTATAAATCCTATTTTGATAATAATCTCTTCAGTAGTGTATGGTGGCGCGCCCTCGTAATTTTTGAAGATTTTCCTTATTTTCAAGCCGAAAAATGATTAAAAATGAGTGTGAAATTGGATACAGAATGCGAGTATGTGTAGGCGAGTCGCTCGAAATAACTGGGGGAGATTTATTACCTTTCCTTATCTGGCTTCACACTTCGCCAAGAAAAAATTACCCAGAGTAACATGGAGTTCTTTTTTCTAGAAGGAAACACATTCAAGGGAAATTGCCCTCAACTTTGCCTGTAACCGGACGGTTGAGAGGGAAAAAATGAGAGAAAGAAAGAGAGTTTTATCGCTAATTACCATGATTAATGAAGGACGGTTACCGTGATTCATGAAGGATGAGAAACTCTGAAATATTTTTGCAAGTTGAGAGTTGTTGAGAATTTGAAGAAGTCTGATGGCGAGAATAATATTTTGGAGTGTGTATGTGTGAGTGAGTGTGTGCAGACTGGTTTGTAAAGGAGCCCGAAATCACGTCTTCGGGGACGCTTGGTTTCTCACCCGAAAGATTTTGAGGGTTACAGAGGCAGGAAATGCGGCTCACGATGGATGAAACTATTATTTACCTTGAACACATCCACATGCAAACACAAACACACACAGACAAACGATAACATCTCCACCAGAAAATATTTGAGAAGCTCAAAAAGAAAATTATAAAAATTGGGGGAAGTGAAAAGACATGGACGCAACTCTCCTGTGTCTATCCCGCTCCGCATCAAAGGGTGAGCCCCTTTCGGGTATCATTGCATAACTATTTTGACTGCAAACAATATTGAGAGCAGTATTTAGTTATGTATTATTAACTCCTCTCTCACAACGCGGTGCCTGTGTGTGGCCGAAAGAGTGAAAAAGTGAGAGATAAAGAGTGAGGATTAAAAAGAATCAAATATTATCAAACCATTTGACTCTTTAGGAGCAAAATCCAAGATCGCGCATCGGCGGGTTTTTGGCTTGGTGTCAAATATAATAAAACGAAGAACTTCCAGATCATCCTTGCATCCCAGTGAAAGATTTTCAACATCTCTCTCCTCGGAAGAAGCTACATAACTCATTGATCCCAGGGGGGGGAGGGGGAAATAAAAGTACATCGAAAAGGTAAACAAAAAAAGTCGCAATACCATCAGTAATATGTATATTGTTAAAGGAGTAAATGAGAGAAAACGCAGCGCAAACCACAAATATTCAGAAGTATAGGGTCGTATGGAACATTCCTATAAGACCTATGTTTTCTCCTGAAACTATCACTTTATGACCTGAGACGCAACCAGATACACAGTAGGTGGAAGCAAGTATTAGTTAACTTGAACTTTTTTATTCTTTTAGTGGGAGAGATCTATAATGTAGTTTCGATCAAACTCTCTTTCCTATAATAAACAAGATACTGAGATACTGTAATGATACTTTCAATCTCTATGACATCATTAGAGACAAATTAAAAAAAGGAAGCCAAGGAAGTGTTTCGATATTTATAATTTTTAAGAAAATGTGCACCATGATATTCATTCTGCTTAGTCCACTAAAACAAGAACGAACCTGAAGAAACCTCATAAAGTAACGTATATTTTTTTACTTCTACTGGATCAAAATAGTTAGGGAAGTATTACCAGAAAATAAATGAACTTTGTACGACCATGGTTTCATTATTTGTCTGGATCAAGGCCTCTAAAATTGTTGCTAACAAAGCACATTCCGCTGATTCCGCAAGATTAACCAATGGCTGTGGGACAGTATCGCCATACATGTCTCCATTTAAATGATGGTGACCAAGAATGATCTTCAAGAGCACCGGCGAGTTGTATGAATAACAGTTTTGCGAGCATACTATAACTAAAGATCGTCTCACAGCAGGGAAACATCTCCTTCTCTCCCTCACAAAACTCTTTTGCTGCATACTCATACTAAAATGACTCAAATATTTTCGTCTTAACTTTTCCAAACTACAACTCGATAAAACTTATAAATATTTGTCTCATATTCAAAACAAGTTTGGGGGAGAACAGATAATTTTTAACTCTAACTGCACCTTATTAATTATTCAGGAGGGTGAAGGAGATATTATGGAGGGCAAGTGAATAAAGGAAGAACGTCATATAAGAATTTTTAGTCTATGCTTTATTCAAGTCTAGTCATCCAATGAAGTCAGCGAAATTTCTGATTTCGAAAGCACAATGAATATAGACACAGCAAAAGTAAGTAAAGTGTTAATTGAAAAGATGATAATTCACCTTATCGCGTTACCCACTTAAACCTCGGACTTAAATTCAATTTAATTTATTTAGTTTAGATCCAAAAAAGAAAACGCGGCGTCAGAGAAAGGATACGAGTATCGTAGATATGAAGCAAATTTAGCGAGAAGAATGAGCTTATATATCTCCCAAATAAAGCAAAGAAGTTCAATTATTACGACAAACTAGTAGTAATTGCGAACTATCCGTATCTGAAAACAAGGTCTGCTGACCAAAAAGTTGCGCGCTATCACTTATTCTGATTTATGACATTACGACCTCCAAAACTTTCAATAATTCAAAGACTAACCTTCATTCGAAAGATAATGTCAAACAACATAAGGGTTTCAAACTTTGTTAGAATCGGCCGAATAGTTATGATGTTATTGCCAAAACAAATAATCATTGGCTAACCTTGGGAGAACCATGGAAGTTATACCATCCTAAAGAGAATATAAAATAACATAAAGGTTTCGAATTTCGTCAAAATCGGCCGATTAGTTACAATGTTATTACAAAACAAAAAAAAGCAAAACGGCGACCGACCGACCGAAATAGAGAGATGTAAGTCGTACGCGACTAAAAACAATAAATCTCTGAAAACCCGATAAATCTATGAAACTTCCACAAATCTAGGAAAACCTGATAAATCTCTAAAAACCGATAAATTCATGGAAACCCTATAAATCGCTGAAAACCGATAAATCACTGAAACCCGATGAATCTCTGAGAAACGATATATCTCTGAAAAATCTATAAATAGGTGAAAAATCGAAAAATCTCTGATACCAGTATGAGATTAATTAAATGAAGATGATGTTGTGATCACTACTGGTAAAACTTTTGTAGGCACCGCTTTAACTGCTCGTAGTTAATTTGGAGGGATTTGAATGTATACACTTACCTCTGGAAGATTGCAAGGAAAGAGATTGGATTTTTTGCTTTATTAATAAATAGTAAATGATTAATTAAGCTATATTAATTGAATACGCTACATAAAATGGTTATACATAAAATATGGAATTATGTTCTTCGACGGAAATTGCTGATGGGAATTAATTCGGTATAATTGCAATAAATTTATTCACTTCATTATAATCAATGTGAGAACACCGTAATTAAATATGAACTGATAACTAAGTTTGTCACGAATGTTAAAGTTAGTGATAGTGAGAAGTGAATTGATGGTTTTAGGTTTGGTGAAGTTATACGAGAAAAGCGTAAGAAAATTTGCTGAGCAAAATGGAGAAAGTAGGCTTCGATTTGGAGTCCTTCGTCAATGGGGGAAAAATTACTGACTTTCATCTTGAAACACGGCGAGGAGCGGCTATAATGAATACCAGCGAGAGATGGCGACGTCTCTTGGGGCTGAGCACTATTTTGAGTCTTCTCTGTGTGTGGAAGATGTAATGAACTCTGACATGACTTGATTGACTGACCTATGACTCCTCTTGACAAGCTGGTTTTATTTCTTAAAATTACGTAAGTCTAGCGTATACCCTGTTTGGGGGAAAATTACATTCACAGGAAACCTTTCTTCCGACAGAACGGGAGCTGGAAGCTCAGTCGGAAGTTTCTCTTGTCGCATAGATATGCCCTTAAATGTATGCAAGCTGTATGGGAAAATCCAGGGACAGGCGTCCCTCACAAGATAACAAAAGCGAATGTGAATGAATGCTCATCATTTTTTAGAGTTTAAACTAAAAATATTTGTTTCGAATTAACTGTGATGAGATAAATTAATAAAATTATTAAAAAATAATTTAAGATTGCAGCGCGTCAAATTTGCCAATAGTGAATAACAAATTAAATAAATATAGTGGATAATAATGTATCACAATCACAATGCCATAAATCGACTGAAATGGTGGCAATTGAACATAACTGGTCGCGATGTCCAATAATTACTAAGAATTGGAATCTCAAGTTATCATGGATGGTGATTCTGTCTATTATAATATTTTTGGTATCCGGTACAAGAGGAAAGAGTAAAAATATGTGACGATTTCACAACAACAGAAGAGGAAGGGTGAGTCTTTTCTGATCACTCTCGAGGATTTGATACGGCAGAAGATATCTAATGTGTGGCTTTGGTATGAAGAAGTCCTCAGGCAAGAAAGAGCCTTATGAGGAACTATCAAGTTTAAAGCGCCGTATAGAATCATTCTTAGAATGTAATTAGACATTTGTCGTAAATTAATTCAGTTCAGTCATGGTTCAAAGTTTTGAAGCTACTATATTTTCTATATAAGAAATTAATAGAACTAATCAAACGTTGCATTTTGTTTTAGTATTTTTGTATCATAATTTAAGGGTGAAATATACGAAAATTTAGAGCCAAAACCCATTTTATTAATAAATACCGCCAATTAATGCGCGCAGTCAATATTTATCGTGAGGTCCCTCGTTCTTCAGGACTGCTTCAATTTGTTTTGGGATGGTGGAGATCAAATTTATGATAATATCTTGACTGATATTGCTCTATTTTAGTTCAATAAATACCCTAACTCTCTTACAATTGGATGGCTTCTATTTACCAACCGCAAGTTTGATTATCGCCCACAAATTCTCTATTGGGTTCAAATCTGGCGTATTCCCGGGCCAATTTATCACAAGTTCTGTTTTTTCAGCCAAGAACTTTGATATTGCTTTTGTATTTTAAAAAAGTGCGCCATGATGCTGAAAAATACAGTTATCATACAGAAATTGGTCCTGAAGTGTTGGGAAAAGGTGTTAATGAAGCACGCTTTGGCACTATTTTGATTTCATGACAGTGTTCTTGAGCAAAATTGTTAGTGCTCCAGTTCCGATAGATAAGAAGCAGCTCTATGGAAGGTGTTCGGATACATCGCCGTGAGCACGAGACAAGACTTGCAGAACCGCTTCCCTTTTCTCATCCGAAAGGAGGATCTTCCAGAAGCTCCTAAAAAGCAGATGGGAGTTTCATCAGAGAATATCACATTACCCAACTCATCAATAGTTTATTCTTTATATTTCATACAAAAGTCTAGCCAAATTGTAAAGTTTTTCTTGGTAAGGTGAGTCTTCTTCGCACCCCTTCTCGATTTGAGACGTTTGTCGAAAAGCCTCCGCCTCATTGTCAGCGCTGAAGCGTTCAGACTTGATTCTTTCCAATCGTGAGGAATCTTGGCATTAGAGGAAACCCGATCATTGAGCTGAAATCTTACCACGAAGCGATCTTGGTATTAATTTAAAGAAGTTGTGCGTACATAGAACTGCATCAAATAACTGTAAGCAGTCTTTTTAAAGTCATTAACAATCTTTTGGGCAATAAACTTACCAAATATCTTCTTGCATTTCAGGGTACTTTGGTGCAGAACAAAATGGTTGCACGCTTTTCTTTAGAAGGAACCATTTCTGGAACTGAAAAAGATTAAAACATTTATTTTGAGAAAAAATATTACGAAATAGATTATAATTACACAACATCATTCATTTTAACACATATTTGTTATCATTTTACCATTTTGATCGGATAGGAAAGCTCCAGGGAGTGAAACTCACCTACAGGAACATGACCAGAGCGCGAATTTTGATTCATCAAAGGAATGGAAATGTTGAATTTTTAATAAACCCTAAATAATTTAAATATTAGAATAATTATTCCTATCACGTAAATTTAAAAAAAATGAATCCCACCCCTGTACGGAATTTTTGCGAATTAGGAAATAACATTTCGGAAGAAAAATAATCCTGTTTATCTATTTCTTGCGGTTTGCTGGATTAATTTCATCATTCCTTCGCGTTTATGATATATATATATATATATATATATATATATATATATATATATATATATATATATATATATATATATACTGTAAACCCTCGATATAAGGTACTATATGGGGCGGGAGGGGGGGGGGGGTCGTTCGTTAAAGCCGAAAGTTCGTAAAACCCGATGGTCGTTTAAAGCGATTGAAATAACGAATCAAGTTCGTTATATTCGATGGTTCGTTCGTTAATCTGTATACGTAAATATGTATATAAAGACTGTATTACATGGATATGTAATACGTATGTAATTACTAATATTACTAATAAAGTTAAGTGGACAACACAACATAGTATTGATACGAACCTTGCACTGTAGGAGACATGTGACACATCAACACTCACTCAGTCTGGTCGTAACGCTTGCCTGTTAAACCCGATGGAGTTCGGGTCCAGGAAAATTGGTTCGTTATATCCGAAATTCGTTATATTGAGGTTCGTTATATCGAGGCTTTATTGGATATATATATATATATATATATACATATATATATATATATATATATATATATATATATATATATATATATATATATATATATATATATATATATATATATATATATATATACTAGTCTGAAAACCTTTGCCCATGAATGTATATATATTATAAATTTAATTATTTTTTATATATAGTATAATCCCATTTTGCTTTAATTACAGCCATAATTCTTCGTGTCAAAGATTTCACCAAATTTTCAGCTACTATTCTAAAACGTTTGATAAAATATGTTAAATATATTATAACTTATGAAGAGTGTTTTATATTAATGGCCAAGAGTATGTAATATCATAATTAAATTTTGACCATAATGTGAGAATGCTTTTGTTAAATCATGTTAAAAATTAGTTTATACGAATTTAAAGGTTACGAATTTTTGACGTAGTGAAGAAGGAGAATTATTCTTGAGCGACTTAGTTATTTTACAACTTGATTTTGGGTTAAATATTAGATTGATTCAAATTTAGGAGGCCGATTTTAATAGGCATTGTGTAAAGACATTAGCTCTGATTTTCTTCCCAGGGCCATAAAATTTTCTCTGCTATTGCCACTTAGAGTTTTAATGAATTTATTTTGGGGGCTGTTTTTACGGTTGAGTAGTTAAAAAAAGAACATTTTGCGATTTTATTTTTTTTAGTTTAATCGATCATCTTACGGTGCTGATGCTAATCTTCGCAACATCCGCGTAATTATATGTAGTGTGTACGAGTATTTGCGAATTGCCAAAATCTAGATAAACAAAGAAAATATCATTCAGATTTTACCTCTTCTTTGGCTGCATATATATATATATATATATATATATATATATATATATATATATATATATATATATATATATATATATATATATATATATATATAAAATATATATATATATATAAATATATACATATATATAATTATTCCTCTATTGATTGAAGTTTGTTTTTCTTTTCCGACTTTAAATCAAGTTGTTTAAAGCAACAAAACAATAACGACAAGAAAAAAAAATTAAAAAAAGTATTTTTTGGTTACAAAAATGCTGCAAAGTGAAAAGGAAACCATTTTCTCATTTGTGAATTTAATGGTTATCTTAAGGTTTTAAAATTCCCCGTCCGTGTGTTCTAAAATCCTCTCAAAATCCAGTATTTCCCCAAGAAAATCTATTTTCATTTCAAAGTGACCGACAGGAGAAGGGAACTGTTTAAACATTTCCCCTCTGAGAAGAATTCAAAACTAAAATAAATAAACTCTCTTGCGTTCTCATACACATACATAAACACACAAACACTCGGGTGCACACATACCACGCAGGCATTATTCAAGACGGTAGTTTAAGATTTAATTCTTTTTAAACTGTTCACTAAATAACATAATTTGGATAAAGGCGAGAGATTAAAAAATACGGGATATAAAATCTTATATTTAGTATAAGAATAATCTGTTAAATTCTCGAGAAAAGTCTGTTAATTTCCCTAAAATACGCTGTTAATTTCTCAACAATATTGGTAAATTCATTAGAATAATCTGTTAATTTCCGTGGAATAAACTGCAACTTCCCGAGAATAATCTGTCAATTTCTCGTGAATAATCTGTTAATTTCCCGTGAATATTATATTATTTTTCCAAGAATATTTAATTAATTTCCCTAGAATATTCTCTTTATTTCCCTAGAATAAAATGTTAATTTCCCTAGAATATTCTTTTCATTTATCAAGAATATTCTCTTAATTTCCTAAGAATAATATTTTAGTTTCTCTAGAATAATTTGCAAATTTTACAAGAATATTCTTTTAATTACCCAGGCGAATCTATTAATTTCCCAAGAATATTCTATTACTTTCCTTAGAATAATCTCTTAATTTACCTGTAATAATCTCTCAAGTTCAATAGAATATTTTTTTAATTTCCCTCTAATAATCTGTTAATTTCCCTAGAAAAATCTCTAAATTTTCCGATAATATTATGTTAATTTCCCGAGAATATTCTCTTAATTCCTCCAGAATAATCTGTTCAGTTCCATAGAATAATCTGTTCGGTTCCCAAGAATAGTTTATTAATTTTCCCAGAATAATCTGTTAATTTCTCTTGAATAATCTTAATTTCCCTAGAATAATCTGTAAATTTCCTAAGAATATTCTCTTAATTTCACAAGACTATGTTAATTGTCAAGAAAACTATTTTAATTTCACAAGTATATTCTCTTAATTTTTAAAGAATAATATGTTCGTTTCCCAAAAATATTCTGTTATTTTCCCAAGAAAATTCTCTTACGTTTCGCAGAATATTATGTTTATTTCCCTAGAATAATATTAATTCCCAAGAATATTTGGGCGTTTTTTTCCACAATATTCTCTCAATTTTCAGGAATAATCTGTAGGAGTTACTTTGAGGGATCATTTTGAACGAGGCATCTGGTTAAAACTTTATAGGGAGGACCACTCACCTATTAGAAGGACTCCTAAATCACCCACTTTATGGCAGGAGGTAACCCGGCTTATGGGCTAGGATGAGGAACCGCAAGAGAGGAAGGACGTCACCAGTTTACAAGGTTAAAAATGACGCTGATATTTTGGAGAGGTCCCTCAAGTCCCACGAGTGAGGTGAATGGTGGCATTAATCTCGTATCTGACTCCAATAGATACTTAAATGATATACCGGCTTGGTTGGGCTTACCGAAGGCTTGTGATTGACAGGAACTGAGAGGAATCACGTAAAAAAATAGTTGTCTAATTCCAACGAACAAAAACAAGCAAGACAAAAGTGAGGCTCGCGTTTACACGACTACCGGTCAGGAAAGCGAGTCTTGCCAGAACAAGATTTAGGCAGATTACAACGGGGGCTTCACTACGCCAAACGAACCGTAATTAGTTCTTTACTAAGTGTGAATGAATCTCTTTCTGTCAATTCTCCATTTTTCTTCTATAAATGGTATAAGAGGCGTGGTCTCTTTTCGCCACCGGGATTACAATGCTTTTAGCTATGCCCACTGGGCAGAACTTTGCATATCCCATTATCCCGAAGGTCACCGGTTCATGGCGCCTACAAGTTTACGCTTTCTTGATATAAATTTTATCATAGCTGAGCCACCGCGGCTTCCCGTTTTGACCAGTTTATAAATATATATATATATATATATATATATACATCCGTGAGGAAATTGGTTGTAATTCTTCCTATTTCTGCAAGGGACTTTGCTGGTGCAATTTTAGTGCCAGGGCCATGATGCATCAGCAAATCTATTAATATCTTGTTAATTTCCCAAAAATATTTTCTTAATATATCCCAAATAAAATGTTCATTTCCCCATGCTAATATATTCATTTCCATGAATATTCTCTTAATTTCTCAATAATATTCTCTAAAATTTCCAAAGAATATTATGTTCAGTTCCATTAACTAATCTGTTAATTTCCCTAAGAATATTATCTTATTTTTCCTCGAATAATATGTTCAGTTCACTAGAATAATGTTAATTTTTAAGAATATTCTCTTAATTTGCCCAGAATAATATGTTCATTTTCCTATAATAATGTTATTTTCTCAAGAATATTCTTTTAATTTAACAAAAACAATCTCTTAGTTTCCCTAAAATAATAAGTTCATTTTCCTCGAATGATGTTAATTTTCCTAGAATATTGCCTTAATTTTCCAAAAATATTCTCTTAATTTCTCTAGAATAATAGGTTAATTTTCCTTGAATAATGTTAATTTTCCTAGAATATTCCCTTAATTTTAGAATAATATGTTAATTTCCCTAGAATGCGATAGTTGACCTATGTCAAGGAGACCGAGACCTCCTCTCACAACGAGATCTCTGAAGATCCAGGAGGAAATGATGAATCTAAGGCAGCCGATTCGACCCGAAGAAGAAACCAGGGGAGATGAAGTGCCTCCGAAGGCTTCCGATGGCATAAATGGGCCTAAGAAGCGACCATTTGTTGAAAGCTCTACTCCGAAGGGCAAAACCACTTTCCTCTTTGTGCCTGGTATCAACGGGGGAGAATTCATAGTTTGGCTCCCACTTGTTCCCGGGATTTTTGCATCCCCGGCCCCCCCAAATATTTAGAGTTGATGGGATTCTCTCTTAGGTTCTCTATTTTACACCCCTAATTTTTTCTTCCATTTTTCTTTATCATCTTTTTATTGTCTTTCAGTTCATTCCCCCTTTCCTTTCCGGTTGAGTAGCCACGTTCTCGTTGGATTTCACACATTTCCTTCTTTCACTGACGAAAGCCCTCTCCTCGAAGGGTACTGTGGGGTCCTTCTTTGCTGACGGACCATTATTTTCCATGATGACACACAACCCGGGACAACAACTTTAGTCAACCTGTGACTTTCTCGCTCAGAGGCTTGGGGGTTACCGCTCAACCACACACTCATCTCACCGTTGCCAGTTTACGTAAGTTAGTTTAAGTTAAGTTAGGTTATGATCTTTAGGTTAGGTTAGTTTAGGTGTGTTTAGTTTAGTTGTATTTGAGTTAGGTTAAGTTAAGTTAGTTTAGGGTGGTTAATTTAAAGTGGTTAAGCGGGGTTACCTTAAGTTAGAATGTTTAGGTTAGGTTAGGTTAGTTTAAGTTAGGTTGAATTAAGTTAGGATACTTAGGTTAGTTTATGGGTGGGTAAGGTTGTGATATTTAGGTTACGTTAAGGTAGTTTAAATTAGATTAATGTAGGTTAGGTTACGATAGTTAGGTTCGTTTAGGGTTGTTAGGTTAGGTTAGTATCCACCCTACTGCATTCAGCCATATTGTGAGTAACGCAGAATAGTCTTTAGCGTTAATACCCAGGGAGGGGGGCTAAGAGGGCTGAAGCCCCTTCCACATTTCAGATTCGTTTATGTTTATATTTTTCTTTAAACCATACCTGTATTATGCTATTCAGAAAGAGTTATGTAATAATATAGAATATATATAAACAGTTTTTTAAACCGTTGCGATCGAATGTATCTTATATGATACATGAATGTATAAAATAAAGGTAAATCTCAAAAATAATTATTAAATTCAGTATTTATACCTTAGCTGACGTCCAAAAACTACAATTCATTATTTTCTGATGTGTGAAAAAAATCTGATCTGAGAGACTTAGTGCTCACTCCTGTGTGAGTACTGTTATTTATTATTAAAGTTGTGTAAGATAACCATTATTAATGATCAATGCCCTTTTCTCACATTCCTCAGAGAGAGGAATTCAGGCTAGCTCCCCCCATTTTTTTAGCCTGGATCCGTCACTGTCTCTCAGAGCTGTGTTCGGAAGAGTGCGAATATAATTTTGCCACTGCAATAACGACCATGTACTACCTGTGATCAAATGGTCTCTGTACTCTATGTTGAGACGAGTTCACTCAAATGACGTGACGCTAACGATAAAATTTACCCGCGGAAAAAGGAAACGTGATTTTAAGCGCTTTCGCCTTTACTAATCAAAGGAATGAAACTTTGAAGACTAAAATGAGGTAGTCTTAGTTTACTATTTACTTATTTTACAAAATATGTCCAGTACCTATCCACGTTCTAGATACCCTCACTTACCCCAGCAGTGAGGTTTTTACAAGGTCGAGTCCATAGATCATTTCCCTCAATCGCGGTGTTGCCAAGTCGTTCCCCTTTTCACTTTCGGTCTCTTCTTCCCTCATTCTTTCCACACTGAACGCCACTCTCACGTTAGTTAACCCCCCGCCTCCACCCTTTGTCTTTGATAAGGGGAGGGGGCGACAGAGGCTAATAAAGCGGTGTCGAGCATTTCCTATCAAGGGACGCGATCGATAACCGTTGACACACTCCGACACGGATTTGAGGGCTCGAGAGGCTGGGGTCGGAAATGGGGGAAGGAGGGGAGAGGGAGGCTGGGGAGCGTCCGAGAGCAGCCTATTGAGAACTTGAATGGAGGGTTGATCGGTGATTGCCAAGTTACCGATATGAGGCGGGATGTAGATGGAGTTTGAGAGTACTAGTAGTGTACTACGGACCAGGGGAACCACTGAAACACCCAAGTGATAAGAATGAAAACATTTACTAATTGGAAAAGGTAGATGGGATTGACACGAGTTAAAAAAAAGTGTATTTTCTTTGATTAATTCATTTTCTTCCATCACACGATTCTAAATCTCGTTTTGCTAGATTCCGTCTAAGTTCCTATCTCTCCCTTCCTGGATGCGCCTTATCTTCTAACGCTCTTCTAATCCAGTTTCCTTAATTAATTGGCGCTCCTGGGGATGAATCTTTAATTATGATTAAATAAAGGTCCTGGAGATAGAAAAATGACGCAAACTAAACTTATCTTGCAAGCGTTTGTGAAACAATGGAGGTGGGAGGGGTTCACAAGGAACTACATAGAGGAGTTGAAGACTACATGTTCAGGACAATGGGGTTCAAGCATAAAAAGCTCCTCTAAAGTCGATAGTTCTAAACATATGAAGAACGAAGATCTGTGATATGTATTCCCCCTTCCACCCTCGCAGTCTACCATTAATATTTGCCTGAAATCAAAATTAATTAGCCATAATTTTGGATTACCCTTCTTTTGTCTAGTTAAGAAATGTTGAGTAGTACTGTGGTAGGAATAAAGTCGATAATTTCTGAATTTCATCTCAAATTATATATTGTTCTTTCAAGTTCGGCTCTTATAGAGTTGTTAATTGTTCCTCTCGTCTTGAGATCATTTAAACTCATGTTGGTATTTTTTACAAAAATACCTTCAGCCTTCCCAAACCTTTTCGTGGAATCAAAGCTATGACCAATGTTTCGATATATTTTAAGTCAAACTTTAGAGACATCTTGAATTAAGTTAAAACCCAAGGGCCCGCAATCTCTCGATTTACTTTGTACTCCCCGGATTGTGTTGATCTTTAAATCAAAATGTTTCGTTTTGGGGATCATCTGAAACATTAAAAATCTTCTTACTTTGATTCTTAATTTGTGTGTGAGTGAATATTATTTTGATAGCAAAACAATGAACACCAAATCATTCGTTCGGATTTGTGTCTCATGAGTCCCTTTTTGTTAATTAAATTGTATCTGTCCAATATTTTGTTAATAATTTTGATTTTTATGAATATTAATAAAAATTGGGAGTTTGTTTTTAATTGTTTCTTCTCTTCTCTTTAGTAAAAATCAGTGTTTGACCCCTAGCCCGGGATTGACCCCATGGAAGATCCTGCTGTCTGTTTGCCAATGTTTTTTTATTTGATTTTACTTTATTTCCATTTTTGTTTACATTTTTTTTCAGAACTCTTGCTAGCTGAGTCGAGACGGCGCTAGTCTTCCAACGTCGCGGTACCAGGTTCGATCCCGGAAGAGCGGACGCAAACGTCAACGCTCGTAGAGATCTGGTACCAATTGGTGGACGCGCTGTGCTCACCCCTGTATTCAGGGGGGGGGGGTTAGACCTTACACTTCTCATCGCACACAGAGCCAATTACAACACTGCTTTCTTTCCTCTCCCGTCTTCGCAGTACAACGCACACACACTCTCTGTTCCAAGGAAACCTGCCGATTGGTATCTATATCTACATACCTCTGACGCGGAACATATCCCTCTTCCCCAGGGGGACGAAGGTTCCACCTCAACGATGTTTGGTGTCAAAACACAATACCTCCAGGGACCTCTCCCCCAAAGCGGGCCGGCCCCTGGTGTACTCGAGCTCACCAGCGATTGTTATACTGACCTTAATGTCTATTTCATTATATGGTCGTGAATCCTCCTGGATAAAGGCAGGTTGGCGAGCTACTACTACTACTACTACTTAAACTTTTTCTAGTTTTTCATTTACGGATCCCCCCTACAACCCCCAACCCCAGCTATTCGTAATTTTAATGAATTTTCGATATTTTTTGTGAACTTCACTAATAATTAGTATTCAGCAGAGAATTAGCTATTTTTCTTTTAAATGCGGTTGTTTCGGGAGACTCTCTAAGACAAATTTTAAAAAGGAACTCTTAAACTAAATATTTCAAAATTTCACTTTGCTAAAATATAGTTATAGAAGAAGAAGATATATAAAAATAAATTTTCTGAACTTCACCATTTTTAATTCTTTGGGTTTAAAAAAGTTCACAAAATTTCGATACTTATATTTATTTCTGAACTTCACCATTTTGTTTTTTGATATTATAAAAGAATTATTAGAAATGACTTTGACAAAAAAAAACATAACTCATAACCAAACTAAGATGGAATTATTATTCAAATACTCAAAAAAATCCCCTTCTTAAATTATAGAGTTAGTGATGATGATGATGATGATGATGATGATGATGATGATGATAATAAAACAATTTTTATGTTTGAACAAATTTTCTTAGCCAAAGTCATCACATTGATTCGTCCCATTCTCTCTTCTTTTTTTTTTTTGTCTTTGACGCATTCTGACTCATCTAATCACCAATTAAAGCTTCTCATCCAATCCCGACTTTGAATTCTGCAGAAGATTCAGCAGCAAATGTCTTAAATGCCTTTATACTCAATTGCTTAATGAGAGTTCTTAGTGCAATGCGGCAAGATAACCTTGGTTGTAACAATGGCCAATTCACATTTCGAATTTCTCCCCTCAATTATTGCGCGATGATGCCTGCATATTGCACATAATTATCGGAATTATCGGGGACCACAGACAAAAGCGATTAATGGAAAGAGTAAATGGAAGTTACAACTTTAATAATACTCGGCATTAACTTGATAGTACGCGATATTACGCAATTAAACTTGGTAGTATTTCACAGTGAAATTTCTTACGCAATTGGTAGATTTGGCGGATTAATTACGATGTTTGAAACAGAAAAGCATTAATTGGAATATTTTTATGGTCCCACAAAACAAACACCCTGGATATTCTTAAAGACTGAATTATCGATTTTACTGGGGGTTACACCTACGGACATACTTCTGCGAGTGACGTGTTTAAGTTTGAAAATTTAGTGTTACTACAGTTATGGCCAAAGTTTTAACAGACATAGATTTTAAACGACATATATATATATAACTAAATAATTATTTTAATTATTCTTTTGCGGTTTCTCGTTAGATCTGTCTTAGTGAATGAAATGAATAAATAAAATTTCATGACTTTCAGATATAATTTTGAACAAAGCAAGAATTCGAGTCGAATAGACACTTTCATCGCATAAATATTTGTATCCAGGAAAGTGTGAAAGAGAAGAAATTTCGACAACCTTGTCTTTATTAATAACTTTGGTCAACATCGATTTTGGTTCCGAAATGATTTGACATTTGATTGACTAATTCAATAGCGCTGATTTTGAATATATCAGTTTGTCTCCATGTCAGAGAGAGAGAGAGATAAGATTATCTCCCCATCCTAGAACCCAACGTTTACCCGTGGCGCCGGAGAAAAGGTGCACCTGCACGCACAGACAGCCCCGAGGGAGCAGCGAGAATTTGGCGCGGTTGGATGATCCCGGCACTCTTATCAAGAATGGTCGGGCCAGTCAAACCCAAGGAGCCGCCTCGAGAATTTCGCGCGGCCGCGTGATCTGTGTCGGATTCCCTTCTTTCCCGTCGCATCGCTTGATCGGCGACAGACCTACGGTTTCGATGACTTTCGCGCGAGCCTGTGATGCTCGCCAAGAATATCCCCTCCCCCCTGGCGCGCCAATTCTAATGAGATCCCCGTCCCTCTTTGGGGGTCCCCTGGCGACCCGCTTCCGCCAAGGCAGTATAAATACTTCGGGAAAAGCTTTGAGAAATTAGTACCAGACATCCATCTCTTGGTTAGCAGCCATGTACATTCCCGTACGCCCTGACCTGCCTCCCAACGGCTTCCAGCTACGAAACACGAAGCGTCACCTCTCTACCCGGTCTTGCTCGTACCTAAGGCCAGAGTTCCCGCCCGAAAGACGATAGGCATCTATCACTCAGGGAATCGACTTCGTTCTCGTCTGGAGTACTCCCTCGTTTATTTTTCAGCGAGGCTAAGAAGGTATTTGCAAGTTGAACTTTTTAGCACCCCTCTTCCTTGTCGTCTCCAAGGCATCCAATCAATTAGGATTTACGTGAGTCTCCCTGATATTTTCACTCTCCCACTTTCCCTGGAAGCAATCATTGTACAGCCTCTCTCAGACTCTTGTCCTCGTCGAGTCAGTTGTATCCCTCTACCCTCGTTTGTTACACTCGGTTTCATCTTATTTTTTGTCATTTTTTTACTTGTGCTAATAATATTTTATTTGTATATAGTAAAGTTATTTTTCTACAATCAGTTTCTCTAAACCTAGAACCTCTAAGAATTGATCATTTAGGGCAACCGCTCTCGATTTTGATTATTTGGCCTTCGCACTGCAATCTATATCACAATTTCTGGCGTGCTCTATTCCCGCCTTACCGCATAGTCAATCCTCGGCTAGTATCGACGTTCGACTCTACGACAAACATTATATAATTCTGGTGTCAGGTGTGGGGTCACCCTGCAACACTCCATCTTGTACAGTTTTATAGATTTACTTATCATTGTAAATGTTGTGTTAATTAAAGTTGTACTTTAAACAATTGTAAAATTAAACATTCAAGTGTATAAAGATATTTAATTTGGACATGAACATATCATAAATAAATAAATTTACTATATTTGACATCTATCTCAATCTAATTTAATGATATTTCAATCAAAATTGCTTTTGCACTTTGCTTTTATGTTTGTGATTGTCCTTAGTTTTACGTGCCAGCCTCCAGCAATAAACACCCATCATGTTGTGGCTGAAGCGGCCTTTATAACGTGACTCCATTTTTAAAATGTTCAGGTGGAATCTTTCCTTCCCGTATTCGTTGCTGACATCTCCGATGTTTGGTGGAAAAAGATTTCGGGCCTGAGTGAAAGAAATGTAACTCAGAGACATCCTGGCTCCAAGAGCTTGGTAACTCTGCAGAATACTGTGTATGATGCCTTCATAGTTGTCTGCACGGTGATTGTCCACGAAGTTACGTAGGACGTCAAGCAATGCAAGTCAAGCATTTTTCTCAGTATGATTTAGGGCTTAAAATAATTCGCCGTCGTCAAGGAGTGAATGAACTTCGCGACCATTCAATACACCTGCTTTCAATTTTGCTTCAGTGTCATCACCTTTCACTTTCGATCAGGTATTGAAAAACACGATTAATTGGGTTAATTGCATTAATAAAATTATTTACAAAAATGGTAGAGCAAATGACAAGCGGAAAACTTGGGTGCTTTGCACCCTTTCATTCAAGTGATCGACATATGGCTACTGTACATGAGGGGCCCAGTGTTTGTGTTGATCTCCCAGTGGGCCTGTGAAGTAGTTCCTGTAGTTTTAGTGTAAACAAATCACATATGTAGCAGAAGTGTTCTGGTTCTTTCAATCATTTACGAAGCTCTATTGAAATTCACTTTGCACAGTCAAATAATTCTTAACTTGAGCGAAAGTATTACAGTCAATACACTCCACCTGCAACTACAAAGGGCCCAGTAATCAATAATCATGTTGTATCATAAGTTAATGCGATGTATGTGAAGCACCACATCATAAATAACGACGTCAGAGATTGAATAAAAAATGAATGAGAATCAGAAAGACTATGAATGGTTTAGTTCTCAAAAGCTCT
This sequence comes from Ceratothoa steindachneri, assembly GCA_963969495.1. NCBI lineage: Eukaryota > Metazoa > Arthropoda > Malacostraca > Isopoda > Cymothoidae > Ceratothoa > Ceratothoa steindachneri. The sequence goes on from OZ018329.1 coordinate 25,952,653, forward strand.
ACGCAATAGAGAAAAACTAAAGTCATATTTCCATTCAGGTCAGTGATTTATCCTATGCAAATTCACAGTATTTCACCCGAGAATCACGAAACCTTTTGAATTTTTGTTAACCAGGTTTAATATCCACAACTCGTGTACAAATTACTGTGTAAAATGTCATGTGTCAGAACCGTCTGCTTTATTATCAAAAAATAGGAGACATGTGCAAGTGGTTTGACTTCAAGAGTAGCCAACAAACCTTGAGAATTGCAAAGTCACCTTCGTGATAGAGTGTCCACATCAATGGAGTTCACTCATGATTGGCAGCAAGCGGGTCTGAATATATCTGCGCACGAAATGAGGCAGAACTTAGTACGGCCTAAATTCTTTGGAAACTAAACAAAATCGATAGAGTAATAATGGTACAAAAAATTACAGGCGTGAGTGAAAGAAGTGTAATCAGCCTTTCCACTATAACTTAAGGAGGTCGACTCTTTAAAAGTTTAACCGTCTTAGTTCCTAAAATCAATATCTAGCATAACAGCAAGTTTTGAAGTCATGAAGGTTTAATGCTGGAATAAATTTGGAAATATATTTTGTCGATCTTGTTACATATAACTTTGAAACAAGAAAATTTGTGCTTGACAAAACCTTTGGTCATGATTAGGCATTAACCCTTTATCCCCCCGTACCCCATAATTTGATACCAATTCTGATAACACAAGCATATTTTGACCGCGTTCTGTTCAAATGCTGCCTACAATCTGATATGATTTTTCCTTCATTTGGGAGGCATATTTTGAGCACGTTTTTTTTTCAAAATTTGATCGCATTTTCGTTTCACTTCCAATTTGCGTCTTTTGTCCACCAAGACAAGAAATTTCGGATTCAGTACATTCGTCTTCGGTCATTTGTATGTTTTACGGCCATGCCTGACAGAAGAAAATGGCGACATGGTTTTTTGTTTAGTTTTTTTACAGGATTCATTTTAGTACGTTGGAACCGAGGTAGCGAAATCAATAATTGAACAGGTTCTGATAAAAGTTTGATCCGAAATTTGAATGGTAAACGCGTGTAATTTGGGGAGGAGGGAGAAGAAAAAGGTGAAAAAAAATTCAAGAATTATTAAAAGGTGTCTAAACAGTGTAAAGAGGTATAAACTGTTAAGAAATCCAGAGAATTATTAAAGTATTAACTAAAGAATGATGAATACGAGTATATTAGCATCAAAGGTGAAGAATTTGGGGCTTGCTAATTAATAAAATTTACGATAAAATCACTTATGGTTCGCTTATTATATAGCTAAAAAGATTATATTTTTAGATGGGGTGATTCGGAACATGCTAGGCCCCCGCAGTAATAGTTATCATTCGGTAAGAATGTAAATCTCATACCAAAACAAGCTAAGCAACAACACCATATAAAGTCAGATATTTGTTCGTTTCTGGATACAATAAAACAATTACCAAATTATCCCACTTTTTTACATTAAAAATCAAAGCACAAAGTAAGGTTGAAGGATTCTTAAAGCATTGTGACCAGTACACGAATTTAATTAATGGCGAAAACCGATAGACTCATTGCACTAGTACATAAGAAATAAGACGGACATTTCTTCCCCATAATTCAAGCACCCACGCCTATAACACACTCAAGTAAAGAAATACAAGACTTTAATCAAGCAGTTAGGAATACGTGGAGAAAAGTAGATCAGGAATTCGTGATATGCGTGAGATAATTTCATATAAAAATTGGACAACAAAAGCAAATGCGAGAATGAGGTAGGGAGCAATTAATAGAATCAGGAGAAATTGGTTAATAACGTTCGTACAAAACCTTGATACATCTCTTCACAAGGTGGACATCTTGCAGTATGCGATAATAAACGTTCATTGAAAAGCTTGACACATGCAGTAACAGGGTGGATGGACATCATGTGGTATGTGATAGAAAATAACTGTTTATTGAAAACCTTGGCACATTCAGTCACAAGGTGGACAGCTTATGAAATGGGGCTTAAAATGTTCACAAAAAAACCATCGTCCGCTTACAAGGGTCACCCGAACGAGAAATTCGCGACATGTTGCCACCTGGATGGGGTCTATTCAGAAAAGTATGATCAGAGGTGAGAGAAAGAGTCATAAAGAGTCACCAGTGGTCACAAAAAAACAGTACTTCATAAATAATTGCGAACCATACCACTGTATAAGAAGGCTTAACAGTAAGTATGAGGGAAAGTATAGCAAAAATAAATGAAGGCCCTCCCCGTTTACCTCTCCCACGAAATATTGCTCTAAAGAGGTTGAAGAATGATCTAGATATGTTGAAAAAGAGCATACGAGGGGCGGTCAATAAGTTTTGCTATTCGGATTTAATGAAAAGAGATATGAGGAAAAGTGTTTTATTATTTTTAAATATAACTACCCTCGACTTCAATGCACTTGCGCCATTTGTCCCTGAGGCTTCGAATTCCCGACAACCAGAAATCTGCCGACTGCTGTTCAATCCACTCCTGGACGGCGAGCTGGACATCTTCATCGTCCCTAAACCGGCGTCCACGCAGTGCAACCTTGAGCTGGCAGAATAAAAAGTAATCGCTAGGGGCCAGATCTGGACTGTAGGGGAGATGGTTGAGCTTCTCGAATCCGCACTCGCGCAGGGCAGCTTGTGCAACTCTGGCCTTGTGGACTTTGATGACGTTGAAGTCAATCATGGGGCGTGAGGTTTTTAGGGACCCAACGGGCAGAGACCGTGGTCATGGCCAAATTGTCGTGGATGATGTTGATAACACTTCCACGTGATATTCTAAGTTCTCGCTCGATTTCTTCGACCTTTACCCGTCGATTTTCGAGGATCATCCTCTCCACACGGACCACATTGTCTTCGTAGGTCACGTCTGACTGGCGTCCTGGACGGGGGTTATCTTCAAGGGACTCACGACCATGGCGGAACTCCCTATTCCAGCCAGCAATGGTTTTATAGAAGGGTGCAGTGTCGGTGTACACTGCAACCATACGCCCATGGATCTCTTTTGCATTCTTGCCTTCCTTGGTCAAAAATTTTATCACTGTGCGGTGCTCAACCTTTTCCATTGTTAAAAAAAATTGTGACTGACGATCTGCGATCAGCTACTGCTTTTTAGATAGACGAGACAGGAGTGTGCGGCTGCAGGTCCTGACTTGTCATAACTTGTTCTAACACCCCCACAAACAGCCATTTTGCCCTACCGATTCGCAAAACTTATTGACCGCCCCTCGTATCTATGAATTTTGACAGGATATTTTAAGTGTTCGATTATTTATTCGAACTCGTGCAGAATATTTTTCAGCAGAGACTTGAATTTATACACCTGCTGAACTATTCACCACCTCAAACTGAAGATGGTTTTATCTTTCTAATATACTGCACGAGTAAAATTCCCGAAGGTCACGTGAACGGCACTTCTCCAGGGAGAACAGCCCTAAATCTCACAGGCAGTATCGGTATTCTTCATGTCTAAGTAATGGAATCAGTTTGATGGCCCTGGCCTGAACCCTTTCTATCTGTACGATGTCTTTGCGGAGCGATGGCGACAAAATTGTACGGCGTACTTATAGTGCGGCCGAACGAGAGAGTTGTACAGGGTGAGCACTATCTCCTTGCTACTGAAACGAAATTGTCTCTTTATCTACCCCAACAGTCTCTGGGCACTTTTTTCTACCTCAGCATACTGTCTGGTTTTCACTCATAAAGGTTTCTCTTGTTCGGTCTCCTCCAAAGGCTAACCCAACCAATAGTAGTCTTCTTGAGGGTTAGCGTGAGCAATGTGCATCACCTTGCACTTGTTAAGGTTGAATAGCATTGCTAATTCTCGGACCACTTACCTAAGCTGCGAAGGCTGTCTTTCCAGCGCTCTACTCCTTGTGCGAGCTCACCCCACCTCCGAGATTGATATTTTCCGGGAACTTAGTTATTGTGCATATCAGTCCTTTGTAGATATCATTGATGTAGACAATGAACAACAGTGGACCGAGGACGGAGCCCCTGGGGCACCCCGCTGGTTACTGGGGCATACACCGAGGCTACCCCTCTGACTTTCACCTTCTTCCTCCGGTTCGTCACAGGTTCTTAATCTACTTGGCTACCTTCTCGTTAATCCCAAAGGCGTGGAGAGAGAGATAGAAAAGAGAGGAATAAATTAGAGGGAAGGAGATACAAAGAGAGAGAAATATAGAAAGATAGAAAAAATAAAAATAAAAGAGAACGAGAGAGAAGGGAGGGGAAAATAGCCAAAGAGAGGCATAAGGATAGAGAAATAGAGAGAAAGCTACAGGAATGTTCTCGCCCTAAGGTAGATACGATTCTCTATCTCTCCTCTCTTTTCACCGGAAGCAAATTGTATGGGTACGAAATTCTTTTCCAACTAGAATCATGTTAGTCTTGTCTAAATTTGGAAACAATAAACCCGGCATATCGAGAACTACATCAAATCAATTCAGAAATCAGAGCCCATCAATCTTTGACGCGCCGACAAGACTACTACCTGCCTCTGAGACTTCTTTCTCAAATCTCTCTTTGGTAACAATAGTAACGGGTCCTTTGATAATTCGGATCGAAGCCTACTTCTTCAATTGCTTGATAAGTTACACTCATATTTTTCTTAATTTTACCGAATTCAAAGCCCATTGAAATCACTCTGTGCGTTCACAAACTTTAACATATGGTGAAAAGTCAAATGATCAATTTACATATAATTACAGTGTTTTCACAGTGCCTAAAGTGAAGTGAATAAATTAAGTGCAATTATTAACGAATTTATTATCATTAACAGTTCTCGTCAAAGTGCATAACTCTTCTATTTGTTACTATTATATTTTTCCTATTTAATTAATATAGGTAAATTAATTATTTTCTGCACTTAAACACAAAATCCACTGGTCCCTACAAATTGGGTGTCCAGAATTGGGCACATGATTATAACTATCATATGTACTTCTGAATCCTTCTTTTTTCGGTGCCTGATTGCTATAAGTGTCTGTGTTAGACTGTCAGTTATGACTTTTGCAATTACTTTATATAATGCTGAGACAACCCATACCACACGTGCCCCCAGTTGTCACATGAGTGGCAGGTTGGAAGATCTCTGATGTGCATGCGTGAAGATGTTTCTACCACTTTTCCTTCCTCAAGAAATGTTTACATTCTTTTCTTTCTCCAATAAAAATCAACATTCAGCAATGATTTTTTATGTGTCATAAAACTTCTCTTTGCCACTTCATCAGACAAAGTTAGCGCCAGACATTTTTACCGTGCGAATGGCGTTCTCTTAAAATAAGCACACGTGAGAGACCGACTGTAAAATTGTGCGCGAGCGCTTAGGGAATGTATGTATGTTGTACTTTTTCGAATAAATGTCTGCAAAAATCTTTGTTAAAACCTCTAATCTTCTTTGGAGCAGAAATCGTGACACAAAGGGATTTTTTTTTATTCAAAGCGAAGAACAGTGATCGCATTTCCCGCAGAAAGGAGAGATATGTAAGGAAAATGTTGAACATATAGGAAGTTACCCGTAAACCTTAGAGAAAATACCTGCAGGTCAATCCACGTGTGTTGGGCTCAGGAGGGTAAACAAAACTTCCGATTACAATGCATAAGCGCACGTATTATCTCGCAGTAGGTAAAAGTGTGGCATCACACTGGATAGTCATATGAATGATCATGAAGAAACATAAGAACCCAGGAAAAGAAGAAAACAAGAGTGATAGGGTAAGAAACAAAAAAATATTTCCAGACCAGTTAAGCTCTAGATAATTACGGTAATCCTGAGTTCATCTGTAGTCTCCACGAACAAGAAGTAACAAAAGGGAACAAAGAAATGCAGAGTATAAATCCGAAACCCTAGACTCGTTTGTGGCAGTCCAATGGTCTTTGATGTTTTATCGGCAAAATATAAAAGAAAAACAAAAATATATATTTTGATTTCTTCCACCGATTGTTTCGCTTTGAAGTTAATATCGATGATTTTTTTTATCGGAAATGGGGACTTTCACTTTTATACGTCCTCACCATGTGCATTTTCAAGTGTTTTTAGCGTGTGCAGTGTACATAGTGCACGGGTGTGTGGATCGAAATAACGAAAATCTTATTTATTCAACTATTTTAAACGTCTGTTTTTAATTATTATTCTACAATTAAATGCATAAATTTATTTATTTTTGTATAGAACCGGCGGCGTGTTTTACAACAACGTGGATACAATAATGGCTAAAGGAATCTAACCATCGAGGACGATGGGGCTAAAATTCTGTTAAATTTTCTTAAAAAATAAGGTACAACAAGGTTAGAAGATAGCAAGATACACGTTAATGTCACTAAGAACTTCAGAGGGGCGGGGGGCTACGTTATTGTAAAAAGGTACTTGGATAAAACCAGAGGCTAAGAAACAATAAACAAAACAAATAAAACTAGAGGCTAAGAAATGAAAACAAAACAAATAACATTTAGGTAAATATTTGTTTTAAGACATCTTTCCTAAGGAATTTAAAAATGTGTTTTTTTCATACAGTTTTATGTTTACTTTTCAGATCTGACCCTTGTTTTTCCCGGTAAGGCTGACACAAAGTTTTGCGCAGAAAACAGATTATAAATAATAATAATAATAATGATAGGTATAACAAGAGGTTGGTACTTGGTCGAAAGCAGGCATTAGAAAGCCACGTGCCCTTAAACGCACTAACCAAAAATTTCCATGTGGTTTAACGGCTTTTCGAATCCTTTGCAATTATATTAACAGTACAAAAAAAAATTCGATCCTAGCTAAATTTACAAATTCTTACAGCACGTAGGGCATTTAATAACTCGCGGGATTATACTGTGATCCCTATATATTTCTAAGGCCTGAATATTACCCTCAATGACTTCACGTAATATTTGGTATTGTGACTTAGAACAACCACCGCTCACCATTGTAATAATTAAACTGAAGACACAGCTCACAGTCCGAAATATAACGAAGCATGGTGCTGGCTAATAAGTCATAATATACACATATAGATCGTCTGCAGATATAACATAGCATGCTATAGCTAACTAGTCAGTCTGAAAGTAGGCCAAAAGTTGAAAGAAATAATACAAATGGTACAGAAAGATTCAAATTTAGCAAAATAATAACATATTTCCGAAAAATGAATAACTATGTTATTATTAAGTTCCGAAATGTGAAAATAACATCGGTGAAAATCATTTTAAGAATCAAGAACATTTCTGTCTGAAAATTTAAAAATCGTTAATGTTTTAAACGAATATTATCCAACATTTCTTATTCATGCTTCACATAAAGCTAAATAACAATGGAATTTTAGCTATAAAGTTTTAAAAAGAAAACAAGAAAAGAAATTGGAGAAGTTAGGGGAAGAGAAATGCGCTAATGAAGGAAGAGCGCAACTCTTGAGGGTCGAACTAAGGACGCTACTGTATTTTTCCTCACCACGAGGACGTCGATCTTATTTTGTGCCTCGAAAAACGATCCTGAAAAGCATAAAACGAGAGAAGGCTGGAAAAAGAAACTAGAATATGGGAAGCAAGTAAAACCAAGTGCATTTTTGTGAACAAAAAATCATGTCAAATATACAATTGCCGATCATTTCAAATGTAATTGACTCTAATGACAGAAACCTTAAAGTATGATGTACATTAAGATAAGTGAATCTGAATACTGGGCTTTTTAATCGCCCTATAAAAACATTTACTCTTTCGAGACAACTTTAGGCAGCCGAGATCCGCTTGTTTGTTAATAACAGGATACATTTAACGAACTAAGATATTTTATGCGAATCAAAGGCCTAAATTCTCAGTCAAAATATCACAGAAGGCTCCCACTTCTGATAGTACCATGAGGTATGCCAGGACACGGACGCTTTCTAACAACTCAAATTGGTTCGAATAAGAATATAGGCATCGTAAATGGGTGTCCAAATTTAATCAAACACCTTCCAACCAAAATAGTTATTGAGAAATGCAATTTTCTATGGAGTTTATAACTTTGTTTCGAGGTGAGGGAAATTTTCTGGGGCTGTAGGGAAGGTGAATAAGCAGGAAAAAAGTAATAAAAATTGGCAAACATACAATGGAAATGTTGTAGATAACAAATGTTTGTGTCAGAAGGGGGTAATCGTGCAACTTAATAATGAAACATTGACCTCCCCCAAAAGTACCTGCACAGAATAAGGAGGAACAACTTCAGCCAAATTTACTGAAAATTATTCCAAAAATTATTGGGTGTAATTAAGAAAAAAATAACAACGGAAAATGCTCAAAAAAGGGAATACAAAATCATTAAGTTACAAATTAATTTTCATTTTTATGTCCTTAATGTGCATAGCATATATATTTATTCATACTTTAAAGTTGATCATTTTGAGCTGTATTTTAAGATAGCCCTTAATTTTCTAGTTGGTGCCTTGAAATAGCGAGAATATACAGGCACCTGTTGGGACAACTTAATTCTGAAATTTATGTTCTGAACAAATATTTGAGCTAAAAAAGCCTATAGAACACTTGTTTTCTTTGCGAGAATATTTTTATATAAGAGTAGATAAATAGTAGTTCCATTATTTATATAACTCGTACGTCCACAGCTGGAATATGCAGCTCAGTTCTGGTTTCCTTATCTGCAAAAGAACATAGATGCATTGGAGAGTGTACAGCAAAGAGAGAGAAAGCCCATTCTTGAACTGCGAAACAGATCATATGAAGTCAGACTTAAAAGAATTAAAACTGCTCTCGCTTGAAATAAGTACCCTAATGGCTAATTGATAGAAGTCTAAAAAATTATGAATGGTTTAGATAATATAAAATTTGATTCACTTTTTGAACGCAGTGAAATCGCTACGCAAACAAATCTACATAAGTATATTAAAATTTAACCGCTATAAAAGAAATACATTGGAAAACCTTTTCACTTACAAAATCCTCTAGACTTGAAATTCTCTGCTAAAATTTAAAGTTCAAAGCACATCGCGAAACATGTCTAAAAATAAATTGGATAAACACCTATTTATTTTAAAGCAAACAAAAACCCCCCAAATATTTATTTAATTTTTTTAACTCTAAAGGTTCTCGCAAGACCTCTTAATCCTACCATGCCTATTTATTCAAGACTAGCTATAGAGTGGATCTTGGGGTCTTTGCTGGTCTTGGTTATATAATTCTATAATATACTGTAAAGATAGTTCGTCACCTTCGACATGCATCAGGAATGCCTGAGGTACAATTGTTCTCGATGCAGGGCGTGGAATAATAGACCAATTCAAACTAACTGACAAATATAACTGCAATAACTGCATACCTTGGCCATTTTATCTTCAATCTCATTAAGTAGGTGATGGCAAAAGTGAGAGTCGGATTATGTAGAGTTCTAGA